>CM050413.1:16353846-16929032 GCA_027564155.1 Gymnocypris eckloni scoliostomus | reverse complement strand
GCTAGCTATCTCTCTTTGGGGAGACAGCTTCTCTAAAGGTTCCCTCCTTGCCATCTACGCCCCTTCAGGTTACATCACGCTTGAATGGCAGGGCATACGCAGCAGCAGGTCAGGTAGTCGCCTCGTTGCACACCATGGCGGTGCTTCAAGCGTACCAGGCGGATCTGCTGAAGGACCTGGATAACGGTCAGGGCTTGTCACCTGACGAGGTAGCCGAGCTGCGCCACACCACAGATTTAGCCCTCCGTGCCACCAAGCAGGCTGCCACTGCTATGGGCAGGTCTAACAAGCTTTTCTCGTTTGGCTTTCAACGGAGGCAGCCGCTTTTTTTCACTCTCCCGTCCTCCCCTTTTTTTCCTCCCTGCTTGCTTCTTCTGTCTCGTCTCATATCTATTGAAGAGACTCTCTCTGCACGGCTCTCCAAACTGGACAATTATGGATTTGATCAACTGGTCTCTCAGCGCAATTGATACCATCTTCTCAAGGAGAAGTCTGGGTTCTGGGGAACCCGTTTGTCCCGACGGACGTTTGCGGCGGATATACGATGGCGCGTGGGAGGTGGCAAACTGGCGGCTCTTTCTGTGGAGGACGCTGAGGATATCTACCTTTTCGGCACCATGATAACAGGTATTCTGCTGATTGGATTAGGCTTTGCCCTGGGTTATCGGAAAATTAGGAAGACGGAAACAGCTGTCCAAAGCCTCACAAGGCTGCCCGTTTTGATTGAAGCCGTGGGAAGAGCGGTCAGCAATGAGACTGAGACTATAAACCGGAATATGGATGCCATCATGTTGAAACTTACGGCTTTGCAAGTGAAAATTGATGATTTCAGAGACCAGAATGGACAGAGAGAATAAAGCTGTGGAAGGTATGCAGCGGTTCGCCCCAAAAGACACAACAAAATTTAATCTTATCTTTTCTGGCTCCCCCGTACCGGCTGGCTTTGGCCAAGGTCATGCTGGATAAACTACCCTGAGAGAGCGATGCAGAGTAGACTCTCTTGCTCCCTTCCCCCATTACAGACATTACTCCCCTCCCCGATCATCTGCCTCTGAACGCTTTTTACTGCCACATGTCGAGCAGGTCTGCGACCGGCGCCGTAATAAATGGCACCGGACCGGACGGCTGCTTGCCAGAGCTGGAGATGTTTCCCCTGTTGCAAGTCATGTGTTTATGGTATATGTGCTTTTGTGCTGAGGTGGTTTTTTTTTCTGTTCTCACACTGTACTCCCCAATGGAGCATAGTCTGGGGGTAACATTTTTTTTCCCTCCTCTCTTTCCTCATGTAAATGCTGTATTTTTCTTAAATTTCCTGTCTTCCTGTTCTGTCTACCCCGTTGTCATATGTATGTTGTGTATGTATGGACAGGTGGATGGCTAATTTCGCTGGTACTTGTTACTAGTGACAATAAAGGGCTACTACTACTACTACTACTACTACTATAGCAGCCATGGTGGTAACGGAAAGGCATCTGTGGGTGAATCTGGCAGACCTCGAGAAGAAAGAGAAGGGCTTTCTTCTCGACGCTCCAATCTCGCCCTCCCAGCTTTTCGGTACCTCCGTCGAGAAGTTTAGGGAGGCGAGGGCGCCTCTCTGAGTTCCCTCTCATTCTGAGGAATGAGTTCCCCGCTCTCCAGATTTCACTGTCGGTTGAGCTAGCATTGCTCCCCTCACCTAGAGGGTCACTTATGAGCTTGCCGCTCCCTTCTGAGCGTCTGAGTTCCCTCTCATTCTGAGGAATGAGTTCTCCGCACTCCAGAGCTCACTGTCGGTAGAGCTAGCACTGCTCCCCTCACCTAGAGGGTCACCTATGAGCATGCCGCTCCCTTCTGAGCATCTGAGTTTTCCTCTCCTTCTGAGAGATGAGTTCTCCGCTCCCCAGAGCTCTGTGATAGGTCGCTCTCCTGGTTGGTCGAGCTAGCATTGCTCCCCTCACCATAGAGGGTCACCTATGAGCATGACACTCCGTTCTGGGCATCTGAGTTCCCTCACTCGGAGGAATGAGTTCCCCGCCTCCAGAGCTCCTCATTGTTAGAGCTAGCACTGCTCCCCTCACTATAGAGGGTCACCTATGAGCATGCCGCTCCTTCAGGGCGTCTGAGTTTCCTCTCATTCTGAAGGATGAGTTCTCCACTCCCCAGAGCTCGCTGTCGGTAGAGCTAACATTGTTCCCCTCACCTAGAGGGTCACCTATGAGCATGCCGCTCCCTTCTGAGCGTCTGAGTTTTCCTCTCCTTCTGAGAGTTGAGTTCTCCGCTCCCCAAAGCTCTGTGATAGGTTGCTCTCCTTGTTGGTCGAGCTAGCATTGCTCCCCTCAACATAGAGGGTCACCTATGAGCATGCCGCTCCCTTCGGGGCATCTGAGTCCCCTCTCACTCTGAGGAATGAGTTCTCCACTCTCTATAGCTCCTCGTTGGTAGCTGAGTTCCCTCTCATTCTGAGAAATTAGTTCTCCGCTCTCCAGAGCTCGCTGTCGGTAGAGCTAGCACTGCTCCCCTCACCTAGAGGGTCACCTATTCCCTCTCACTCCGAGGAATGAGTAGTTCTCCGCTCCAGGGCCATAGAACGTTCTTTCTAAAATCCATGTTATTGTAGGTGCACACGCAAAACTTTGGGCACTTTTCTAAAATCCACTCAGTGGTAAGTTCGCACATCGAAAGTTCTCGTTCTTTCTAAAATTCCGTAAGGTAAGGTTACGCTGGCAGCTTCGGGCCCCTATTTGAGCTTGTCAAGCCCCGGTTTGTGCCTTGGGCCCCACTCCCTCTGCCACAATATTTTGGGTCCAAAATTTTTTTTAATAAAAAGGGTGTAACGTTACCAAATGGTCTGTTGAGACAGTTCCCTCAGAAAGCTTGTGCAGAGCAAGAGGTAGCCCCTGAGTGATCGGCCAGGACCTAGTTACTAGGTGCTTGGCCATATCCCCTTAAATGAATCTTTCTCTGATTCCAAGACTTTGAGCTCTACCCTGGGTCCGGTAATCCCGGCACCTAGCAGGTAAGTACTTAGGGTATGCAGCTCAGGTTTTTGGCCGAAGGGGATAATATCACTGACAGCCATCAACCGTCCCAGTGGCAAATCCCTTAGCCGGGTAGAGTTGGCTTAGTGCTCGCCTTTTGCACGAAATTGACTTGCACTCCCCTCTGCATGGTGGCGTGGGTATAACGTTCCCCATAGCAACCCCTAGGGAATGCAGTTCGAAGTTCCAATGAAGGGGAACGTCTCAGGTTACGTATGTAACCATGGTTCCCCGAGTGGGGAACGAGACACTGCGCCCCCTAGGCTTTGTGCCATGCTTCGGACGCAAGACCCCTAGGGGACGCAGTGTCTCGTTCCCCACTCGGGGAACCATGGTTACATATGTAACCTGAGACGATCTCACAAATCAAAGGAACACGAGAAGATTATTTTCTTGGACATGTGTGAGTCATTAAATTGACCAAGCCTAATGACGCCTCCCGGGTTAAAGGACAATCGTCTTATCATCTCATGAGACCCATAAAACAATGATAGATTTGATGAGAACATCTGGATGTATTTAAGAATGGAACTTCAATGTTGTTCCTGACTGGCTTACCATAAATAAACTAATACAATAATCAGTACAAAGAGCATTTTATCTGGACACTTTCCAGCCACAGACACTCCCGGAATCTCCTGCCCATTTTAACGCATAATTCAATGATTTTTACCAACATGGGAGACTGTTTAACGATAAGATGTCCGAGCTCGAATCTCCACAGATACAAACCAAAGTGACTTCTGACCTCCGGACCCCTTTCGTTTCATCCTCTGGCATTCCATAGGAATGCGCTTTTTTCTTCTTCTCGTGCAGAACGAAAAGTCTAACTCGAATAAAGAATGTCCAAAGACAATCAATAATTGCTGCTGCGATTAAAGCAATATACTCAAGAGACAATATATATTAATGTTGTACTTTATGTTTTTTATAAGCTTGCTGTGTTATTAGAACCTACGATATTTTAATCTTTGCCGTATAACTTTTCCCAGGTAAACAGATCACTAGTGTTTAGTTTCATACGAATGTTCACAATAATTAAAAATCAGTGGTGCAACTGATATGGCAATATTATAAATGGTAACAATTTTATCGGACAGTCATCATGGGATGAACCAAAAATCAGCCTGCTAAATCGCAGCTCTGCTCATCGCTTGCTTGCTTGTTTTCTTGTGCTGCTGACACAGACTTGAACTGTTACCATCAAGCTGACCATCTAAAGAACTCAAACACTTAGTCAAACTTCTCACAGAAGATACTTCACCAAGAACAGCAACCAATCACAGGAGGGCTTTCCTAGAAACACGTCACACAACGCCAAACAGCAGCCCAGAGGTTTCCCAACAGTAAAGGCAAACGAAACGGAGATCAGAGCAACTGAAAAGCAAGTAAAACAAATCTCTATTGTTGCTGGAAACTGGTGAATTGATCTGCATGCAGTAAAGATAGTGAAGTCTCTGCTTGTGATCTACCTCCAGTTAAAATTTACGAGATAGCAAAAGAGTGCTAGACTTAAACTCTCTTCAAACCACAACACTCTTGACCTGTGTGTGTGCGTATGTGTGTGCGTATGTGTGTATATGTGTTTTAGTACATTTAGTCCATGTATTGTAGAATAACAGTTAGCAAATAAACCTTGTTTCATTTATAAAGAATGGTGTCTTGTGCTCTGTGATTTTCAAGTTTGAATCTATTTGCCAAAGATTGTATTACCTAGCACAAAATTTGATAAAGTACTATTTTTGTTTGTTTTATCGTTGGCCACGAAGTAAGTTAAACACAAGTGTTAAAGATATACTGATTTTAACGGTCGCTGGACGAGTCGTTAATAAGGTATAAATCATACATTTTGGATTAATATCAATTCAATCAAATTAATATTTAATATTTCATAAATTATTCCCCAAGAGGTGAAATAATAGCTCAAACTTGCTTATAATAATTTACTTAGTGTGCTATTTTTGCGCATTGATTTTGTACTTGATATACTAAAATTATCCTTTAGTACTTCTTAAGATAAACTTAAGATCATGCAAGTGTACTCAACTGTGCTATTTTGACACACCATGAATATGAACTAAAATGTGCTTTTAACATACTATCTTTGTATTTAAAGATATATTTAGTTACCACATGTAATACACTTGAACCCACCTTTCATTCACTAGTACACTCAAGTGTACTAGTGAATGCACAGTTGAGTACACTTACATGCAGTGGTGGACAAAGTACACAGATCAAGTACTTGAGTAAAAGTACAGATACGTATAGTAAAATATTACTCCAGTAAAAGTAAAAGTACTGCTTTTTCAATTTTACTCGAGTGAAAGTACAAAAGTACTCAATTTTTATGTACTTAAGTAAAAAGTACTGATAGACAGATTTATTTAGCAATTTTATATAGACTACTTTATTTCATTTTATATTAGCACATGTTTTTATAATCATACTGCCCAAAATACCTGGGTTTTTCCCAAAATAACCACTATATAGAGTCAAGATATATATTTTGTTGATATGGACTACGTTGATGAGAGTGATGTAGTAATGTTCACTGTGAAGCTTACACTGCCATGTACCTGAGAGAAAACAGATTTCACCATCTCATTTTCACCAGTAAGAAAAAAGTGTTTTAGAACTTGTTGTTTTGCAGAACGTCAGTTATATATGACATGAGAATTAGGCCTGAAATTAGGAAGAACATTTTAAGGAAAATCGAATTATATTTTCATAATGATTTTTTCTGTGGTTTAAAAACACCCCTGGCCCAATGCCCCCAGAGGGCATCACCTCCCACTCTGATAATTACTGTAGTTACTATGTTCTGAACATCACATCCTTTCTTTTTCCCTCAGATGTGATCTATCTAGGTGGCTGAATAAAGATATTTGGACTTTATATCTAAACATTTCCTCAACTTAGCACCAGCAAGCTTGTTAGCTAGACAGTTAGCATCAGCTAACAATATTTACTTATTTTCAGTATGGTTATGAATAAACATTCATATCTGTCTACTCGGCTAGTTGATCTAAACAATATAAAATGTATACTGTTGATAAACAATATAAAACAGACGTCACATAGGTCTAAATGCATAGCATTTTAATAAAACTGCTAACGTTACAGCAGCGGGAATATGAACGTGCATGAGTTATTTTATTTAATCGGTGTTATTTTAATGTTTTGTTTTTGACCTAAAACATAACGTTAGAGACACTGATGTTGATCTGTCTGCATTCAAGCATTTCAGTGGGCTTAAATAGATCACCCTTTACAGCAGATTTAGTTCACAAACAACTGACAGTTTTGACCTAAATATTATTTTCAGTTACAATAATTAATCCTAAAATTCGACATTAGTAACGCATTTTCACAGCATCAGTAGCGCGCTCACGAGATCTCCCGGTTCTTTACTTGTGAGTTCAGTTCACTGAAGAAGACTCGCTCTAAACGGATCATTTGAATCAGTGAGCTTTGACTCGAGAACAGCTGCAATCGGATCATTGCAGTTCGTAAATGAATCGTTTGTTGCGATTTGCGAACCGATTGAACAGGTTCATTGAAAAGAATCAGTTTGTTCATGAATCAGACACCGCTTCATGTCTCGGAGCACGTGATGTATCACGTGAGTAACGATATGTTTTATGAAATGTAGTGAAGTAAAAAGTACGATCTTATGCTTTGGAATGTAGTGAAGTAAAAGTAAAAGTTACTCAAAATAAAACTACTCCAGTAAAGTACAGATACTTGAAAAATGTATTTTAAGTACAGTAACGAAGTAGTTGTACTGTTACTGACCACCACTGCTTACATGATCATAAGTGTATCTTAAGAAGTACTAAATTATAATTTTGTATATTAAGTACAACATTAGTTCATGAAAATAGAGCACTTTAATCACATTATGGAAATGTACTTATTTTTCACCTTGTTTTTAATTTTCAATATTTAAAAGTAGTGTTGGGAATATTGTTATTGTCAAAAGAGTTATCTGTTGTTGATAAACACTTCATCTGTGGATTGTATTTTAAGAATGTTTTAAATTAAACTATAAAGGTTTGGTTCACACAAAAATGTATAGTCTGTTGTAAATGGCTCACCCTCATGTTGTTTCAAACCTGCAAGGCCTTCATTAATCTTTGGAACACAAATTAAGATTGTGTTATTTTTTGATCGACCATAGGCAGCTAGCACATTCAAGGTCCAGAACGGTAGGAAATAAATCATTAAAGCAATCCATGTGACTCAAGCAGTTTAAACTCAAATTTACGAAAACAAAGTGTTTTTTTTGTGCCTAAAATCATAATTTATGACTTAATTTAAAAATTAATATTAGGCAAAGTTCACGCAACAAAGTCTGTTCATGCATCAAAGCAACACACATTTGTTGTGATGTTATAATGTCAGTAAATATGTAAAAAAACAAAAAAAAACTGTGGTAAATTGTTTATTTACACAAAGTACTCACATTGCTTCATAAAATTGAGGTAATTACACAATTGGAATCACATGGATGTAATGATGTCTTTACTACCTTTATGGGCCTTGACAGTGCTAGTTCACTTGGCTGCATGGAGGGACAGAAATCTCTCGGATTTCATTTCTTCATCTGTGCTTTGAAGATGAACAAATGTTTTACAGGCGTGGAATGACATTTAGTTTCGCAATTGATGACAATTTCGATTTTTTGGGAGAATTAATAATTTAACAAACTGACTGGTACTGTAATTTCAGAATGCTGCATGATCTTGAATTTAATTAAAATCATATACATCAAAAGAATATGAAAAGTCCTAGTTTTAGGTTGAGACAGACATCAGAGAGTACTCTGGACTCACATCGTTTGCTTGCAAGCCATACAATATGCATAATGTGATATGTACAATACCAGTCAAAAGTTTGGAAACAGTAAGGTTTTTAATGTTTTACATAAGCTTTGCATGCAATTTCAGTTTATACCTTGAATATTTATGAGTTAAGATAAAAATAAATAAATAAACACAAATAACAATACATGTAAATACCTAAAGGGAATGGCTAAAAGGCAGTGTTGGTAGGGCAGATAACTGACAAATTAATCATGCCTTTCAAAGTTTCCATGTTCCAATATTTTTATTGTTTGATTTTCATACAGGCTTCTAATGTTGATGAGGCCTTGGCACAAGTACCTTTTGGGGTGCTGACTGTTATTGATGAACACATACCTCTCTTATCAAATCAACTGTACCTTGACCCAGTGTCTACTGCCATCATTGTTGAGGGAGGTATTGTCATGGACAATCTGCCGAATCTACCTCAGGCAATCTGCCTATTGTTTGGCCTGTCATATGCTCTAAATTTGGATTACCCAAAAACATGAAAACACTTTCTACCTTTTTCAGAAAGAAATGCTTGGTTTGGGACAGAACAAACTCCCACCAAACCTGCAGTGACTTAAATATGTCCTGTTAAGTTAAAACATTAACAAATGAGTAAGAATGGTGATGATTGGGGTTATATTGGTTATATGGTTGTTCATGACCGTGGATGTTGATTTAATTGTTAAATCTGTTGGTTTAGGTTGAGTTAGAGTCAGGCCAGGGTCTTTTGTCCTGTGAGATTACAAATTGTATTTAAATGTTTAATTTAGATACACTTCCTGACTAAGAGGTGTCGGGGCAAAGGTGCTTGAGATCGTTTCCTGACCATTTGGGCTTGGGACAGCTGTGCTTTTTGTCTCTATGATAATGGTAAGATCAATGAGTCAGACTACTGAGAGATTCAACCTTTGTTAGGTTTATTGGACCACGGAAGTTTCCCGTAACCAACTAACGCCTCCCTCAGATGTTTGCGTTCTTTGATGTTTTGTCTCAACCTCCAAAAGTCCCTCCTCCAATTCTGTCTATAAGATACCCTGTAAAATGACTTAAGAGGAGATTTGATGACCACAGATACCAATGACATGTCATAGAATAAAGAAATGCTGCTGACAATCCAATCCAAGTCTCCTGGTCTTCTCTTCTGAGTTTTCTACACTTTAGAAGAACAGAGTTTTCAACAGATGGTGCCGTGAACCCGGATAGAGTTCCAGCTTCCTCACCTGAAAAACTTCAAGCTCAAACAAAGATCTGCATCTTTTGGAATCCAGCGAAACTTCAAGCTGAACAAGGATTCCCAGACTGAATTTTTCTCTCAACCAAGGGTTGTGGTGAGTGCTGTCTCTAATCCAAAAGAACCTAAGACCAGTGTATCCTCTGTGCCGTCAGAGAAGAGTTAACATACATCTGTAGGGTTTGTTTAACTAAATGTATCCTCTGTTTCAGGCAGGGAAGAGTTTATTCTCTGTTCTTGTAGGCAGGGAAGTTTATCCTCTGTTCTTTCAGGCAGGGAATAGTTTATCCTCTAAAGTTTTTATTTTAGAGATGAAAGTTTATCCTCTGTTCTTTCAGGCAGGGAAGAGTTTATCCTCTGTTCTTGTAGGCAGGAAGTTTATCCTCTGTTTCAGGCAGGGAAGAGTTTATCCTCTAAAGTTTTTATTTTAGAGATGAAAGTTTATCCTCTGTTCTTTCAGGCAGGGAAGAGTTTATCCTCTGTTCTTGTAGGCAGGGAAGTTTATCCTCTGTTTCAGGCAGGAAGAGTTTATCCTCTAAAGTTTTTATTTTAGAGATGAAAGTTTATCCTCTGTTCTTTCAGGCAGGGAAGATTTTTGGCATTACGTGCTAAAAATGAGTTATCCTATGTTTCAGGCAGGGAAGGTTAGCATTACGTGCTAATTTTTGGTTTATCCTCTGTTGTTTCAGGCAGGGAAGGTTTTTTGGCATTACGTGCTAAAAAACAAGTGTACCCTCTGTTGATCAGAGAAGTGTTTGTTTTGTTTGTGTGGTACCGAAGAAACTTACAAAATGGTTAGAATGAATGCTAGACTGATTCCAACCACAGAAAAGAGTGGTCTTGCGACTCCTTTGTGGGCAGATAATCAATTCAAAACACTGTTAGGGGAACAAATGGACCTAATAGTCACTGAAAAAGTTAGACAAAAACTAACACAGAAATATGAGATTCATCCAGACAAGACTTGGTCGGTAGATGAGTGTAAAAAGGTACTAGGAGCAAGTATTCGTAAGAACAATGTGAAAGGCATTATCTGTTGTTACAGAGAATTCAGTTTAACATTAGCTACACAACAGTCTCAGCGTAACTCAGAGCTAGAGAAACAGAACAATGAACTCCGTGCTAGAGTATCCACTTTGACTAAGAAATTGAACCTCAAGAAAGCTGCAGCAAAAACTGATGTGGGAGTTAGTCAGCCTGATAACATTTACACTGATTTACAAGCGGTCTTTGAAACAGATGTAGCTCTCAATCAGTAACTGATGTGCCTGTAAATTCAGTCAATGTTGAGGAAACTGATAGTGTTCCTCCCAATTCTTCTGTTGTGCAAATACAAACTGTTGCCAACGCTTTATGTCCTAAAGATATAGAGACTATTTCAGAGTTTACCGGCAGCACACACATTTAACTGAATTTAGAAGAACATTGATCTCAAGATGGGTAGAAGCTTATCCAACAGGGCGCTACAGCTGCACATACTGCTAAATGTCTTGTCACTGATTTCATTCCCAGATGGGGATTACCAGATTGCATTGACTCAGATCAATGTACCCACTTCACAAGACAGGTAGTCAAGGCAGTGTCTAGAATGTTGAAGATTACGTGGAACCTTCACTGTCCCTATAGGTCACAAGCATCAGGACAGGTTGATCTTAGAAATGCTGATGTGCACATTGTTTCAGATGCCCTGATCGCACTGTGAAAACCTCACAAAGGCAGTGCAGAGTGCCAAAGAGAGAGTTGAGTCGTGTTGGCAGACTCCACCAGAAGGTGGACAAACAATCGTCCCAGGTCAATGGGTCATGATAAAGGCGTTCAAAAACAAGCCATTAGAGCCTAAGTGGTACGGACCACATCAAGTGATGTTGATTACAGCAGCTGCAGTATTGTGTCAGGGAAGGAAAACTTGGACTCATGTGTCACACTGTAGGGTTGTTCCTCCCCCTGCAGGGATAGGATAGGGCAGACACAAGAACCAGTGAGGAGCCCAGGAAGAACCGAAGCAACAGGCTTGGGGCCAACCCTGAGGTGAAGATTTCCTCATAGGCCTTTCCCCTCCATTAGTCCATCCTTTCCTCACTGTTCTTTAGGTGTCGCAGGAATTAAGAAATAGGGAAAGAAGGAACAACCATAGCAGACTATATTTTGAACAGAGGATACAACCCTAATGTTTGCAGACTCTACAAATACTGCTCTGTGCCGTTGGTCTCTCTTGTTTGTGTTTCTTTCTTCCTCTGTGCAGATACCACCTGATGGCTGTCCTGAGATCCATATGCACCGCCCTTCTCACCTCGGATGAAGCCACAACCTCTAGAAAACAACTAGACCCATTGCCGAGCCAACTATCACACAAGAAAGAGAAAAGAAAGAAGAAAGAAGAAAAAATACACAACGCAGAGACTCACATACGGAACTTCAGTCATCCATCAACATGATCAAGATTTTCGTACTCTTGATCTTTCAGCAAATTACACCAGATGACTGAAGATAATTCTTCATGGTTCGGAAACTTGTTAGTATCAAGTGTTTCTTTCAGCAATGACGCCTGCCTCTCACGAGGAAATGACAGTTCCAACCAGAAAAGATTATTACCCGTAAGAACTTCACGGACCCTAATTGCATGTTTTGTTTCTGTGTCAGCATGCAATTACATATAACAACACAGAACATGTACAATGTGCCTGTAACTATTACAAGTTACAAGAATTAACTTTTAAGTGTCTAAATTTGTATTTTGTGAGAGTTATTAGAACTCTCAAAGAGGGAATTGTGAGATTACAAATTGTATTTAAATGTTTAATTTAGATACACTTCCTGACTAAGAGGTGTCGGGGCAAAGGTGCTTGAGATCGTTTCCTGACCATTTGGGCTTGGGACAGCTGTGCTTTTGTCTCTATGATAATGGTAAGCTCAATGAGTCAGACTACTGAGAGATTCAACCTTTGTTAGGTTTATTGGACCACGGAAGTTTCCCGTAACCAACTAACGCCTCCCTCAGATGTTTATTCTTTGATGTTTTGTCTCAACCTCCAAAAGTCCCTCCTCCAATTCTGTCTATAAGATACCCTGTAAAATGACTTAAGAGGAGATTTCGATGACCACAGATACCAATGACATGTCATAGAATAAAGAAATTCTGCTGACAATCCAATCCAAGTCTCCTGGTCTTCTCTTCTGAGTTTTCTACACTTTAGAAGAACAGAGTTTTCAACAGTCCACAACATTTATTTTGTATATATATTTTATATACATTTATTTAGATTGGTGTACTGTTTTGTATTTTATCTTAAAATATTTACAAATTGTAAAACTTAAAGTGAATATTTGAATACATTGTATAACCCCAAATGCAAACGTGTGTGGACCATCCCTGTGCCCATCAGCTGTTAATAAGAAAATAAATACAATAAATGTAACTTTTAACTGTGTCACTGCCTTATATTTATTTGTCCAGTTGTAAGAGTAATCTTTGTGAAATTGCAAACCTCTTCTCAATGATGTATCATAGACAATTGATGCACTTAAGTTATTGGATTAATGCTTACTTGGTTTTGTTAAGGCAATCGGTTTGCATGGTTTTAACAAGTAAAATTGATTGCTTTTGAAGTAAAGTGAGTCAGAGGATAGCACAATATTATATATAACCCTCTAAAATCACTTTGAAATAATGAGTATGTGAAGTGAAATGTAAACTCTATGATTTAATTGAGCACCAGTCAAATAGTCACTTTGCTGTTTCTGTATATCTCTCAAAAATCAGACCTTGCCAACAGTAATACCAACAAAGATACAAAATCGAACACACCTTAAAACTTGTACAAATTAAACACAATATGATTATCTTATTTTTCTCCCGGAACTGGAGCAATTCTCAACCACTGAATACTTTGTCAACCTTTTTTTTCAACATAATTTCAACTTCAAGTCTAATCTGATGCATTTGCGGTTTACACCACGTCCACTTCCAGATTTTGTCCAAACAAGTACAGATTTGAAATCGAGATTTCCACAGATACTGATATTGTCTCCGACAATAAGTGAGTATCTTACAGTATGTTTATGTTTGAGCAAACTATCCATTTAAGAGTGGTAATTGCACCACAGCAAATAATTGGTATTGGTCCAAATATAACAAATATCAGTCCCAATTTAGGTGGCCTTAACTATATGTACTTACATAAAAAATAGGTATAATGTACTTAATAATGTAATAAATTCGAGTTTATTTTGTGTTGAAAAACACTTTTGCTGCTATTGAGGTGGGATGCGGGTAAGGTTAGGGACAGGTTTGGTGGTATGGATAGGTTTAAGGGTGGGTTAAGGTGTAAGGGATGTGTCAAGAGTGTAATTATAAATGCAATTTCAGAAGGTAATTACATATGTAATTGTATGTATAAAACATATATGTATACAATAAGTGCATTGTATCTGATTAATAATTTAAAAGGCATATTGTAGGTTAGATACTCCAGTGAATCGATGTATAGAAAAATAAATTAGGAACTAGATTTTCTTTAAAATATACTTTGAAATGTGCTATTAATGCTTCTGGAGTCATTTTTTTTGTGAGAGCATTTTACTTCTGCATCTGAAAACCGCAAAACCGGAAGTGACGCCTCAAAAGGGAGAGCGGTCCATTTTAATCACAAGATAACAATGGATCGCAATGACAGTTTGGACGCTGAGAACATTTTAAATGCATATTTACACTCTTATGATGGACCACAGATACAATCATGAGCCTGCTATTGGGTTAAAAGAGCAGGGATAGGCCAGGATTAGACAGGACGGTCAGAGGAGACAAATTGAGTTGATGTGAGAAGAGAACAGGGCAGGTGTCTTGGTGAGAGACCAGTGTTAGCTTACATACATACACATGTTAGCTAATGTAATCAGGCAATAGCAAAGCTAGCATTTGTCATCTAGGAGTTTTGATACTTACCAGTAACAGAAACTAATACGCGTTGATCAGGCATGTCACACTCATTAATATCCGAGACTAACGTTACGTTATATAGTGTTTTTTAGTGGAGAATGTGACCACCACACTTGATGTGCAGTGTCTGACTCTGCTTCCAGGCTTAGAGGCTTGCTGTCTGAACCCATGTGTGCTACAGATAGCCTATATGCACTTCAGACAGGAGCATAGACCTCTCCAGGCCAGCAGACATGCATGTGTTTAGGGCAGAGATCATGTATTACTCTGAGCTAAATACTTATATGTATAAATACACAGTTGAATACATCATTGAAGATTCGAATATTAAAACAATCTGAATAATTTTGTTTATCAATTACAAGTTGCCTATATTTATGTCACAACTACTCGCAAGTCACACTTTTTGATGCCATTGGTATAAGACAATCAATATTGACAGCATACAGGCAAGTTGTCCCCTGGGCCTATGGTGATCTGAGCAGCCCTTACCTGCATGTGTTGTGTCAGCCATTAGAAAACAGTTTACAGAGGAAGGAGGACTAAAGGTTTTTAATGGCACATTTTGGTCATAATAAAAAAAATAATCACAATCACAAATGGTCTTACTATGTAAAAAACTTGATTATTAAGTTTACATCAAATATATGTCAAGTATATCTGCATTTATGGTTAATTAATTTGTATTTATACAGAACTAAATTAAAAAACAAATATTAGTTCATAGCACTGTTAGTACCTAACTCAAAACACAACATTCCAACTGTTTGATCCTGTTGGACGGATCCGGAAAGAGGAGCAGGTGTAGTGGAAGACAAGACAGTGCTGTGTTCTCAAGGAGCCTGTGCTGACCTGCAGTATTCCTTTCTCAGACGGCATATGCTGGGAGAAGCAAACTAGTTTAGATCACATTCACTGCTGATCATACTTTAACACTTGGCCTTCATCACATTGGCATCTTCATTAGGAGTGGAAGCTACAGTCCAGTAGAGGTGGTTCATAACAGCTGGCCTCCACTTCTTTAGATATTCACACTCCCATCTTAAAAAAAGCCTTATAAACACACCATATGACAAAACATAACCAATTAGCTGTGCAAACAATGTCACTAAGCTGTAACTAGACTTTATGGTTATAATATTGCAAACTGAGGTTAACCTATCAGTTATGCCTTCTCATATATTGTAAAGTTTTTACAAGGTTTTAAAACATATAACAATATTGCTAATGCTTATTAGCTAGCTGCGGTGCTTTTAAAACAACTTATACACATCTCGTTGTCTCTCATTATTTAAGAAATTAAATTAAATTGGTAGTTAGAAAATGTAATAAAAAAAACACTTACAGTTCGCAGTTGGCATTTTTGTGAAGCAACATCTCTGATGGATCCGTGAGCATCAAGTCTCCCGCAGGCGGCCGAACACAGGCTGAACGGGACCCGATTAGGGTTATAACGGTATGTGATTTTCACGGTATGATAATCTTCTTAGACAATATCACAGTATAAACAATCAAAAAATGTTTTGGTTGAACAAATGTTTGGATGCATGTGTTTATTCAAATTGCATTAATAAAAAACAATCAAGTAAGTTTCATCTGTGATTATATATTAGTTTAACAAATAATATCCATCATTAATAATTCATAACAATTCATAAATTCTGGTTTGGCCTATTTTTGAGGAATGTATGCATAAAGCTTTGACAATTTAATTAATGTTTTACAATGTAATCAAATGAAAATAACTTTTATCCTTTTATGTTTTTTGTAAAGGGCTGCCCAACAGAGATTTACGAAATAAAAATGAGGGGAACAATGAATTCCTTAAATGTTTCTATAAATTATTCTTATTATTTTAGAAGTAGGCTACATAATAGTACCGTCATAATTTCTATAAATTTCTTCGACTTTTATTTTGATGGGTTGTAGTGAAGAGCTTTGAGTGTCAGTGTATTTGACAATGGTTTTCTCAAATAAAATTAAAGGATTATTAATTGTTCTCTCAGTGTCAGTGAGGCTCTCAGTGTTTGTCTCTGATGTTGTCTTCGCTGTATGTGTGGGTAGAGCAAGACAACAGTTAATTGGAAAGTTGTTACCTAGGCACATGTGAGATTCTGCGTGTTTTATTTTCTCCCAATACGTAGATAAGCAAATGTACACGGTATGATAATCGTACGAGTTTATATCATGGTATATCGTCATACCGATATATCGTTACAACCCTAGACCGATGAAGGAACCGGACCAGATCTGAATCTCACTAGGTTCTTGCTTCGGTATCCCATGTTGAACTCATATCCCCGGGATGATAATCTTCCGGTGTAAAGTGAACGCTAAGTTACACACCACTGCGTTTCTCGAAGCAGGTGCATCAGTGAAGTCCCGTCTCTTCAGCTGCACAAACGCACAAAGGCTCGGAAGATACCATCCTATTTATTGTTAGGAAACCTGTGGAATCAATGTCCTGAGAGGCTAGAATTTGTGCAACCTCCACAATCACAATAATTCACCATGATGTTGATAAATTGAAACAAAAATAACTCTCGAAAACACACTGACTCGCGCCCGCTCAAAGCAGAGCACAGCCCACGACTCCCTTATGTGACGTAATATGACGCAATGTTGAAAAGAAAGTTTTTCAGAGCTTGTAAGGAAATCTTAACTATTTTTTTAGAATTTGTGCCCTCATGTCTTGTAAAACATTTTCAAATCCTGCATTAAAATATGGTATTGTAATACAATTTTTTATAATCACTTGGACTGTTTTTTTTTTTACCTGCAATATGCACTTTAAATGTAAGCACATAGTAGTTAATGCCACCGAATATAAAGTGGGACCATTATATTAAATCCTGACATAAAATGAGAAAGTCACACAGGTCAGTTCCAACAAAGCTGAGCACAAACCGTGATGTGTTAAAATAGCTTGTCTTTGACATTCACAAAGAGACACCTGAATAGATATTTTTTTTCACAACAGGTCCCTGCTAACCTCACTCTCACTTCTGATAGAATGCCTGTGAAAAGCAAACTTAGTCTATGCACCTAGCTTTGTGTCTGCCATCGATTGTTCCCTCTCCTCTCATCTGCCATCCATAGGCCTGTTGCTATGATGCCGTTGGTTTTCTGAAGCAAACTGAATAGACTCTACAAAGAAACGCATTTACTGAAGAGAGATGCTGTGTTCTGAAGACGCAGTGGCATTCATCTAGCCTTGTTATTCCGTCCCTAAAATGAACGTGTCCTTCCTCTCATGCCCTTTACTTTGTTATGCTCAAAGGGCATGAGAGGAAAATCCATTCTGGCATCCATTCGCTCGACAGACATAAACAAAACAGCTCTCTGTCAGATGTACAGCTTCAGCTATGTTCAATACTATAATTTGACGATAAGAACAAACTACACATCATGAAAGATTTTGCCCCTCCTTCCTCACTCACTCATGAAAGCTGTTTTACATATCACCATATTGTACCCTAAAAGACAGACATGCACAGGAAGTATGTAGACTGCAGATAAGAACAAAATAAAAGAAGCCGATATGACTCGCAGACTCCAGTGGGATAACATCCATCGCCATGACGATGTGGGAGTAGTTAACACTTCATAAGCTCTGGATTCCTGGGTCATTTGCATATGCATTGGTGCATGTTATTCTCACATGCACCTCTGTCCAAGTCTAAGACAATAAATAAGGTGAATAGCTATCTCACTCACTAGTAATATAGAATCGCCATCATTAATATATTTTATATATATATATATATATATATATATATATATATATATATACTGTTTTTATTATTTAAATAGAACATTACAGAATTAATGACGAAGGAGTTTCATCACTTGCTAACTTTCTGCAGTGAATGGGTGCCATCAGAATTACAGAGACAGAGTCCGAGTCAGAGTCCAAACAGCTGCTATCACAATAATCCACAAGTAAGCAATGGTGTGTTTTTAATAAACAAATCCATTAAAATATGTTTAACTTCAAATGAGTCTTCTATCCATAATGTTGCTTTATCCAGTGAAAAGTTGATTGTCTAAATCAGGTGACAAATTGCATTTCAAGCAACATTTACAAGTGAAAACAGTGTAAAACTATTCTAAACAAATATGCCAATGCTCCAAAATTACTAACCCATTGCTTTTTGCTTTACAATGCATTAATTGATGGACTGGATTCTTCTTGATTACTTGTGGATTATTGGGATGTTTATATCAGCTATTTGGACTCTAATTCTGACGGCACCCATTTGGTGCAGAGGATACATTGGTAAGCAAGTGATGTAATGCTACATTTATCTAAATCTGATCCAATGAAGAAACATACTCATTTACATATTGGATGGTGTGAGGTGAGTTTTTTATTTTTTTTTGGGTGGGGAACTATTCCTTAATAGTAAAACTGAACCCAGTTAAAATTGTTCTTTAGTTTTCATAAAACAATATAATGATACATTTGTATAAAGCACATTTTGCTCTAAAGAATACTATGTATCTCTCTTTTTCCTGTATTATTAATATTTTATCATTTTTAGTAGTTTTATTTAATCTAGGTCAACACACATAACACACTGTACATTCCATGGCTTACTTACCTGCAGCACACATCAATATGTGCAATGCACATATACTTGATTTTTTTTTTTGGCAATCCCTTTAGCTAGAACTAGACTCAAATGTCATTGATGTGAATTAATTACTGTATTGAAAATTAATCTAAAACTTTTCTTATGATCTAATAAATTTGCAGCGACAAATTAAACAGAGCTCTAGGATAAATTTGCAAGAGAAACAGCAACATGGTGAACAGTGAAGTGTGAATCTGGCAAGCGATTAACAATAGCTGTTAAAGTGTTTATGTGCAGAGGAGAGCTCTTGTGTTTTAAACATGAGTGTAGAGGTCACGCTCACACCTGTCCACACTCAAAACTGAGAGTTTGCATGAGAATGATTTTCAAAGAGCCATCAAAACAACTCGCATTTACGTTCCTTTTCATGTCCCTGCTATCCTCACAGGCATAGAAAGCATAACTTAGTATGTTTTTCGAACTGCAATGTAGGTTGTGTTTCTGAGCTCTATATCTTGCTATGATACATTATCTGCCAACGCAGGTCAGTTTTTGAAATGTAATTGTTATCGACAGGGTCATAGGGCAGAAACACCATAGGTTTAGTATTGATCAGTGAAAATCTGCATCATTCACGTCAGTGACTAAAACACCTGCGGCCCACGATGCTCACAGTCATTTATCATCCCGCCGCTAAAAGCTGACCTATCAATCAATAAAACCCAAACACACAGGTATCAAAACAAGCCATAATCGAGCTGCTGTCCCTGATTTACTCACCACAAAACTTTTACAGTGTGCATGCAATTAACACCAGGCTGTAAACAAATCTGAGTGTCATTTTCTGAACAGAACAGTCCGTAAACGAGAGGTTTCACAGAACACTGCCTCATGTTTACACATTCAAACCGGCCTCACCACAAATGGAATAAACAAACTGCAGGATCGCTAATGCAAGAATTATCGCCAGCCAATGCAGTAACTGAAATGCAGTGGGAATAAATAACATCCATTTAATCCCTTAAAGGAGGGGCAGAAAAGACAGGGAATAAAAGTTACGTGCTTGGGATTACAGCTGTTCCATGAGAAGCATTTAAACCTCCTCAGCTGCATCTTCTTATCAATCACTTGCTAAGCACTCAGGACATCTCTGAATACATTAATTTTCAATGATGTCAGCCACAAAGGGAGACAACATGAAATACGAGCAAAGCCCTGGTGAAGGGCTTTCTTCTTTGACTCAACTGAAACCAATCGCGAGTACATTAATTCTGCGCAGCTGCAGAGCAGAATTTTAATCTTCTCTCGGTCTCCTTTCTCTTTCCCTTTCCTTTTTTTCCTCAAGCAGACTTAGCATAATGCTGCTGTGTCTCACTGAGAAGCCTTCAGGCAGTTAGCATTGCTCACTGATGGCAGGCTTTTGTCTACCTAAAGGAGCGCTCCCTATCAAGGGCTTCTAAAACTCAGCACTCAGAATAATGTGCATCAGTTTACGGCTTACAATGTCTCCATGCCGATGAATGGTATTTCAGAAGTAAAGTCCATGACGCTCACAATAAATCTATCACTTATTGTTTTAACACACCAAATGTTGCACACCCTTAACTTTCAGATGTCAGACTAAACAAATGAATAAAACAGGCCATTTGGAGTGCACAATTATTATGTGTTGACCTTCTTTTGGGTGAAGATAGACTCCTCTGGAGTGTTTGACGATGGTGGGGATGATAGGCATCGTTTGTACTGCTCATTGCATTCGGTCGAAAAGTGGTTCTGAAGCAATTTTTCATGGCAGCAAATATGAATAATAACAATCCCTGGTGATACATAATTGCAGCAACCTTCTAGACCACAGAAAGGGCACAGCAGCAAGAACCATCTCTTCTAAAAACTATTTACCATACAAAAGTTACAGCTATGGAATATATTTACATCAGGATTTGGCCCATTATACATCTACAGTATAATACCAGAGGTGTCTGATTCCGCTCCGGAGGCCCACCTTCCTCCGAAAGTTAAATCTAACCTGCTCCAACATACATGCCAGTTTTCGACTGGGTTTATTAGGGTTGGAGCTAAACTTTGATAAATGTGTCTGCCCTATATAATAGCCTATAATTCTTGTACAAACAGAACAATATTTTTTTGAGAATCACCAGCAGTGTTCAATATATATTCTAATATAACTCAAGTGTTTGGGGTCCCAGATTGGCCAATGCCATTTTAAAAGCTCAAAATTTGTAAAATGTATTTAGCAAAAATAGGTTGATACTTTATGATATTATGTTATATGAATTATGACACTATTAGAAACTTTGAGCCCCAGAAATAAAACATTAAATCGTAAGAAGCACTATTACTATAACCGATATCAGTCACTGAAAAAGCAATGAGGTATATGAAGCTTCCGTAAAGCTGGATTTGAAATAGTCAAAATAATAAAAATAAATAATAAAAATTATTATTATTACTATTGTTATTATTGTTGTTGTTGTTAGTGTCACAATAATTGTATCATACTATTCCTAAATATAGCCTTTAATATAACTAATATATTTAGTAGTACATATTTTTTTATTTTAATCAATTTTTTTAATCTATTATATCTTAATACAGAAAAAAATACAAAGCTAAGATTATGTAGTTAGCAATATTTGCATTAATTTACAAAGACACATTTGTAAATTGTCACAAATTTTCATAATCAGTAATACTTAAATTTACCAATGAATGAATAAATAAATTAATTAATTAATTAATTAATTATTTAATCAATCAATAGCAAAAAAAAAGAAAAAATCCACCTAGCCTATATATATTTTAATTATAACTGCAATTATGTATAATTTAGACATACTGAATAAATTAGAGTAGAAAATATATGTTCAGTTTACTTTATTTTATATAGGCTAGATTATGCTATTTAGAATTTACACATTATTATTATTATTTCAAATTAATTTATTAATACTAGCAAATACATGTAATTTCTAGATTTTAAACAGTCCGCATTATTTACTAGCATAGTAGCGTTATTACAACATACAGTTAGGTTAGATGGTGGTTTGAGCAAACCTGCATGCTCCGAACACTGACATGATCGTCAGTTGGGATGATGCAGAGAAGCCAATGGATGAACAGCGCTCGTTATCATGTTACGCTACTTTAACACATGATCAAGGTTCTGCAAAGAACGTAACTCGCATCTGTGTTGGAAGTGACATACAGCACAGTACACGCAACACGCAAGCTAGAGCGCGCTCTCTAGCTTTGGATGAACACACACACACAAAAAAAAAACTGTAGGTGTAGGCAGAGTGATTTCAAAGGATGGCACCTGGTAAGAGTCACTGTATTGAGCATTGTAGAGGAGAGTCTTTGTCCTTGATAATTTAATTAATCTGTTTTGATCATTTTGATTTATTGCGGTTGCTAAATAGATTTAAGGGCATTCACAGAATGTGTCTTTGCTTTTAAAACGCTAGAAGCATCGCCCAGGAATGATTTTAACAGTTTAACTTTATTTAATTTGACACAACATCTTTAAAAGGAAGTCGCGAAACGATTGATCTAGAAGCGCATCTTTACAGAGAACTGCTATTAAAATCAGCACCTTGTGAAATGCAACAATGTTCTGTGTGAACCGACCCTTATACTCTCCATATAGCCTATATGCCAAACAAATGCTGACATAAATAATAAACTAACTGCATTTGATGAGTAGTGAAACCCACTGAAACAGTAGGTGTTGTTTATCCAGTTGGCTATTATAGAGCAGCTATCTTTTATAGATGACAGTGATGTGAAGCTTTGACCTCTGTAGCTCTTTCTCCAGGGTATTTTCTTGAGATTTGTTTTCAATAACACACTGGACTACAGGGAAATAACAGTTTGAGGAGCTCCGAGACTGACAATGAAAATAGGTCAATTAAATTCCAAGAATCAATATTCAAAACTGCTCCGTAATTGTCAAAATCGGAGTGAATATTTGAAAAAGTAGTTCCTGTAGGGAGGAATTCAGAATAAATTGTGCCCCACTGATAGCATCGTTTATTTGCACGTGCTGTCTGCATTGTTTTAGTAACCGTTTCACTAAAGGAATTATGCAAATCAGGTAATGAAACAAACATGCCCCCAAAAACTGTGCTGAATGCAATTTGCAGGGGTTTGCACCAAATACAGCGCAAAAGTGTTTAGTGAATTCTCCTCAGTATACATAATGAAAGCCACGGGTTTCCTTTGCACATCCTCATCAACACCTCACCTCATTATTATGTATATTATATATATATATATATATATATATATGTATGTAGTTTTTCATATTTTTGTATAATAGTATAATAGTACATGTATTTTTTTTCTCATGTTGAGAAGTTACGATTGGATTTAAAAGACTGGATATCACATCTATTTACAACAACTCAGTAATTCTCTTGAGATTTTGTTACAATAATTACACTTGAGAGTACAGTGCAGTCATTATAATGTTTTTCTTTTTGAACTCTTTTTTTTTTTCCTGAAGTTTGCCATCTTCTGTTCACCTATACTTTTAATTAGTTACTTAAACTTGAAATTGTCATTACATATATATACACCCCACCCAGCACATGACCACAAAACGTCATTACTCTCTTGGCCGTAGACCATTTGTTATAACTTTGAATGGCTTTATTGTGAGTAATAACTTGCCAATTAATTAATTATGCCTTCAGTTTTGTACTTTGCAATTGAAAAATTTTCACAGAGGATGTTTTCTCTGAGGACCAAGTTAAAAGCCACCACAAAAAGTAACTGTGATTGGCTGATCCTGTCAATGAGACAATGCCCGCCTATTGTGTTTGCAGTCGGTCCTCAAATAAGCCTGTGGAAATGGATGCGACTATTTGCAGAGATAATACTCACCCACTCAGACGTTACCACTTTCAGTCATGTATAAATCTAAAATAACTTGAAATGAATGGCTAGAAACACTAACTAATCAATAAGTGAGAGTATTTTTAATGGCACTATTTTTAAACTTAAATGTATAACGCAAAATTGCATGAACTCACAGGAGACCTGAATATTGACATATATTTAGCGGTAAAGTGTTCTTTGCATTTGCTACCATGCTTAGAAGTTCAACAAACTTTGATACACATCATTTTATTTTACACTCAAGAGACATGTCTTACTTTCAAAGAAGCCTTGAGGGGGAAACCTTAAGGATCCTTTCCACTGATTTCCCAAACCTCCCACTATTGTTATCAACCTGACCCAACCCTCTTCCCTTGACAGAGAAATACTTACTGTAAGAAGTGTTGCTCCATTATGTGGCTATTTACGTCCTGAAGAACTTACATTCTGATCATTCAGAAGTGAGGTGGAGAAATATTATTTATTCATCAGAAGAGTGTGGGTGTGGAGCACAACTCTGCCATCTTTCTGGCCTGGAGGAGCTGCGCCCTTGTAATGCAAATTAGGCATTGTGCCGTCTGAGTTTCCGATAGCTCTGCAGGGCAAATCTTAATTTGCACACATTTAACACAAATGTTATGTCAAATTAGACAGGTTCAACACTAGTCACTTTTCCCACTTTAATGTTTTGACCTATTTAAAGACTTGTTGCTTCTGACAGCATGATTCTTCTAATGAAAATGATATCAGCTATTACTCTTAGTCTCATTTTGAAGAAAGTTTCAACTGTTTTCAACCACAGAATGCACATCGGTGGTTCATACTAATGCTGGACCCAGCTGATTGTTATTTTCATGCTTTTATTTTCATAACTAAATGATCAGATCCAGGAAAATTAACCATGCAGTGATTTCCGGGGTCAAACCTTTCACAAGTTAATGAAAAGACCCCCAAAAGGGACTATGTCAGTATCTTCTCTTCCTTAACACCAAGTGATTTCATACAAATATGCAGAAGGTCCTAAGTGAAGACATCCAGTGAGATGGACTGCTCATTTCAGCTAATTAGGTCAGGATGGCAATTATGAGCGATCAGGGGAATCCTGATTGTTTCGACACTGCTCTTTTAATGGGGGATGGGATGACATTTGTGGACTTCAGCATGATTTTCAATGCATGGTGGCTCCAGCAAGAAACCACAGCCACTTATTTCCCCTGAGTTAGAGATGCCCTATCGATCACACTCTTTCTGCCTCACTCCTGAGATAAAAGCTGGCATATGGCTGGTGCCTTGGGCCGCTGGAACATGGTGCATGTATTATGTTGCCATTATTGCACCAGGGTCCCTCCACACCAAATATGTCGATTAAAAAGAGGCCAGGTGCTTTCACTCTGCAGTGTTGAGAGCCAGATTACACTGGTGTGTGGAACGATGTTGATGCACTATTAATTATTGATGATGAAACAACAGTATTCTGACACATTGTTTTGTATTATTTATTATTGTGTTTTTTTATTATTTAATATTTAAATATTAGTAATTAAATATGATGTCACAAAACACAGAACAGTTTTTTTTTTTCAGTTATGATTATGTCTGGAATTGAGGGTCACATATAAGGCAAGGTTATCTTTCAATAATAAGGTGTGATTGTGAATTTTTATGTTCAGTGAATCTGTTCACATTATTCATCTCCAAAAATCAGCACTGAAGAGAAATGAAAGGCTCTGCAGTGAGAAAATGTATTCTCTAAATGGCACAATAACAAATAATTTCAGTTTCACTGCATGATAACATAGGGTTTATCACCTTAAAATATGCATAGCCTACCTTTCAAAACCAGAGGAAAATTATGACTGTGTTCACAAGACAGGATTTATAATTATGATGGCCTCTAAAATACTATAAATACAGTATGTGTTACGGATCAGCCAGGCTCCATCACTACCCAATCACAACGATCCCTATCTCCTGAATACTAAACACCTGTTTTCAATCAAGCACTTCATCACCAGCAGCATATAAGCACACACCTCTGACACATTCACTGTCCGATCTCGTTCATACGTTGAGGGCTCTCAGTATTGTTATCTCCTATAGTGGATACTTACCTGCTCTACTAACCTCCTGTGTTCCTCCTAGTCACTTTTCGTCCCTGTGTCTCCTGTCCTCCAGTTTCTCCCAGGCTCCAGAAGACTGAGGTGTGTGCATCCTCTCCGGTCCTCTCAAGTTCCTGTAACGATCGGTGACAAGTGTCCATCTCTCATTCAAGCTCAAGAACTCTCTGTGCTAATAAAGAAACATCTACTTTTACTAACCCGTTGTGTCCAGTCCTCTTCCGTTACAGTATGTATATACACTCACTGGCCACTTTATTAGGTACACCTGTTCAATTGTTTGGTAACACAAATAGCTAATCAGCCAATATCATGGCAGCAAGATATTGTGAAAATTAATCTGCATTGTTATTCCTTTTGATATTTTATTTAAAAAAAATCACAAAAATCTAACCTTTAATTGGAAAATAATATTTTTTAATTGGGGAAATATCTGTCGGTCACTATGAGTTATCTTGTGACGACATAGGGGATTTAGTTGGAAGCCCCAATCCTATCTGACTTTAATAGAAAACGCCAAGGAATATTGGCTAGTGGAATTTGCATACCTGAGCCACTCCCTGTGCATACGGGTATAAAAGGGACGACAGGTGCATCCACTCATTAGATTTTTGCTTGAGCCAAGTGGATGAGAAGTGTGCTGATCTCCACAAGCCTTTCATCTTGTATTTGTTCCTGGTTGGCGTCACGGTGCAGTCAGCGGAGTCCCTCTCAGCAGCGATTCCCCTGGGGAATATCTAGCTTTATATACAGTATGTATATACACTCACTGGCCACTTTATTAGGTACACATGTTCAATTGCTTGGTAACACAAATTGCTGTTCAGCCAATATCATGGCAGCAATTCAATGCATTTAGGCATCTAGATGTGGTGAAGACGACTTGCTGAAGTTCAAATTGAGCTTCGGTCGCAGATCGGACGATCGCGTCTTTTTCAAGATGCCGTTCCGTCCGTGTCCTTCTGGTTGCGGTCGTTTCCTGTTTGAGGATTACGGACACAATCTATGTCTTCAGTGTCTGGGCCTCCAACACGCTGAAGATGCGTTCGTGGATGACTCATGTGCCTGTTGTGGACATATGAGCATGACTTTGCTGCAATCTCGCCTTTCCTTTCTCAAAGAATTGGCACCCTCTGCCGCCACTTGTGCCGGTCTCTCTGGCTCGAGCAGAAGACCGCTGGCTGGCGCTCTGGGAGATCTGAGGGTGACAGTAAGAGCTTCTCCGCCAGACGTCCCCATGGACCTCTTACTCCTCATGCAGTGAACGTCCCATCCGGTTCCTGGGTGATTTCGCTGGTTCGTCCCACGGGGTGCCCAGAATTTAATTCGGTGCGCCATCTGAGGACAGGATGTCGATCGCAGCTTTGGGGGATGGGCTTACGTCCTCTGAGGATGAAGGTGCGTTGAGGCTGCCCCCATCTGGTGTTATCGCCAAAGCCACACCGGATCAAGCATATCCTGCCCTGGCATGATGCACTGATCACCGCTGCCCCCGGGAACAGGCCTCAGTCTGCCCCGTCGCCGTGGGCGCCCTTCTGCGTCCTCCAGAGCTGCTCCACCCCATGCTGAATCGACACCTAGGCCGGTCGTTGAGCCTCTCGCAGGAGAGCGGCACCCCCCGGAGATCTTGGAGTTTGCTCTTTCTCCGGAGATGGCGAGAACAGCGCCGCTTCTTCCCCCGGTGGAGGGCCGGGAGGAGAATCCTATGTTTTGTTTTCTTTCTGTTCCACCCTCCTCCTTTCTCAAAGAAAGATCAATTTCCTTTTCCTCCGGATTCTTATTTCCATGGGACGACAGTATACGATGTCTTGCTTCCTCATTCTCGCTCACGAACCATCTTGCCAGCAGCCAAGAGAGCGTGGTTCAGGGACGCAGTACTTCCCCACGCACCTCTAGCCCGTCCCGTCTGGGACCCAGGAAGTTCGGCAAGGACGCCTCAGAACGTGCCGCCTTCTATACCATCCAGCCCTTATATCCCCATGCCACAATCTTGAACCATCGCTGGTTGCCAGGGACTCGTTCTTGGCTCCTCAGCGTAAAACCTAATGAGTGGATGCACCTGTCGCCCTTTTATTACATTTATTCTTCTCTTCAATTCATCCCACACATTTTCTTTAGGGTTCAGGTCAGAGGACTGGAATGGCCATAGCATAGCAGGAGCTTGGTTTTGTGCTCAGTGCCCCATTTTTGTGTTGTTTTTGAGGTTTGTGTCTGGATTATTTTACGGTTGGATGATCCAAACATGGCCCATTATAAGATTTCTAAGAGAGTCAGTCACGTATTGATTTTTTTATCTGTTGGTATTTGATAGAATACATGATTCAATGTGTCAAAACAAGATGTCCAGGACCTCTAGCAGAAAAATAGGCCCACAACATAAAAAGTATAGCAGTATATTTAATTGTACACATGGGGAACTTTTTATCCCTGTGTTCACCAAACCCATCTTGAGTGTTAACTGCTAAAAAGCTTTCTTTTAATTTCATCTGACCATAGAAGCCAGTCCTATTTGAAGTTCCAGTTGTGTCTGATAACTGAATATGCTGGAGTTTGTTTTTGGATGAGTTAGGATCATTTTTCTTGAAACCCTCCCAAGCAACATTCTCACCGTGCACTAGGACAATATAGACACACGTCCTCTTCCAGGCAGTTTCGTAACATTTTATGTTGATTGGAAATTCTTAAATATTGCCCTGATGGTGGAAATGGGAATTTTCACTGCTCTAGCTCTTTTCCTAAAGCCCCTTCACTAATTTGTGAAGCTCAATTATCTTTTGATGCACATCAGAAAATTATTATTTTATTTTTCCCATTGTGACGGATGATTAAGGGAATTTGGGCTTTGTTTTCCCTCCTATTTATATTTATGTGAAAAAGAAAGCCATGGCTGGATAAGTTCATGTTCATAATCACCATGGAGTGCTCAAAATTGTGAATGTGAATGGGAATATACTTCAGAGATATTTAACTCATAAAATGTATAGGGCAATGTGTATTTGAGAAAAAACATTTATATATATATATATATATATATATATATATATATATATGTATCTTATATATCTATATATATATACAGTGTATGTATATATATATATATATATATATATATATACACTATGTATGTATAGGTTGGATAAAGACTGTACTCTCCCATCTAAAGCTAAACAGATGCTTATAGCCTTGTCCAAATCTAGCCAACCACTCCACTCACAAATGTATTATTTTGCATAACCCGAACTGACCAATGCTTACGTACTCTCTTTTAAATTCATAACCCTGTATTTCTGCCATACTGTAAAATATGATTATATTGGCCATGGAAACTCACTTGTTTGAAGAATTTTATGGATATTGATGTAGTCTATTCTATTCCTTTTGAATAATGCATATGGGCTGAAGTTACATACAGGTAGAGATTTTTAAAAAAGCTCAGTATTGTGTGGTCTAAGAACAGGCCGTGAATGGATACTCAGATGATTGCTATTACAGATATCTTTATTTTGCTTTGTTCAATTTATCAAATGCAGGAACCATATATGTAATAAACTAATTCAATGGCCTTAAGCTGGATCCATTGGTCCTCATAGGCTTCATTTAATGCCCAATAACTTATTTCACGTATTGAATTAGCCCTGCTGTCGCCACAAACACCAGAGATCACAGATTCATCGTTTATCTATAGCTAAATGCATAATTTATCTTTTGCTGTGATATATTGACAGCAAACCTTGCCATCCATCAGAGCTGACAACTCACAATATTGCCATCCACACCCATCCTATTTTCATCTTAAAACAAGAAGAGCCACTTCTGATTACCCAAATAATCTATTACCACTACAATAAGAGGCAACTGTTTATTAATTTACAGAATGCAGTGATCACTTTGTCTACGGGATTTGCCATACTGTATATCTGATGACTTGTTCAGAGATGATTTTATATACACAGAAGTGGGCAGGGAAAAAAAATTAACCGTTAGACGGTACATACAGTGTATGGAGTGAGGGACAACTGGAGCAAGTTATTGCTTTGTTTAAAGTCAAACCATGGCACGAATAAAGAAACGTGTTTAAGTTAATGTGGGAGTTGAAGAGGAGAAATCATTACTATTTATTCACATTACTATTTATTAAGTCCCAGTTCACTTTTTGTTTCTTTTCATTTTTTGCTCATCTATTGTTTTGCACTTTTTATTCCATTGCACATTTTATTCGTATTTCTCTTTTTTTTACCATATATATGCTCTTGTGTTGTGTTACTTTTATATCATTGTTTATGCTTTTGCACTGTCCACTGAGCGGACCTGATTTGATGTACATTTCACTTCTGATTATACCCTGTATAATTTATTATGTGACAAATAAAGAAACCTTGAACCTTGAGGAGCCAAGTACATTCAGGTGACAAATAACAAGTATCTCTGCTTGAGAGGCTGCGGGCAGTCATTATTCCTCCACACAGGTCACTTCCAGAGGGCATAGACTAGTTTCAATGCTCTGCATGAAGCTATATCTCAAACATAGTGAGTCTTAAACCTACATGGACAAATTTCAATGGCAATTTATCTTTGTCAGTAGCATATTTTATATATGTTAGTCTGTATGGGGTTCTCTTTACAATTTATTTGTTTATTTTTAGGAATTATATATATATAATATATGTTCATATACACTATTATACAATTAAATATCTATTTGTATAAACTACTGCTTTGTATACTTTGCGATATATATTTAATGTTTTCTTCTTTCTTTCTTTATTTTCTTTCTTTCTTTCTTTCTTTATTTCTTTCTTTTTTATTTTTATTCCCCCCCCCTCAGCCATATTACGTCACATCCAAGGATTAAAAATAAATTCTGTTGCCAGGGGTTTTCGGCTTTGGTGTAATTTGTCAAAGTTGCTTCCAAAGAAATCTATTTTTGAATTGAAAAACCAGGGCGCAAGACCTCCCATGTGTTAAGGCCAAGCTTTTGTAAGTAAGAATATTATGACATTTCCGGAGGTGTTCAAAACAGCCACCCATTCCCTGCCAGCATCCAGAGGCATATCCTAGAAGCAAATTGAATGGCACAAAGTAAAAAAGTTCACTCTACCTTTTCCTAGGAGAACTGAACACCATGGATCGCTACTCTCCAAAAGTATGTGTGTAAACTGGACAGCTGTAAGGAATTAGTTAATGTTTACTGGAGTCAGATCAAACACATAGCGACTGGTTCAAGATGGGCCGTCTGCTATCGATCATCCTTCTTTTACTTTACAGTGCAAACCATTTCAGTTGTTTGTATATAGTGTCAGAATAAAGTCATTCCTCTTTTATGTCAACCTGTTAAATAGTGTGACCATTTGTGCACATGCAGGGGCTCTTTAAATCAAAGCATCAGAAATCAAAGCAAAGCAGAAGACAAAGAAGACAAAAACAGGACCCCTATCCAATCTCCGCCCCTTCGGCCCACCAACCACAACACACACAGCATCTCATACAGTGTCACACAAATCTGGGAAGCTGTCAAACCTCAGAGAAGATAAATGTCCTTTATTGTCTGTAGGCAAAGCAGAGGACACAATCAGTCATGATTAAATGTTTTGAAAGCTTAAGGAAATGGCCCGTTACAAATAATTTCCAGACCGTTTTACACATGCACTTGGTTAAGTGGTGTCCAGCTGAGGGTCTTTGCTTGACCTTACTCAGAGTTCACACTGTGGCATACATCTTTAAAGCTATACAAAACAAAACATAAAATACTTGACACATGACTTAATTTAACAACAAAATGATCTTGAACTGAATGATTAGTTGAAAAGTGAAACAATACACACACTGAAAACAAATTATTTAAGTGTTATATTAATTACATTTTTTCATTATATCATATAAATAATGACACTTGATGGCACCTTATTGAAGTCTGACTTAAAAATTCGCTTTTATACCCTGACTGTTTTTAAACACAAATACGTGTCCTTTTGGAACGGCCCCCACGTTTTTGAAAACCAAATTTGATTGGGTCTTCATAGGTGCAGATATTAAATTCAAGAGAAAAAAATTGAATTAATTATATGCCTCTAGTGCCACCAAAGCACAGGCCAGCTCTGTATCATCAGAGCAATCGGACCATAAAATGTTCTCTTTTTCTTTTTATGTTCTATTCCTCTCTCCCTTCCCTTCCCATCTCTCCTACTCTCACTTTGTTTTGAAGCCTTTTCTCTCCAATTATCCCATTAGCTTTATAGAATCATTGCCAGTAAAGGACGACATATTATGGACAATTTCTGCAAACATTCACAGCCTTTTCTAGCTTTTACCAACCTAGCAACCAACTGCAAATAATTTAGTTTTATGGCAATCTATAAGAACTAATGCCTAATTTTAACAGCGAAACAATGGATTATCATTCTCTTTAACACAGCTTGTATGTAAATACTTGTTTATGGTAATATTCTATCATATAATACAATTTTAGGACAGAAATATAAAGGCTCATTACTTATAGACCACTTAATTCTAATTAATGCTGAATAAGGAGCCTTCCGCTGCTCTGAGTGAAAGTACAAATTGTTTTAACCTCAGAAAGAAAAATGGGTGAATGACAGCGTGAATACAGAAATGAGCTCATGCCCCTGCTAATGGGAGACACTGGTGATATATTCATCTTCAGTGGAATGGAAGTGAGAAAAGGAATGTCACAATGGCTACCCTGTCACATTGCTATCAGCATATTAGGCTGATGGCTTATGGTCACTTTGTCTGATCCCAGCCAGCTGAAGTCTAATGACCTGTATCAAAAGCCCTCTGAAGTTAATTTGAGTAAGGGTGGTCGTTTTATCAGACATTTCAATAGGACTTCATAATCCCATCACTATGTGATATTGGAGTAGTCATCTATAGAAATAAAAAGTGTTTAGTGTGCAAATGTTTGTAAGTAAAAACCCTTCTCATAGACTTAGGCGACTCCAACCCAAACCCACATCCTTGAAAGCAACATAGAAAATTTATGACTTTGTTGGGGGAGATGACTAGATATTTCAGTTTTTAGGTTGCTGATAATCCGGTTGTTAGCTAGAGAGAGCAAAGGAAAAGCTAAAGAATAGATACTAGGAAAATGAAGATTCAAAACAGATTCAAGACAACATATTACTTTACGTTTAATTTTCAAAAACGTATAAACTGTAGATCAATATCCAAAACTTAAAATTAAAAAAAATGGAGTTAAAGAGGAAAGTAAGTTCATATAACTTATTTAGGCTATATATCAGCACTGCAGACATTTCCTGGACTTTCAAATGGAAGTTATATTGAAAAGTTGTAGAAACTTTGGAAATATGAATGGGTTTATTGTTTTGGGGCCACCAAAATCAGATACATTTAAACAGTATGTCTTTCATTTCTTTTCCGAGGAACATTTCCCAACATTTTATTTAACTTCATATTCAATTATTCAAACACTAAATAAAATCATTTAAAGCTAATTAGTCATTAGTTGTTCAGTACATTTGCAGACATTTCATACAGTTTAATGTGCTTGAATAAAAATCATTTTTAATTATGGATCAGAGTTTTTTATTTATTTTTAAAAGTTCAGTTCAGTTCTAATTTTTCTTTCCTTTCATGAAGTTTCCTTTCCTCTATGTCTCTTCTGCACAAATGCAAATAAATCATGTTTTCAATTGATAAACATAATATTTGACTAAGGAGTCCCAGATCCAGTTGTAATATCTGTGTGATAAATCCTACCTGGTCTCATAGCATTTACGAACCTGGGTGCACTTTTTGGCGAGACACGAAATATGTACCAATAACTACATATTACTGCAGTTTCCAAAATAAAGAAACACTAGAGGCAGTAAAACTCTGACACCTTTTACTCTTTTTCTCACAAATGTACAGAGTTTTGATTAATAAAGTGTAATTTTCGCAAAATTACTTAAGGAATATCATGCTACGACTTCAAAACAATATAACAAATCTGGGAGATTTGAAAACTGATGCTTTTGAATGTTAGCATCACACATATCCAGCTTCATATCTATGGGTTTTCATAAACGGTAAGTTTGTTCGGGAGCTCATGGAGTACGGAGAAGTACTTATGAGGTGAGGAGCTCCGCTTCAAATCCCGTGTCACGGTTTGACAAAGCAGTTAAAATCTGCATATAAGGAAGTTGAAATGGCACAGTTGCATCAACAATTACGTTTTTATATCAGTTTTGCATTTGTTAACACTATCGGGAAGGTTTAGGGTTGGGTTTGGTGTAGGGCATGATAGAGCACTAACTTTTAGGGATAGACCCCGAATATTTGAATTTGTTTCTGTAGCAATGTAATAAAAACACGGCAATATGTACCTATATCTACGTAATAAAAATATGCCAGGGTTCACGTATTTAATCTGTGTTTTAAGCGCCACTCAGTGGACATTTATTTTCTTTGTATGTTCTATTCCTCTCTCCCTTCCCTTCACATCTCTCCTACTCTCACTTTGGTTTGAAGCCTTTTCTCTCCAATTATCCCATTAGCTTTATAGAATCATTGCCAGTAAAGGATGACATATTATGGACAATTTCTGCAAACATTCACAGCCTTTTCTAGCTTTTACCAACCTAGCAACCAACCGCAAATAATTTAGTTTTATGGCAATCTATAAGAACTAATGCCTAATTTTAACAGCGAAACAATGGATTATCATTCTCTTTAACATAGCTTGTATGTAAATACTTGTTTATGGTAATATTGTATCATATAAGACAATTTTAGGACAGAAAGATAAAGGCTCATTACTTATAGACCACTTAATTCTAATGAATGCTGAATAAGGAGCCTTCCGCTGCAAGTGAAAGTACAAATTGTTTTAACCTCAGTGGACATTTATCTTTGAAACAGCGGTGAAACGTGCAGTAAGGTACATAAACGGTGTCGCACAGAAAGTGCACAGAGGTACATATTTGTATGAGATCAGGTTGGATAAATCAGTTGCTGTCTCAATTGCCCCACAACTTTTGAAAATATACAATAGCCAGGGAGAACTCAGATAAAGTAGCTTTTAAAAATGCATATGGATTTTTCTTTTTTAAATAAATCATGGAACTTCAGTACACACATCATTTTTTTTTATTGATCCCTTTAATTCAATTAAAGAACATGAAACTTTGAATCATGAAACTCATTGTGTTTTCTATGACTTGACACTTAGAAACTTGTACATCAGTACATCAACATGAAAGCTTGAATTTGAGCTAAACTTTGCTTTGAGAAGTTATTTACATTTACCTGTCACTTTTATCCAATTATTCAGGCTATACATTTTTTGTTTTGTCAGTATATGTGTTCCCTGGGAATCGAACCCACAACCTTTGCGCTGCTAACGCAATGCTCTAACCACTGAGCCACAGAAACACTTCATATCATGATAGTTGGAAAGAAATGTTTTAGATTGTCTTTAAATAAATATTTAAAAGTAGTATAACTCTGGTTTAAAATTACTCAATTAATATATTATTTGTCTGCCATATTCATTAATTAATTCTGTGTTTAGCATGATCTCATTGATATTCTGTATGTATTGTATACTTGTTATGCTTTGATGATAAAAATGTCCATGCATATTGTGTAATGGAACAATAACATAATAATGTGCTATTCTTCTTTTTAAAATAGTTGTTCCTAAAAATATTCCAAATGTGTCAGTGACTGTTTCTTGCTTGTAAAGTATTATCTCCCATCAAGCCAAGGGTTAAATTTGTGCACCCTCAAGGCTGGATATATCTGCATGCCTCGTGTGAATAGATTCAGCTCTAAATTGGTTAGGGTATTAAAACTGAGACGTACCTTTACACATGTATAAATTATTGATAGTCTTGGGAGGGACACAACCACTTTGTTCTGACCTTCACTGAGATAAAATTGGGTTTTAAGCGCCCACATCTCTCCTTTTAATTCTTTTCTTTGACAAAAGAAGGTCACTAGAACCAGTATAAAGTAATTAGCAAAATTCTCTACCCTTGTGTGAAGGTCATTTAGGCAGAAAATGATTCCAGTATGTCCCAACTGCTGAAATCTCTTGTTAGATATCCTGTATTCTATTATACGTTTTGAATCCAAATATTTTCAGCAGGCAGGTGAATAGAGTTTAACTGTACTGATTTATTTGACATACTGTGGAAATATTTGTCATCTATGTGCCCTCGAATCCCGTAACAAAGGACTGGAGATTGATCTCATCTTCTCTGTAACTTTCCACCTATAAGTTTAAGCCACATCATATGGCTCACATTCTTGCCCTATTTTGTTATTTCTGATGCTGTCAATCTTTCACTCCACTCCACAATCTCACATCGATTGAGTGTCCACAGATGGCAGTCCCCTCTGGGTTTGAGCCTACATCTCCACAGACTGTGCCTTCACTGCACCAAGAAATCAATTTGCCACTAATGCAGAACTCAAGCAGGTGACAGATTCAGAGAGAAACCCACCCTTCCATAAGAGGTACACTTACTTAATCCTGATCCAAACTACTGGCTGTTTATCTGGTGGAAGTATCTCAGGAAAGAGGATATGGTTGTCAACTTTTACAGATCCCATTTAGACATTTAAAATGTATTCAGACATTTGACAAGCACATCGAATTGTTGGGAAGCAACTGAGCGGGAACTGTTTTCTTATACAATGACTAAAGTATATTCCTAAAATCCATTGCACACTAACAATAAAGGCTGCCACCCTCTGTTTAGAATAATTTCTTCAAATCCTATATAGAGCGTGCAGCACATTGGTACATGGTTTGGTCTTTGTTGCATGGGCAAACTCATCTCTAAAACTTCGCACTAGCTCTAATTCAGTGTGCCAGCACTTTAGATGTCTCTTTGAAGGTTCCACGCTTTCCATTTTATTCACCACAGGGGGAAAAATCGGTAAATGACCAGAATCTTGAGAAGGCTCTGGATTGAAGGACTTCTCTTTTCACATAATTTCACAAGTCTGACTCAGAACTAAAAAACCCTTTGAGCCATTTGTAAAAAAAAAAAAAAACACTTTTATTTGCTTTTAATCTTGATTTTCTTAGTCTTGGTGGTATACCGCTAGGCTAGCAAGCCAATTTAGTGTGAAGACGTCATTAAAGCATGAGATAAAATACAATAAATCCCTCTTGTAAGATAATATGCATGTAGTCTGGGTTGTCAATACAATACCATACCTAATGACAAAATATGTAATTCTGTGTACAGGGCAATGTGATTAGATTATAATATCGAGTTTGGCAGGAATTACCATTTAAACAGCAATTCTTAAACACAGAATGCCTGTGGAAATACTTATGACTAGCACTCCATACACAGTTGAGGTGAATAGATGCAGTATAAGGATACTTTGTAAGCAGTACTGGGTAGTAAGTAATTGGTTACATGCAATCTGGATTGTGTAATGGTCATGTAATTCAAAATAAATAAGTACTCATAATTATAATATATATATATACTGTATATATAAATGCTTATAATCAGATTATATTTTAATGGATTACAAGTGTACATATTCAGTGGCAGCAAATTATTAATATATATATGAAATTACCTTATTTCTTCTCTTTTTCAAAGTTACATTTTTAAGTTAGAGACCAAAGTTAAAAGTCTTACCATTTAGCTGTAAAACTTTGTACAAATTTATGTTTATTATATAGTGCAGTAATTTCCAAAGTGTTTATTTTTTTTGTTACATGTTTCTCTCTCTCTCTGCCAAACACCTTTGACATAAAATATGTATTTGATATATCCACGAAGAAGGTAATATTTCAATAATTAAACAATACATTTACCATTCAAGTTTCTCTGATGTCAGTCAATGGTCACATAGACATGCAGTTAAACAGAATAAATAATTATATTTATAGTGTTCAAGTGTTTTGTTTTATTATATATATATATATATATATATATATATATATATATATATATATATATACATATATATCTTACAATTTTATGAATTAAGTCATTATTAGATTTTATGAACTCAATCAAACCCACTGCAATTCTTATTAGACCCAGTTTGGGAAAACCAGGAATTATGTAATGTTTAGTGCATTTATGAATAATATTTTCTCTTTTTTCATCTCTCTCTCTCTCTCTCTCTCTCTCTCTCTCTCTCTCTCTCTCTCTCTCTCTCTCTCTCTCTCTCTCTCTCCCTCCCTCCCTCCATATATCAATGCGGTATATTTAACTCTTGTGCGGTCTTCATTTTGGGTTGTGCACTCATGGTCTTTGGGGTCTTTTTAGACCCCAGGCAAGAAAATGTAATTTTTACACATTCACATTTCTAACTTCATTCACGGGGATAACATGGATCAGTTGCGCATCTTTTGGAAATTGCACTTTAAAATACAAATATATATATATATATATATATATATATATCACTTTTACCACTAGATGGCTGCAGAGCTCCACTATTTGCTATTTGACTAAATTAAATATATATATATATATATATATATATGTTCACACGTTTTTTCACTTGGATTCATATCTACATATTCTGAAATCACAATTATAACAATTAAAAATACTTTTTGTCAAAGTTTAGAATTTTTAGAACTGAAAAAAAAATGTTTTTCAATAATGTTACATGATCAGTTGTGTGGATCTCTGACATGCATTTCTGGATTGTGTGTGCATATGTGGATCTCTTGCGTGCATTTCTGGATTGTGTGTGCATATGTGGATCTCTCGCGTGCATTTCTGGATTGTGTGCGCATGTGGATCTCTCACATGCATTTGTGGATTGTGCCACTTCATTTTTGTCCATGTGTGTTCTGCATTGTTTCTGATTTTGAGGATGAATTATGTAAATTTTCTATGTGGGGTCTCTTCAAATAAAATAATCCAAACTGCAAAACCAATACAAAAAATAAATTGGTGACACCATCACATCAACAATGCACGACGCACACACACGCACGACACACACACTCACTTAAAATTATATGAAAGATATCTGATTTAAATAAATGATAAACTCTAAAGACTCCAACTTTTATATTTGTAACATCTTGTTCATGTTTGATCCTAATCATAATGTAACACTATTGAAAAATGTCAATTTTCAAACTTTCAGTTCTAAAAATGCAAAACTTTGACAAAAGGTAATTTGCATTGTTCTAATTGTGATTTCAGAATATGTATATATGAATCCAAGTGAAAAAAAATGGGAAAATATATATTTCTGTTGGTCAAATAGCAACTAGTGGAGCTCTGCAGCCATCTTGTGGTAAAAATATTTTTATTTGTATTTTAACCCAGCATTTTTAGGGTGTACTACTATTATGGTAAGTACACTCTAAAAAATGTTGGGTTAAATACAACCAAGTGCTGGGTAAATATTGGACAGAACACATGCTGGTTTGTTTTCAACCAACAGTTCTTCTGGGCAGTAACCCAACCGCTAGGTCTGAACAACCCAGTCACTGGGTTAGTCCATATTTTACCAAGCGCTGGGTTGTATTTAACCCAGCATTTTTAGAGTGTATGCACGTATGTCTGTAATTGTATTTATTTTTTGTTACTGTTTACTGAGGTTACTGAGGCCATGAGACTGACAAGAGCAGCTTCCAAATCCTCAGTACTCATATTGCTGGATCTGTCTGCTGCTTTTGACACAGTTAACCACCAGATCCTCCTGTCCACCCTCAGAAAGATGGGCATCTCAGGAACCACGCTCCTGTGGTTAGAGTCTTACCTCTCAGATAGGTCATTCAGGGTTTATTGGAGGGGTGAGGTTTTAAGTCACAACTTCTTGCTACTGGGGTTCCTCAAGGCTCAGTGCTTGGACCCTTCTCTTATCTATCTACATCGTCATTAGGATCGGTCATTCAGAAGCATGGTTTTTCTTATCACTGCTATGCTGACAATCAACTCTACTTTTCTTTCCAACCAGATGATCCGATGGTAGCTGCTCACATTGCACCCTGTCGGAGTGACATTTCTAGCTGGATGAAGGACCATCACCTTCAGCTCAACATTGCTAGAGAGAACTGCTAGTGGTCTCAGCCAACCCATCACTTCACCAAAACGTCTTTATACAGCTGGGTTCGACAACCATAACTCCTTCCAGGACAGCCAGGAACCTCGGAGTTGTGATTGATGTTCAGTTAAGCTTCACAGACCACATTGCTACTACGGTCCGGTCTTGCAGATTTGCCTTGTACAACATTAGGAAGATTAGAATCTTCCTGTCAGAGCAAGCTGTACAACTCCTTGTCCAAACTTTTGTTCTCTCCAGACTGGACTATTGTAATGCTCTCTTGGCGGGCCTTCTTGCATGTACCTATCAAGCCTCTGCAACTGATCCAGAATGCAGCAGCCAGAGTGGTCTTTAGTGAGCCGAAAAGGCTCGTTACCCCTCTTCATCAGGTTACACTGACTACCCATAGTCAGATCAAATTCAAGGTACTGATGTGTGCCTACAAGACAACAACTGGTACTGCACCAATCAGGAGTGAAAACTTATCAGGGGTGAAAAAGGTGACAAACTAAACTAACCCCCCGGCTTTATTTTTAACTGTCACAATTGAAACACATATTCCTTTTCCTTCATATCACACTTTAATTCTAACTTCAACCAGGACCAGCTCCATTTGCAACTGACTCCAACCTCTAGTTGAGCCACAGTAAGGGCATCTTCGTCATCAAGCTCTCTCATTCCCTCACTCTGATAAAAAAATTGAAATGCGTGAGTGGTAAAGTTTGGCTACCTGAACTATTTAAATGCCAATGGTTAATTCACATATAGCACATTTAACACACGATGGCAAGTCAAACTGCTTCATAGGGAGAAAATGTTACACACTGCAAAAAAAAAAATCTTAATTTATTTTCCAGTCCAGATATATAATAATTATTGAATCAAATATTTTTTTCCAGAAAAAAAGTCAAAAGTAATCTTGTTTTTGTTTTGAAATACGATTATTTTGCTTACCACATTGGCAAGTTATTTACCCTATTCAAAGTCCCATGCTCGGCAAGGCTTATCCGTCCGACACGGCAATTGTTGAAGCCACCGTCGGACGTCGGCGAGAGCCTCCCAGCCAGACAAACTCATCCTTTCCGTCTACTCGCACCACGATATCGAACCCCGTCGAACGCTACGTGCCCGGCCGTTCAGGCAATCTTAGCTTTCAGTCCACTACCGGCGAGGTTCAACCATCCGACTCACGAGTATTGATCTCATGTCGGATGCCGCAAGAGCCTCCCGGCTGGACAACCTCACCTTTTCCTCCTACGTCAGCGAAGCTAACCCATCAAACAGGCGGGCACGCCCACCAGTTGGATGACGGCTAAGCATCCCGACCAAAACTTTACCTTTCCGTCTTCACCTGTCCGACACAGTGAGTCTTGATCTCCCGTCGGTCGCCGGTGAGAGCACTCCCGGCCAGACAACCTTGCCTTTTCTAGTCCCACGCTGGCGACGCTTACCCGTCCAACACAGTGGGTATTGTGCCCCCGTTACGCCGGGCGAGCTTCACAGCGAGACGACTTACCGCTTCCCTTGGCAGACGAGACTAACCCGTTAGACTCAGTGAGTATTGGCCTCCGTGGGCGTCAGTGTCAGTCTCAGTCACCCACCTATTTTTCCGTCCGATGGTCGATGAGGCTGCCGCCCTCACACCATTGAACTGTCTCTGCTATCCTCAAACCTTTTCCCCACCTGGCGAGGCTTACCCGTCCGATGTCCTAAGTCTTACAATCTCCCATCGGATGCTGCCAGAGCCCCCAGTTCGGGTTTCTCTTCTCCCTACTCGCCGGCGAGACTATCCGTCTGGCAGCGTAGCCTTGGTCTCATGTCATGACGTTGACGCTGGTCTCCCGGTGGGCTCCTATGCTTGTCATCCATTCGATGCCGTGAGTCTCGATCTCCCATCGGATGTTGCGAGAGCCTCCTTGTTGGGCGTCCCAAACTCTTTTATCTGCTCAGCCAATAGGACCCACCCGTCCGTCGGAGGGGTATTGTGCCCTATCGGAGGCTTCATGGGTCCTCTCGGCCAGATACCGCCTCTGTCCTCTGATTAGCAGGGGCTAATGGCCAGTAGGGCCGCACTGCAGGCAAATTGGGTCCTCCTGGTCAGGGCTCCAACCACGCTGCTCCTCCATTGGCAGGCAGGGCTCACCCGTCCCAATGCGGTGAGCCATCGCTGGGCCTCGGTTGAGCCCTCCCTGACCGGTCGCCCCAAAACCACGTAGTTCACTCCGGCGGCCGGTGGGGCCCACTCATGCATGCTAAACCGCTCCCTCAGAGCACGTAGACCCCCCCGGCCTGCCACACAAGCTACTCCTCGGAACTAGCTCCCGCCAGATTTCAAACGCGTATTTGGGGGGGAAATCTTAGTCTGGCGGCTGTCCTACATTCTATTGCTTTTTTGGGGGGTTCACTGGGTTCGGGCCATTCCCGGCTAGGAGCCCTCCCCCAGGACAGCACGCCTACAACATATTACCATACACGCCAAATAGGCATTACGTTATCGTGCTAGTAGATGTAAGTGTGAAATCGTGAAATATACTTTTACATCTTTTTTAAAAAGAAAAGTTAATTGAAAGACCCTTATCACATAACTAATAATTTGTGCTGGTTTTGTTTGTGTTTCTTGATTTGGTACATCCAATGTACAAAAGAAAGCACAAAGATCCTCCATTGAAATTCATGTTGCAATACACTTTTGCATGTTTCAACTTAGGCACACACACACACACACACACACACACACACGCACACGCAGATATACAAGACAGACTGCTACAACCCTGAAAATGACCTAAAGTCCACCACAATTCAGATGAGATGTCCTGGTTTGGATTTCTATCACTGCAGTAAGAGTAAATACATCATGCTTGCTCAGAAGCGGCAGGTTAATCCGTTGTCATCCAAAGCCCCAGCGATTAATCAGCCACAGTCAATCCATTATTATTCTTGTTTACTCTTTGAAGAAAAAATTAAACCGTAGGTCACACAATAAGCTTAGATGGAATTACATGTGCAAACCAAAAACTGAGATTCAGAAATGAATTACGGTGAGGGCCAAAAACTGCATGCATCTAATATTTAGAGAGATTAAATCTTATCAGAGAGGGTTATCTGACATTAAATGTCAGGACAGATCAGTGAATGGCCTAGTACTTCAAAATAATCATCACAAAGTCCAGAGAAGTTGTGATATAATCCAGCTCACAGGGGCCCACAATAGGTCTAACTACATATAATGATTATGAGATACTCGCAAATTACTTCGTTTCGCTGAACAGCATCTAGAGTTAATTTATCTTGGTTCTAAATGAAGTAGAACATAGTGGCTGCCATTTTCACTCTGACTAATAACATCTAGTAGAGGAAGCAAGAGTTTCTGGCTGATTAGAGCTAGTAATATATATATATATATATATATATATATATATATATAGCATTTGCAGGACAAAGTCAATCCATTATAGACAACATATTCAGGATAAAAGAGAAGAGTGATTGATTTTGGCTTAACTCAGGTGATCCGAACAATGAATCAAAGATGCAGTGTGGTACGATAAAATGACTTAGACCCAACTTTGCTTCTCAACAACCTCTGCATCTGATGTACTTCATTCCACTACCTCACACTGATGATGATCCTATGACCTAATAATATTTCGAAAAAAAAATAAAAAGAATGAACACTGATGTCCGTAAAAATCTTCTTTCTTTAAAATGTGGTGCACTTAAATATCCCATCTTATAAAATGTAAATGCAGGGTTGATCCTGAGGAAAATATGCTCTTTTCAACCAACAGTTGAGTTAAATGTTTAACATAACCTTCTGGGCAGTAACTCAACTGCTCGCCAAAACAACCCATTCGCTGAGTTTGTCCATATTATACGCAGCACTGGGTTGTATTTAACCAGCATTTTTAGAATGTACAGTATATTGTTTAGATAGAATAAAAAATAACGGTTTATGCAGGTCCAAGTTCTGTTTGTATTTTGTTTCTTACTACATTATTATTCATATTTTTTTTTCATTGCAAAAAAATACCATGCTGTGTGTCAAAGCATCAGTCCCACACAGTTGTTGTGGTGTGTACACGTCTGTAAACAGATGCAATCTGTGTCTCTCTCCTCCACATCTGTCTCATTGTTGTTCTCACCCTGCTGTCTTACAGGTTTCACCACTCCATTCTTTGTCTGCTGACAGAGGTCCACAGCAACTAGTACTTTTTTTGTGATTTATTTTGCCTTCATTGTCTTTATCTCTGATTTGGATTGTTCAAACACATCTCTTACAGCTAAGCTGACATTTTGAAAAACAGAGATGCAATCCACCATGTTTCACTTCAACCAATTCAAGCCAAATGCACACAATTCAATTAGTATTGTGGGGTATATTACAATATCTCCATAATAATTGTGCATGATTTTATTTTAATATTTTTGGTAGGTGTGTCTAACTCTCATATCTAAAAACACGTAGTTTGAATGTATATTATTAATCAATCAAGAATCAAATATCTAGTTGAGTGCCGATTGGTCGAGCAAGAAAAATATCTAGACGTTTTTTGTTTTATATAATAGTATGGCAACATCAAATCTCAACTCATCAGTTAAATTACTAATGCCCTGATTATTTGATAAATACGATGGAAAGGGATGGATAAATTATATAGGCCTTGTGCCTTGTATTAATTTCCTGCTGATTTATTTAATATTTATTTGGTATGTAAATCAGTGTGTGTAATTTGAGAGCTCTACAATGATTTGTTGCTTAACAAAATATATACTAGTGTATTGAGATTGTTTAAATTACTCATTGTTTGTTTCACATATGACATCCACAATATGATGTAGTGTGTAGCCAAAAAATAAATGTAAATAAATAAATGCTAATAATTTCAGTCATGTAAATGGCAGGTTTATTTGATAAGTTTATTTGAGAAGTTATAGTGACTGGGAAAAAATATCCCAACAATGTAACCATGCCTTTCTTTTGTTCTCATTTTGCCACCAACATCCTTTGCACTTGTCAAACAGCTCAAGGGGCTCAAAGTGCTTGAGAAAAAAAAAAAAAAAACATACAATCAAATCCCTAATGAGAAGTGGGAATCAGGCAGTGGGGAGACAGAATAATAATGTGTCATTTACAAATGATGAAACAGATAACACGGCTGTGTGGAGGTAGAAAGTGTTTCGTTTCGCCCCAGGAATCTGACAGCATTGTCAAGCAAGAGTCCCCACGTAACTTCAGCATTGCAGAAGAATTTCCGATCAAAACAAGCTGGCATCACACACCATTTAACCTTCTGCCTCTTGTTTGTGTTGCACTAATTTGGTCATCACTAGGCTCAGTGTGGTGCCATGGTGCTAATTACATCAGTGGTGTTTTGAGAAAGAATGATGGGACGAGTACCTGAGGCAGGCTTCAGGCTCCCTGTCTGTGCCTGCATGATTGAGGGTGTGTCACATGAGCTCTCTTCCCCTCTCGCAATTCAAAACCAAATTTGGGATAATTTTGTGGGATAATTTTGCTTATTGTGAAAATAATCAAGACAAATGTGCCAGATAGATAGATAGATAGATAGATAGATAGATAGATAGATAGATAGATAGATAGATAGATAGATAGATGATAGATAGATGTCAATTCATTAATTTTGTTTATAGTTTAGATGTACAAATTAACGCAGTAATCTTGAGATCACATCTGTTCCAGCTAATAGAATATTCACATTTCTGCAACAAACATCTTAAAGATTTTGAAGCAGAAGTTGTTTATATTCTCAGTTAAGCAAATAAATGGCATTGAAAACAGATATGTTTTCAATCGTTCTGAAAGAATTGCATTTTCATTGTCATGTTGTAATTCTTCTTTTCAGCGGTTGTAAGATGATGGAGATTTTTGATGAGGGTTTTATGAGAGGACTTGATAGAATTCCTCATTCTTTTGAAATGTATCTGGTAATCCTATCACATAAAGGTTGAGTGGAATGTTTTTCCTTAATTGAACTTTTGGAGCATGACCATTCAGTCTATAAATGTGATGCTTTTTCATCTGTAGAGTGCCAGAGCAATGAAGAACGATGAAGCAGAATTAAGACCGGAGGTTTAAAGATGCGGGGGTGAAGTCAGTTGTGCCAGATTAGTTTGTGGTATTTCATCAACCCTCCCATTCCATCTGGAATATGTATGCACTACCATTCAAAAGTTTGGAGTCGGTAAGATATTTAAAAATAATTTTGAAGGTCTTTTATGCTCACCGAGGCTGCATTTATTTAGTAAAATACAGTATACAGTAAAAAAAAAAACGAACAAAAAAAAAACGTGTTGTGAATTATTAATACAATTAAACTTTACTGCTTTCGAGATGGTCCTCACTGCAGAACACGTGATCCAGGGGGCAAGGTTGGATCCAGATCGAACTACTCCCACCTTACATATACCTAAACCTACCCGTCTCCACCCCCTGATCGCTAAAACCACCCATCTCCACTTCTAAACCTACCCAACGTCACCCCCTAGATGTGGATCCAGCCCCGCCCCCTGGATCTTTTTTTGCAGTGAGGGTCTACTACTGATCTCTATAAAACAAAACAAAGTAGTTTATTCCTTTCATGGCAACACTGACTTTTCAACAGCCCATAATAATTTAAATATGCTGATTTGGTACTCAATAAACATTTGTTATTATTATCTATGTCAAAACAGTTGTGCTGCTTAATATTTTTGTGGAAACAATGATACGATTTTCTTCAAGATTCTTTGATGAACGGAAAGTTTAAAAAGAATAATTTAATTAAAAATGGACATCTATTACATTATACTTTTACTTTATAATGTAAAGCATGTACTTGTATACTGCTGAATAAAATATTACAATAACTTATTTTTATAATAAATTTTTTAAATTAGAAGAAAGAAATAAAGAAAGAAAGAAAGAAAGAAAGAACGAAAGAAAGAAAGAAAGAAAGCTTACTAACCCCAAACTTTGAAAGGTAGTGTAAATAATGCATATACACTTATCTCAAAGAAGTTAAAGTAATTTAGTCAAATTGAAACAATCAGACATAATCATTCTCCATATACGTTGAATAAATGTGTCATTATGATCTGCTGCTATTACAGGAGTCTTCGTGTGAGTGATATTTTAATAATTTCTGTCAAAAGTAGCCTGCTGTTCATTTCTTTGTCTAAAGCTTGTTGAGGGAAAACAATCTGGATGACTTTAAGAGTGTTAAACTTGAAATTTCTCATTGAAAATTTCCCTTGAACTTTGAAATTACTATATTAATAACAAATCAAATAGTATTTAGCAAATTACAACCTTCAGATGGACACCACATAATTCAATGGGCTTTTTTAACAAGCTAATTGACAGGAAATACTAAAGATGAGCTGTCTTTGAATGATATGGTTAGAAATTGTATAGAAGAGTCAGTTGTACACTGAGTATCAAAGGGATGGCAAACATATTAATATCATTCCTCTTCTATTTTCTCCTGTCAGACTGTATTATTCAATGCTTTTACCTCTCCATTAATCAGAGTAATCTTGGTGTTTTTCATGTCTCGATTATCCTCAAACTGCATATAGAAGGCACATACGCCTGTTGTTCTGTAATCGCTGTTGTCATGATGAATCTGTTGTGGGATACGGTGAAATTCTCCGACTAATAGCATACATTTTCTCACATAAGGATTGTTATGACTGGACGACCAATTATATATGGTGAACACTTATAGGCTTCATCTGTCATCACCAGGATTGTTTGTCATGTATATTCTGTGCTAATTCTCATGTAGCAGATGAGCCGTGGAGAGAGAAGTCCATAAAATATCCTCATTATTGTTGTAGTAGTCATTAAACGCTGCAGAAAGACGAATGACAGTGACACTCACCCTCCAGCTCTTTAGAAGAGAAATTGCTTCATCTCTATCATGCCTTCCACATCAACCATACGAACTGTGCAATCTGGAGGTGTTTGCAAAAATCCACTTAGCAAGAGCTTTATTCTCCTCGGGTGCTATAGGTTTAAGACATAATCGTATAGCGAATAAAATAGCAGCATATGGGTAATTTAATTTGGTCTCTTTTTTGTCAAATGAAAAATGAATTGAAGTAATGGGAATATTTTCTATGAGCTGTGACAGTATAGAAAGCGTGGCACTTGAATAAGTACCCCACTTTTAAGAATAAAGGAACAATAGGGCTTTTCACACTTGACAGCTAACCCAGGGTCTTTTGAAACCCTGGGTAAACTAGTCTTGGCTTATCTTGTATTCTGTTCATAATTTACTTGGGGTTAACAATTAGTTCTGGGTATTCAAAAGCAGCCATTTCACACTGTACAAATCTACCTGGTTAACTTTCCTATTTAAATATTTGTACTGTGCACTCCAGCACCGAGAATACTTCTATTATATATTCCTGACTTTACTATCAAGTTTTTCCTCAGTTAACTATAAGGGTAAGACTAAAATGGTCTCTTCTTCATTCCAGTTGACGACTTTCCAGCATGTAACATTTTTTTGACTCAAATACTGAAACAGCTTAGCTGTCCAATGCTCATAAAAAAAACAATTGTGATTCAATGCTTGTTGCAAACTAACCCAATTTAAATGGATGGTTCACCCCAAAATGAAAATTATCCCATGATTTACTTAGCCTCAAACCATCCTAGACTTTCTTCTTTCAGACAAATATAATCGGAGTCATATAAAAAAATTGTCCTGGATCTTCCAAGCTTTATAATGGCAGATTAATGGTGGTCAAGAATTTGAAGCCCCAAAAAAGTGGGCTTTTTGGGCTTCAAAATATCAACTACCACTCACCATTCATCTGAAAGAAGAAAGTCATATAGACCTAGGATGGCTTGTGGGTGAGTAAATTATGATTTTCATGTGTCTGTAAACTATAATTTAAATTACCAGGTCTCATTGCATTTACATACCTGGTGCACTTTTAGCGAGACACCAAATACGCACCAATAACTACATATTACTGCAGTTTCCAAAAGAAACAAACACTAGAGCAGTGGTTTTCAACCTTTTTCCACCGGCCGCACTGTGGTCCAAGTGCAAGTCTCACGGGCCGCACGCATGTAATTTACATATGACGTCATCAATACAAACCAACCAGATTTATTATATTATTTATAGCCTAAATATTATGATGTATAAACGATTACATTTATTGAAATAAATAAATAATTCTACTCACCATTAATAAAAAACCTGATGCTGTCGGGAGCGGACCAATTTTGTGAAATTCTGCTCGGAAGGAGTAACAGCACAATGAAGTTGTGATTGTAAGTCACAATCTGTAAGACGCGCACAGAAGTGTGACTTGATACACGACATTGCAGAAAGTGTGTGTTCACAAATGTAGACTATGTTGATCCAAATATGGAAAGCATTTTCGAATTCAATAACCTGAGGTTCTCTCCAGATATGTTTTGCCACATTTCTGTAATTAAGGATGATTGCTGCGTATTAGCCTATGGGTATTTATTTTTACCTGAACATCTTCAGTGTGAGTGACGGGGCAAATGGAAAATGTATGCCGAAAGTCCAGCACCCTCTTCAAAGCTTATGCTGTGACTATTCTTGTTTGAATGCGTTCCTTTGCTGGAATTTTCCACATTTCGTTTTCTCCCTTAACAAATGTGTCCATTCTGATGCTCAATTTTACAGAACTAATGGCTGCTGATGACTATTTTAATTTAATTCTGACAAAGTGCGCGCTTGTAAGTGTTCGTTAAATGTGTAACATTAATTACGTGAGTAGGCTATACATAGGTCTAATCATGTCTGAAAATAATATATACAAAACTAAATAATTTTACATAACAAAAACATTATAGCTTATATTTGTTTATTACATTTTTTAATTAGTTTAAAAACGAAAAACGTATTGTAAAACTGAAAGTTATTTTGTAATTAAGTTCAGCATGGTGGGCCGCATTTGGATTTGTGATGGGCCGCATGCGGCCCGCAGGTTGAGAACGTCTAGGTTACTTGCGTAACCCCCGTTCCCTGAAGGAGGGAACGGAGACGTAACGTCAGAGTGACTGACTAATGGGATCTCGCCGAGAGCCCAATCACCTTCGAGTGTTAACAAAACAAGCCAATGACAGTTGGCGTGCAGTGTTTCTCACGCGCACTCCGCGCGGGTATAAAAGGAGCGCGTGCAAACGCACATCAGTTTTTCGCTGAGGAGCCGAGACTGTGTGCCCCGGCCGTACAGCGGTGGTACAGCAACTATGGCGACGGACGTTACGCCTCCGCTCCCTCCTTCAGGAACGGGGTTACGCAGTAACCTAGACGTTCTATCAGTCAGTCACGTTCGACGTAACGTCAGAGTGACTGACTAATGGGATCCCCTGGAAAACGCCACTATTGCTGACCCCCTCCAGTGCTCTGCAGAAGCCGGCAAGTCCCCCCACACCAGCTGGGATGGAAGATAGGACAGGGTTTAGGCAGAGATAACCGCACTGCTGTTCCGGCCAGTGGGTAGAATAACACTGGGAAAGCGTACCCCCAAGTAGGGGAAACGCTACGGAGCCACATCCCGCATAAGGAGGTATCATGTGGAGATTACACGTATGGACTGGCCAAGGGCAGTACCACATACGGGAGTCTCTGAGGTAGACCCAGCCCGCCTGGGGTGAGATAGCTACACAGCAGAGAAGGCAGAGGGTTCTGCCAGGGAAGACACGGGCTCACCAAGGGGGGAAGCCGTACCGTGGAAGAATACACATGTGGGATCACCGAAGGGGAATCACTACACATGGGCACCTAGCCCAGCACGGGGGTTGACCTTGGGCAACGTACGAGTACTGGACCTGGCGTCCGGTGCTCCGCCACACCTGACTGCCGAGGGTGCGGGAGGAACTTCAACAGGGTTCGCCGTGGGGAACTGAACTGAGAAGCATCAAAGCGCACGTATCCGGTCCGTAGAGGGGAATGGCGCAGCAAGCGTGATTGACACTGAGCGGGTTCCCAGTGTTACTGGCCATCCGAGACAAGTACACGGGAGGACACTGGCTCTATACGGAGATTGTAAAACCTCGCAAACGTATTAGGTGTCGCCCAGCCGGCAGCTTTACAAATGTCTGCTATTGAGGCACCTCGTGCCAGAGCCCAAGAGGAAGCAACGCCTCTCGTAGAGTGTGCTCTCACACCAAGGGGGCACGGTAAGCGCCGGGCCTGATAGGCCAAGACTATAGCCTCCACTATCCAGTGGGCGAGTCTTTGTTTGGAGACAGCTCTTCCCTTCTGCTGTCCTCCGAAGCAGACAAAGAGCTGGTCTGAGGTCCTGAAGCTCTGCGTGCGGTCCACATAGATGCGCAAGGCACGAACGGGACAGAGCAGAGCAATGGCTGGGTCTGCCTCCTCCCGGGGCAGCGCTTGCAAGTTCACCACCTGGTCCCTGAAGGGCATGGTGGGAACTTTGGGCACATATCCAGGCCGGGGTCTCAGGACAATGTGAGAGTCAGCCGGCCCGAATTCTAGGCACGAATCGTCGACCGAAAATGCTTGCAGGTCCCCTACCCTCTTGACTGTGGCCAATGCAGAGAGGAGCACTGTCTTCAAAGACAGAAACTTAAGCTCTACTGACTGCAGAGGCTCAAAGGGGGCCCCCCTCAAGGCCGCCAGGACCGAGGGGAGATCCCAAGAGGGTACCAGGTGAGGGCGTGGAGGATTTAACCTCCTTGCCCTCTGAGGAACCTGATGACCAGGTCGTGTTTCCCCAGAGACTTACCGCTACTGCATCGTGATGTGCGGCAATAGCGGCAACATACACTTTGAGGGTGGAGGGAGACAGCCTTCGCTCCAACCCATCCTGCAGGAAAGAAAGCACGACTGCGATCGGGCATCTACGGGGGTCCTCCCGGCGGGGAGAACACCAATCGACGAACAGGTTCCACTTCAGCCTGTAGGCCTGTCTCGTAGACAGGGCCCTGGCAGAAGTGATAGTGTTTACTACCGCTGGAGGTAGCCCACTTAGAACCTCCGTCCCGTCCAAGGACCATACGTGGAGATTCCACAAGTCTGGGCGCTGGTGCCAGAGGGTGCCCCTCTTTGAGAAAGTAGATCCCTCCTCAGAGGAATTTGCCAAGGAGGGGCTGTCGGAGCACCAGTTCTGGGAACCACGTCCGATTGGGCCAGTAAGGCGCAACCAAGAGGACTTGCTCCTCGTCCTCCTGACCTTGCACAGGGTCTGTGCGAGAAGGCTCACTGGGGAAACGCATTTGCGTAGCCCGAGGCCAGCTGCATGCCAGTGCATCTGTACCGAGGGTCCCCTCGGACAGGAGAAAACAACTGGCAGTGAGACGTGTCCGGGAGGCAAACAGGTCTACCTGAGCGTCCCAGGCGCCTCCAAATCAGCTGGAGTACCTCGGGTGGAGTCGCCATTCTCCCGGAAGGGCGTGCTGACGTGAGAGCTCGTCGGCTGCACGATTGAGCTCGCCTGGGACATGAACGGCCAAGCGACCTCAGATGCTTCTGACTCCAAAGGAGGAGATGGCGGGCGAGTTGCGACATGCGACGGAGCGTAGACCGCCTTGGTGGTTGATGTACGCAACGGTCGCAGTGTTGTCCGAGCGGACCAGTATGTGCTTCTCGTGTAGCAGCGTTCTGAAGCGGCGCAGAGCAAGCCATACTGCCAGCAACTCGAGGCAATTGATATGCCACTGCAGCTGGGGCCCTGTCCAGAGCCCTGCGGCTGCGTGCCCGTTTGCACATGGCCCCCAGCCCGTGGCAGAGGCGTCTGTTGAAACAACAACATGCCTGGATACTTGCTCTAGGGGAACTCCTGCCCGAAGAAAAGCAAGGTCCGACCACGGGCTGAAGGTGTGACGGCAGGACGGGGTGAGTGAGACCCGGTACGTGCCGTGGCGCCATGCCCATCTCGGGACTCGGTCGTGAAGCCAACGCTGAAGCGGTCTCATATGAAGCAATCCGAGCGGCGTGATAGCGGCTGAGGATGCCATATGCCCCAGGAGCCTCTGAAAATGTTTCAGTGGAACCGCCTTCTTGCGCTGAAGAGACTCCAGGCATCTCAGCATTGACTGAGCACGCTCCTCCGAGAGACGTGCTGTGAGGTTGACCGAGTCCAACTCCATGCCGAGAAAAGAGATCCTCTGCACAGGGGAGAGTTTGCTCTTTTCTCGGTTGACCTGAAGTCCCAACCGGCTGAGGTGACTGAGCACCATATCCCTGTGTTCGATTAACAGTGCTCGAGACTGGGCCAGAATGAGCCAGTCGTCGAGGTAGTTGAGGATATGAATGCCTGCTTCCCTTAACGGTACAAGGGCGGCTTCTACGACCTTGGTGAAGACACGAGGCGACAGGGATAGCCCGAAGGGAAGGGCCTTGGTACTGGTATGCTCGCCCCTCGAACGCAAAGCGGAGAAACGGTCTTGTCGAGGGAGGATCGAGACATGGAAGTAGGCGTCCTTCAGGTCGATTGCTGCAAACCAATCGAGGGACGGACGCATTGAAAGATCCGCTCTCGCGCCAACATCCTGAACGGGAGCTTGTGAAGGGCCCGATTCAGAACGCTGCAGGTCCAGGATTGGTCGTAACCCACCGCCTTTCTTGGGTACGATGAAGTAGGGGCTGTAGAACCCCGACTTCATCTCGGCTGGAGGGACCGGCTCTATCGCCCTTCGCCAGTAGGACCGCTGCGACTTCTGCACGCAAGACAGGGGCATCCTTGCTCAACACTGAGGTGAACCGAATGCCCCTGAACTTGGGGACGCTGGCGAACTGAATCGCGTGGCCGAGTCTGATAGTCCTCAGGAGCCAGCGAGACGGCCTGGGGAGCTCTAGCCAGGCCCCCAGGGACCGTGCAAGCGGGACCAGGGGAGTCACTGACGTACCCACGGTGGGGCAGCGAAATGGAGCACAGGGGCCCGACTCGAAGGCAGTGCGTCTCGAGTGGGGTCTGAGTGTGTGGTGTGACACTGACCTGGCTCCATAGTTGGGCAGGGGATGCGGGAGAAGGCGCCCTCGGACCGGACCCTGCTGCCCACTGGCGAAGAGAGAGGGGGACGGGGGTGTGGAGACGAGGTCTCGTACACTGCCATCCTCGCCCTCTTGGGACCCGGAGGAAAAGGAAACTGCTCTTTTATTGAAGTTTTGGGTACCACTGACCCGGGGGTCAGTGGCGGAACAGAACAAAAAGGAAACAAAAGATTCTCCACCCGGCCCTCCTCCGGGGAAGGAGTGGTGCAGTCACCATCTCCTGAAGAGCAGGATCCAAAGGCTCCGGTCGCCCGTCTCAGGGACGCCGCCTGCTCTGGCGCTCACGGGCTTGGCAGGGCGGAGGCGGGCTGCGCCCGGTCTCCTGCGGCCAGCTCCACGCTGCGGCCGTAGTGCAGGCTGCTGTTGTGGCCGAGCTGGAGGCGGAGGTGGAGGCAGCAGGAGGGCGCCTCGGGCGGTGGGGTGGAGACAGCAGCGGACCGCCGGGGCAGGATGTGTCAACGCCTCCGTCTGCTTCTGTGCGGCGGAGAACTGTTGGGCAAAATCCTCCACCGCCCGAATAGGCCGGCCTGGGAGATCGGGAGTCCAGGAAGCGGTGCTTGTCGGACTCCTCATATCCGCCAAGGTCAGCCACAGGTGGCGCTCCTGGACCACTAATGTGGACATCGCCTGACCCAGGGCCCGCGCCGACTTTCGCCGCCCTTAGAGCGAGGTCCGTCGCTGTGCGCAGTTCCTGCATCACACCTGGGTCAGCATCACCCTCGTGCAACTGTTTTAGTGCCTTGGCCTGGTGGACCTGCAGGAGGGCCATGGCGTGCAGGGCGAAGCGGCCTGTCCAGCAGCGCCGTAAGCCTTGGCCGTTAAAGCGGACGAGAACTTACAGGCCCTGGACGGAAGGCGTGGATTACCCTCCAGGCGGCAGCGCCTGCGGGCAGAGCTGCATAGCAATGGCGCGCTCGACTGGGGGACCTCCACATACCCTTGGGCCGCTCCGCGTCGAGGGTGGTGAGGACGGAGGAGGCACTAGGCCTGTTTCGGGCAGAAAAGGTGCCTTCCATGACCTAGTCACCTCCTCATGCACTTCCGGGAAGAAAGGAACCGAGGCGGTTGCCGACGTTCGGCCTGCGCCCCCAGGAACCAATCATCCAACCTTGAGCGCTCGGGAGAAGGCGGACGCCTATAGTGCAGCCCGATGCTCTCAGCAGCCCGGGAAAGCATAGCGGTCAGTTCTGGATCTGACTCGGGCAACGCTACTCTTCCTGACGGAGGCAGCGCCAGCCAAACCGTCCTCTCCAGAACCTAGCTCATCCCCGATGCGGTGATCGACAACCTGTCATCTGCTGGGGCACCGAATGAGATGCTGGGCCCCGCCCTGTCCGAGGACCCCGCATACTCATCCGGGAACCCCAGACGGTGCGATGTGCTGGAGGAGTGAGAGGCCCGCGGAGGCGTACTCGACGGGGAAGCTCTCACTGTAATCCTCAGGTCACCCTGGCCCTGAGCCGAAGTAGTCCTCCGGCCGGAGGAACTAGAACGGGGCAGAGCAAGGGGGATACCCCCCCGTCTGGCGAGGAGGTATCTGGAACGCAACATCGCCATGGTCATGTTCCCGCAGTGAGAACATGACTCATCCACGAGCGCTGCCTCAGCGTGCTTAAAGCCCAAGCATGCGGGGCAGCGATCGTGACCATCAGATGAAGTCAGGAAACGACCACATCCAGAAACGCACGAGCGGGAAGCCATCTTTAAAAAGACGCCCGTCGCTCGTGGAGCTCTTTTATGAAAGTCTCCCTTTCAGGAGCGCTGAAGCGCCGAGGGGAGGTAGCAGCGTGACCGTCTCTCTGAAGAGGAATCAGCACTGGATAGCGACCTCCGCTGACGCGCCGTAACACCAACGCTGCTTGTCTTTACAGACACTCTGGAGACTGCAATGGCTCGGCTCGGCGAAAAGCTGATGTGCGTTTGCACGCGCTCTCCTTTATACCCGCACGCGGCGGAGTGCTTGACGTGCCAACTGTCATTGGCTTGTTTTGTTAACACTCGAAGGTGATTGGGCTCTCCGGCGAGATCCCATTAGTCAGTCACTCTGACGTTACGTCGAACGTGACTGACTGATAGGGAACCACTGCACTGCTGTAAAACTCTGCATCTTTATTCCTTTTCACACAAATGTACAGAGTTTTGATTAATAAAGCGTAATTTCCGCACACAATTACTTAAAGAATATCATGTTATGACTTCAAAACAATATTAAAAAGCTTGGAGATTTGAAAACTGATGCTATTGGCATCACATATATCCAGCCTCGTATCAATGGGTTTGTTCGATAGCTCATGGAGTACGGAGAAGTACTTATGAGGTGAGGATCTCCGGTTCGAATCCTGTGTAATCACGGTTTGATAAAGCAGTTCAAATCTGACTATAAGGAAGTTGAAATGGCACAGTTGCATCATCAAATATGTTTTTATATCAGTTTTGCATTTGTTAACACTATTGGGTTTGGTTTGGTGTAGGGCATATTTCCAACACGATAGAGCATTAACTTTTAGGGACAGACCCCAGATATTTGAATTCTGAACCGCCACAATACGTACCTGTAGCAATGTAATAAAAAGCAGCAATATGTATCTACGTAATAAAAACATGCCAGGGTTCACATATTTAACCTGTGTTTTAGCACCACTCAGTGGACTATTCTCTTTGAAACTGCGGCGAAACGTGCAGTAAGGTAAGTAAACCGGTGTCGCACAGAAAGGGCACAGAGGTACGTATTTTATGAGACCAGGTCGCATTTAAAGAGCAGTGTGAAAAGCCCTAAAGACTACTAAGCTCTTTGACCAACAGTGGCAGGCTATTTGGGTGCAGCTGACTTAACTGGCTGCAGTTAAGTCCACCTGCTTAAAACACACTTACTTTGATTTACCTTTAACAAATAGAGCTAATGTCCTCGAGTACTCTTAGATTCGGTGTCATGTGTCTCCACATCAGTGTTTGATGTGGGCAAACAGTGGGGGTGCCAAGGATTCAGCAAAGCCCTACACCTATGTCCCCAGTGATCGTCACATCTCCAAAGTCCCAGTTCCTTTGAATCGAAAAGCTTTTGTCTTATCTATAAGGGAAAGCTTAGCACAATGATTGGATGGACTGGAACAAATGAAACATTTGACAGAAAGGAATGTAGCACAAAGGGTATCCAAAATCCCAGATAAGATATTTCTTCATCTTGACTTTAAGATACGCTGCTGCTTCAGGTTACAAGTCTTCGAGAGAAGGGGAAAAAGTGGCCATTTGCTTATATTATATGTTCATGAAGGCTGCGGACTAACCTTGAGTTTACATGGAAAACATATCTGATTAAACAGGGAATAGCTGGATTTGCTGAGAATGTCAGCACTTCTAAAAAAGGAACTGTAAAGATTCCTCAAATGCATTCAGTTTTGATGTGGCTTTCAAGCATCTCTTTGCTGTACAATTCGTTCATCCACAAAACGCAAAAAGCCTTTAAAACTGTTGGAAAGCGGGAAAACGATATTTAAAAAACAATACGTTTTGTTCATATGAACTCTCTATTCCATGTAGAATCCTGAAAAACAACTGTTTTAAATATTGATAATAATAAGAACTATTTCCTGAGCACTAAATCTATATACTAGAATGATTTCTGAAGATGGATATGATACTGAAACTGGAGTAATAACTGCTGAAAATTGGGGAATAGGATAAATTGTATTACTGTAGATAAATAGATAAAATATTGTACTTGAAAAGAAAAAAAACGAATTATCATTGATCATTCTTTCACAATCTTGTAAATGATTAATCACAACAGGAACCTTACATACCTCACTAAGGGTGTATTCACAACAGGAAAGTATGCTAGTTCCCTTGCTGTAGTCCGGACCAAATACAATGTTTATTTTTTTTTGTTTGGTGCGGTTCTCTTTCATACTTCCCTTTTTGCAAGTGAAGCAGAAACTGTAAACAAAACCACACGTGTGCTTAAAGTCATCCATTAATTGGTTCATCCATTCAACCTTACCAGAGTTTGTTTAGAAGCAAACCTCTTCAGCTGGGTCTCGATGCGAATGTTTGGTCCGCATCCGAAAAGTGCGATTGCAGTATTCACACCTAACCAAAATATCTGCACCAAAGGGGAAACGAACTTTCAGTTTGATTCAGTCTTACCAAACAAGACAGGTACGAATACACCCTACAATTTTCTGCTTTAAATAAAAATTTAACACTGATTTCTTAAAAACCTGTGTGCAAGAAAGCCTTATAGGAAAGACAAAGATGGCTGTCATCACATGAAAAGATTGTAATTTGGTGAGCAGTGTAATCCAGTTACACATTTATGCTTTGCTGGATAAACATCTGAGGTGGATCGGTTGTTGGTGCCCAGGGAGTCGATTGTGAAGCCAGTTTAGTAATGACTTGTTTCATTGCCACGACAGCCTGGCACAAGTAAAAAGAGTTTGTCCCCTACCTTGGCTGTCTGAAGCGATTCTCAGGCCCAAACGTACACGCTGAGACTAACCATCTCCCCTGAGCCCACATGCAGACTTTGCTTTAACAAATGGTGAATGTTTGAATACATCTAAGAGCTTATTGCAATATGCTTATGGCTAAATACTGAGCTGATGTAGATTACAATACATTCAAAACATATAGAGTATTTTTGTGTATCAAATTAAAATCAGTTTTTGTGCAATCGTGATGAAACATTTGACTGGTAACTAACCGGCATCTGACCATAGATAATGTTTGTTGTCAAGTAGAACAATCAGAGCTCTTCGTTTCTCTGAAGTACATCAGTATCACATGCAAACACATAAGCACATCTCACCACTGCACGATTATTGAAGCATAAGTGGTAATTTGCAACTGTGAAGGGGAATGAAAGTGGCACTACAGTGGGGTTTGACCTCATCAGTCCTAAGGGTGTGATTTGATGCCATTGTGTGTACGAAGAATAAGAATTTACCATTGTGTGTATGAATAATATGAATTTGCTGGTATTCTGGGTATTTTGAGTCTGATCTTTCTTGGTTTATTTTGCTTACCACCAATATATCTCCGTGGTGACTCACAGGAGACGATCACTGGCTCTGTCCTGCTCATTTTCCTTTTAATTCTCTCCTCACCTTCTCCTCCTCCACATTCAGTGGGAGCTCATACTAAGATGTGGCTTCTACTACAGAGTTTATTTGTTTGCCTATGTTTAAATTCTGTTTATTTTCCACCTGTTTTTATTTACTCCAGAAAGCACACAGTAGAAAACAAAAAAAATGAGACAAAAACATCTAATTTGTGATGCAATTATATGCATATGATACTCATTTTATAAGTTCAAATAGTTTCTTCAAATTTGATTTTTTTGATTTTGATTTTTTTCTTACTAAATATAAATCTTGACATAAACATGATATTGAGCATTGCCTACATGTAATTATTTTCATAATGCTGACCAGCTTATCAGAAATATGTGGACACCCACACTTTGGCTCTTCAAGTAATTTCAGTGAAGACAAATCTTTTTCCTTTTAATTAAAAAATTGAAAAGACGCCTTAATTGAGACATAATTGAGACGCCCTACTCTATCAGCTGAAAATATATCATGAAGAGAAAATAATGAGATGCATGTATTTTTGAACCACATATTTGTGTTTATATATGATTGTGCACATTATATATAACGAATATACATTAAATACTTATTTGCTGAAACTGAACTGAAATCTTAATTGAAAATTGTCACTAAGCATTATTTATTCTTACTTTTTTATATTACTATTTTTTAATACCTGAACATGTTAAGAAGAGTAAAGAAAGAAAGAAAGGAGTGTGAGATGCTGCTACAGTATATACAGTATACTACAACCTATAGCTAATATTAATAATAATAATAATAACAGCAACATAATTAGTTATTTAATATAAACACGTGTTGCAAATTGTCTACATCGTACTATTTTTATATTTGTATATAAAAATAAAGAAATAAGTAAGGCCAAAAAGGCCTTACTTATTTTCCAAAAAACAAAACAATTCAACTACATAAGGTCTTATTCAAGATAATTTTGTGATGTATTGAACATGTCCAGTTTTAAATGACTTCACTTTTGAGAACTGATTTAATTGACCTAGTTTATAATAATACATTTGAAATGCCTAAACTAGAATTAGGTTAATAATTAGCATAATTAGATACAAATGAGTTTCCATCTTGTATTGGCTACTTGATGTTATATACTTGATAATCACATCTTTTCACTGATCATTTTACCCCCTGATATCACATATTGGGTCATGTCTTGTGTATGGGTTGACAAGGGAAATTAACAACCCCATTTGACAAGTCAGAACATTTACAGAAGTGCTGATTGTGGAACATACATGCTAGGCTACATCTATCATATCAGTATGCATAGTGTGCCTACTTATTAAGAGTTTGAAGGATATATGTTTTAATTAGCCATACCTCTAGCGATTAAGACCTGAGAGACAATTATATTAACTAAAATGTTAATTAAAGTCACAAAAAAATTCTTAATTGTTTTCACGCCGCCGGTCCTCTGTGAGTCCAGAAATAATTCTCAGAAGCGTTTCCCCAATCCGGCATATGCTGGCCTAAATATGCTAACTCCCATGTCACAACGGCTGCTGTCACACGTAGCACTACCTGTTCTGATATAAGAACACAAAGAATGTCAGGACATTTCCTACTGCAGAACTGGAACAAAGTGAAAAGCTACAGAAAAGTCACTATTGAGCAGTTAATGAGAGATAATTTGGTTTATACGGTGATGTAATAAGGTTCAAAATATGAATAATATTCTAAACAGAAACTTAATATGCAACAACAGGGTACCTTAAAGGTATCAGATATCAATACCATGTTGCTAAAATATTACCATGTTCAAGTGCATTAGACTGTAGTACCTCAACATACTAAATATCACCATGGCAGTACCAATAAATAAATTAATTCACAAATTAATTTAAATTAAACTCAAAAACATGTTATCAGTAAAGAATACAATGGTATATTGTGGTACTTTTTGTTTTGTTTCTAATTCCTAATACTAATATTTATATAATTTAAAGGTATACTAGTAATAATTTTAACATAAAGTAATTATATTGAATTGTATTGTATAATACTATGATTCAAAATAATAACTTGATGTATAAAGTTGTCAAAAAGGAGTTTTTGCCATTATGCATTCTAGGCATGATTCTGAGAGGTCAGATGCATTCAACTCACAGTTTAAAATGTTGGTCCAGTGTGACTGTCCCAGGTGTTCTGTATATATTTTGTGAAAACAACAAAAACTGTGCAATATTGTTGAGCACAATGATACATTTATCCCTGCATCCCTGTGGGTGAGGGACACAGAGCAGAAAAGCAGTACGGCCCTGAAGCTTTGCAAGGATCCTGCTGTGAGTTATGGAAGCTAAGCTATTGCTAGTTTCCTATGGCACACCATAAATCATGGAACAGGTTTGAACTTTTTATGATTTCTTTCCAACTTCATTTTTGCCCTCCTACTGCTACAACCAAGAAGTAGCAACTCCTGTGAAAGAATGTGGCGTTATCTGTGCAAAAGTCATCATGGACAATCCACCCAAGGTCAAACACTGGATGCTCTCCCATCGTGCTTTTCTCTCTTCTCAAACTCTCTCTTGCCTTTGCTTTCATAGAATATCTGTATTTCAGACTTGCACGCTTAACAATCATCTTGTAACAATCAAACAACAGTAAATCTTCTTGCATTTCCTGTTGAAAGAAATCATATAAAGCAAACAAGAAAAAATCAGTCAGAGCAGTTACAATTCTTAAATGAGGGCTTAGTGCTGAACGACAAAACAAAGGGAATAATGGCTTATGCCACTGATCGAAGAAAAAAAAAATAAGCAGGATTTATTTAGTTACAAAAAGCAGAGTATTTACATCACAAATAATTATTTTAGCAAAATGTACAAGGCTGCCATTTTCTAGCATATATTTGACAACAGCTCATATTTCTGTCATTCCAGGCATATCATATCAAGCCTTTATAAGTAATAAAATCAACATATGCTTAATTATAATGATAATGATACTTATAATGATGATAATAATAATATAACAATTAATAGTTAGTAGTTACAATTAGTAGTAGTAAAAGTGTTACTCTTCTAATAATTATTGATTGCAGTACATAATAAAAATTTGTACTTGTAATAAAATAACTGTATAGGAAAATACACGTGTAATAAAATATAATTTACAAAATATGTATATATACATATATATATTGTAATTACAATCAAATTATGTGATGATAAATCACATAAATGAGCTAATATTTGCTCATTTGTTCATAAAGCACTGTTAAGCACTATAAAGGAGATACAGTGGAGGTGCGATATGCTTCACACCCAAACACCCACATACACAAACAGTCAGAGAATCTGTTTGTTGCAGATTGCCCATCGGCTATGGAATACAGATGCACAGCTGCTATGAGACAATGTGACCCTCTTACAAAATCATTTTGATCTTGAACCCTCATTGACACTGGAATTGATTTTGGTAAGTATGCATTGTTGTTTTCTCGGATTATTTGTAGTGTTTCTGACTTTTGCAGAGAGTTCACTCCTATTCTGAGCGTGAATCTGTCATATGCAAAGATAGGTTTCTAGGACTTTCGAGCATTTTGTGCAGGTTTGAATCAGCCTCCTCTTGCCTTCTCTATCTCAGGTACATTGCAGTGCACCCAACCACACTTAATGCTTGCAGCGTCTTTGTCAGGAAGGAACTATTGATTCATAGTTCCCAGGGAAGAATCTGACACTTTTTGTATAGATCCTTGAGATACGAGTCAGAGCTGCATTCCGCCCCTCCCCATCCACTCCCTAGACATCAAGGAGAGATATAGGTAATATGAATCACCCATACCCTGTTAGAGGGACCTAGAGGGTCCAGAGGGTGGCAGGATAATCACCACAACAGTCAGGCTAATGAAAATTAGGTTTGGTTGAGAGAACTGGTGAAAAAAGGTCTATTTATATTGATTGGAATAGGCGACACATTATTTCAGAAAACTACCCACAGTCATTTGTGTGTAAATGTTAAAGTTATCTTTATCAATCTTGTGCTTTCTGTGTTTATCTAGCTCCCCTTTCTCAGCGTTGCTGGTTCCAGAAGTATTCTATCCATTCATGTTCCCCATAGGGATTTTGAAAAAGTCTCTAAGACATGGACCAAGCAACCAGTTACAAGGTGAATTTCAACAATGCAAACTTGGACTTGAAGCAAAATGGTATTGAAAATCTGACAAAAACACAAAGGTACAAGACTGTGTTCTTAATGAGGGAAATAATTAAATCTAGAGTATAAAGTAGAAATATAAAACTATCAATTTAAAATGTGTTGGTTGTATATATCCACCTTATTCTTGAACGCGAAGTAAGCCTATGGGTGAGACTTCCTGTTCATTAGCCACTATAGAGAAATAACGAGAAGAATAACAACATGCAGTAAATAGTATAAATGTTTGAACTAAAAACTGGTGTGTTCATAATTGAGATGATACATTAAAACAATAAGGTAAGACACACCAATTAGCAATTTCAAGCAGTACAACAAGCTGTTTTGTACAGCTAAAAATAGCTGGACGCAGATGAGACCAGAAGCTAGAATACCCATAAATATTACAAATTGCCATGCCCATTTTTTTTACGGCAAGAAAAAGCTGGATAGAAACAATATATATTTAGGTGTTTGTAGACTATTTTGTAACACTTTAGTATAGGGACCAATTCTCACTAATAAAGCACTGATTGACATGCATTTTTACTTTTGGAAACTGGCTGTTGCACTCAATAAGATGGTTACGTTTCAATCTAAACTTTGTACAATCCACACAGGGCATTTTTCAGAAACAGTAAACCACATTGCAAAACAATCAGCCGTGTTGGTGGAAATCTGGCGATTGCGATTGGCATGTATCTGTAGACCACTGGCTCGAAATCACTAATCAGCGGATGCCACCCACTGCTAGTGTGCCTCCGTTTGCACGTAATCTAGTTATTTGACAGAACACGTCTAGAGACATAAGAAAAACACATGCAGAGTGACAATTTTTCTTACTCAGAAATAAAGATAGCCATATCCTTTCTGACAATAACACTGGCAGAATAAACCAAAACCATTTTTTTTAAAGGGCATGTGCTTTAGCTGCTTGTTAAAGAGGACACCCAGCAGGATTCCACGGAGGATAGCTAAGGGCTACGGTTCCACTGGGAACGGTTTGTCATCAGAGGCTATTTCTTGGGATTCACTTCATACACGGTTTCGGCAAATGTCTTCCTGCATGGGCGAGAAGAGCCTGCAGCATTGCTCTTCTGTTTATTTCTGTTTAAGGCCCTTCAGGGAAACTGGTGTCCAATTTCGTTCAGGTGGGCTGAAGTTCTGTTTTATGCAAGACTATTTTATTTTCATTCCTTTTCTTTTTTTAACAAAGTGCACATTGACCTTTCAGTGTGCTGCTACCCTGGGAGAGGAAAGAATGCAAGCCTCTCTGCTGGGAGACAATGGAGAGACCTACCACTGGAAAGCACAGAAGCCGCTGGTGAAAAGCTCTGCATGTCTCTGCGAGTGCGAATGCAATTCATGTGCTGCAGTGGATTCGTATTCAACCTTTGTTTTTCCATCATGAGTCGCGCTACAGCGGTTCTACGTCGTGCAAAGCAACGATACATTGTGTTCACACAAATTTATTAGCACCATTGATCATTTTTATAAAAAGAGCATTTATTTCAAAGTTTTTGCTTCTTAGATTGAAGCACATAATAAAGCAACAGTACAATGTTCATAAAATATAAGGTTGATGCTGTAATATTTTCCTTACATGTTGAAATACTGATATTTGTATGTATACTAAAATAAGAACTTTTAAAATTGTACAAATAGTTACCATAAAATCGACATAGAAATTAGCCATTTCTCACTTTGACAAGACAGACTGCTATTTTCTCACCAAGGAGAATAACATAAGCCATTAAATAGAATGAGAAATTAAGAAAACTGAGAGAAAAAAAGATAGTCATAATGATATCATAATGAAAAAAAAAGAGATAGAGAAAAATTTACATAAACTGATCGGTGTAAGATTGATCCTCAAGAGACATATTTTGCACATTTTACTGTACATACGTTATAAGGAATTTAGCTTGCTTTAGGATATAGCTTTCAAGTTACAAAAAAATGCACTGCGTTGCAAGAGTGTCCATTATTTAAGGCGATTTTTGAGCTCACAGGTCTTTCTATGTGATTGTTCGTAGATGGAACTGGGCTGAAGGGATTTTTTTTGTTTACTTTTTTTCTCTTTTATTCTAGATGACAGAAACACACTGAGTCTATTTTTGCTGGATGCATCTGCTTCCATATATATATATATATATATATATATATATATATATAACAAAAACAAAAACAAGAGGACCTGTTTGGACAATGTCTACAAAGAAAATATGGAGGCGCTACAGAATTTACATAACTCTTAATTTGCTGACGTCTCCAGATTACTTAATAAGGCAACTGTTTTTGTTTTATATTTCTTCGTGAGCTCATTCACAGTATCGGCAAATCCATGTCTCTCTGTGATCCACATCCATAACCTCAAACCTGTAGGAACCTACAAACATCAAAAGTGAAATGTAACGTTCTTCAGTTCTTAAACAACATTGTCACATATTTCTTCATTTCATACACACAACAGAGACACGTCCACCACAGATGTGTCAGTGTGTCTTTATCTTTTTAATTTTTTTTTATTTTGTTCTTGTAAAAAATTTATTTCTACCCTTCTGGCTCCCCCATAGCACATTATGATCGTACCTATGACACTCCCAGCATCTAGTATACTGTGCGTATACCTACACACAACCTAGAGTTTACTATAAAGTGCAAAACTCATGGAATACTTATAGTAAACTTCACAAAACACAGAGTTAGTGGAGGAGGGCTGGGTGGGAGGGAGGGGTGAAAAGGGACCTATTTGAGTGAACGTTAAGAGTTGTCATCAGCGGAGTCTTTGGTGCCGTACAGATCGGCAAGTTTCTTGAAGCGTGGCCCCCAGCTTTGGAGGTAGTCGTAGTCCAGGTCTGAATCTGTGGTCACCGACTCCAAGGAACTAAGAGAGCCAGCGATAGAGCCTCTACCTTCATAACCGTAGATCTGAATAGAGTCATACGGGGGTGCTGTGGGGTCATTGTCCGCGTCAGAAATCCGTGTTTTGATGAAGTCATCCACATCTACACTGTTGCCAATAGGCCTCAGTCCAGGGTGCATGGGATACTGCAGTTCGGGCTTGATGTCCTTACGGGGCAGGAAGCCGTTGGCACCGTCTGGGTTCTGTAAGGTGGCAATGTCAAATGCCTCGGTGTCCTCCTCACCACCTCCCTCATCATCATAGGTAATGATGTTCTCCCGAATGTCTTCCTCCTCAAATACGATCAAAGGCTCCTTTTTCTGTCGCCGCAGGGCCACGAACAGCACCACGATCGCTGCAGACATACAAACAAATGTCAAGCCAATGCTAATAGCATCTCTCACTTATGCTAGAATCACTACGATGCGTCTGTATATAAGTAATCACATCAGAAACAGTTTTCTTAAATGTACTTGCTGGAAAGATTAGACTCTGAAGATGAAGTGTTCCCATTAAATGCAATGTTTTAATACTGCTCTTTGATAAGCGCATATAACTTGAGATAGCTAATACGTTTTAAGAAATAATGAACTGTAATATTACAGCTCTTGAATATGGCCTGACATTCTTTACACATTAAATGCAAAATCCCTCCTAAGCTTACTAACTTTAATTGTTTTTCAACTTTATTTATTTCTCTATTCCTTTATGTCTGCTCAAAAATTTTAATTGTTTTATATATAAAATGTATATATATATATATATTTATATATCATTCATCCATTCATTAATTCATTCATTCATTCATTCATATATGCTTTTAAATTTGTATTTTTTATTTTAGGTTAATAATTGTTACAATTACTGTACTTCATAAGTGTACTTCAACAAGTGACTAGATCATTTTTCCTTACAATTTCTCTAAGGCATTCGTTTCTGACAATTTCAAATATTACTTAAGTAGATAATCATCTTTACAATGCACTTAGGCTCTGAATGTTTTATGGAAACAAATCCCTAATCAATTTATAGAGGCAAGCAAAGTAAATAAATTATGTTCTCTTTAAATTATCTGTTCTATAAATACTTTACACTTCTGTAGTTGTAGGGATGTAAAATAATTACAGCATGTTTTGGGGTAAAATGCAAATATTTATGTGCATTAGGTCCCTATAAGATGTTTAAACCAACCAAGCTAGACCTCTATTATTTACATGTGGTTGCTTCGCTTGTGTATTCATATACAAATATAATTAGGCTTACCCAGAAGAATAACAATACAGGCCAAGATGGCAATCAGAGCTCCAGTGCTGAGCCCTGCTGACAGGATGAAAGGTTCCACATTGCAAGAGAGGATGGTGTCTTTGCTGTCGCAGCTGCACACGGATTATAAGAGTATTGGTGCTGCTCATCTGGGGTACGCCATTGTCATTGATCACGATGGGAAGGTGATACACATCCTGAGACATTCTGCTGAAGCCCTTCCGGATCACAAAGATGCTAGCAGTGCTATCTGAGAAAGCAACAGAGGAACATTGATGGAATGTTTACTTTAGCTGACAAGGGGGTTACACGATTTTAGTAAAACAACAACATAGTTGTAAATGCGCTGAATAAAATTACAGGAAAGTTCTCCATTGCCTGGAGTTGAGGTGCATGAGAACTACCAACAGCCACCAGTGAGAGTCAATGAGGTGTAAATCCTCCAATATTAAATTCATGTTTAATATTGAGAACATTTATCAGCTTTTGGAAGTGTAATCAAAGTTAGAGCGGAGGGAGCGGTATTGGTTTTATTTGCAACTGGGAGGGATGGATCAGTGCCAGCGCATTTCCCTGACTCAGTGCAAGGTCACGCTGAAGGCATAGATGGAGTGAGTTCATTTAGGGGCCTGGGGTTTAGTCATTTCACTCCCTCTGGCACCACTTTCTTCAACCTTCCGAGGCTCTGTCAGGAAGGCCACTAATGATATGGCTACAATGCTCATATAGCATGACGCCGTGGACAGGCTCGATCAATCTAATGTTATCCATTATAATTCTATATCATATTCTGTCAGTGAGATTACCATGGGCTGTGTGAAGTATCAATTTGCAACATTTGAACTCGAGAGAGCTCCGAGAGAGCTGGGTCCCTGTTTACGATGTTGAGCTTTTGGGCCACCTTTATTGGTGTATTGGTGTTGGTTCAAATGCTGTACACTGAGAACTCTCATGAAAGCCTTCTTTGTGCCAGGAAGGGAGCAAGAATGCATTGATCTAGTAAGCATGATGTTGCAAAATATTGAGTGTGATAATATAAACGTTTTTTTTATTTTTATTATTACTCTGTCAATGTGAAGCCAAATTTAATTCTTCACAAATCATTATCTGAAAAATATTCTATGGAAGACTGTTTCTGCCACTGAATAATACAAAAGGTAATTGCGACTATATATCTCACAATTCTGACTATTTTTCTCAGATTTGTATGCTCATATCTCACAATTCTGACTTTAACAACCCAGCAGGCACAGGAAATCAATACAACGTCAGACAAACGTTGCATTTTGGTTCAGAATGAAACTCGGGTTGACGTCAGTATTTGTCGCCAATTTAATGTTGGCTTAACATTTGATTTTGATTACACAACCTAAAAACAACAAATAATAATGTCAGCTGACACTATTAAAAAATATATTTTCTTAGTCAGATATTTTGTATTGTTTCCAGCCAAAATGTCACTTAATTCTGACTTGTTTTAATTTTTTTCTGAAAACAAGACAAATAGTTTTGCTTGTCTAGAAAATCCTTCTTAATTTAAGAATTGTTTTTATATTTTGGCTGGAAACAAGACAAAAAATCTAAGTAAGAAAAGCATTTTTTTGCAGTACATTGGTATTGGACATCAACAACATTGACATTAGACATTGAGTTTTGGTCACCTGACGTCGAAAACGATATTTAACCTAATATAAACATCTTTTGATGTTATATGCCTGCTGGGAAGCAATTGCGACATTACATTTATGACTTTATAACTTACAATTGCAAGTTGATATTAAGAAAATCTGAGAAAAAAGTCAGAATTGCAAGATAAAAAGTCGCAATTTTATCTTGCAAACTTTTTTTATTTTTTTGCAGAAATTGACTTCCATAATATTCAAATAACATGTTTAAAAATTACAGAATAAGTTATTTAAAACTTTCCATTGTAAATATAATACATGCAAGAATGTATTTTGACTTTTTTCAAATACATAAAAAAATAACTTACAGACCCTAACTTTATGGCTCTCAACGATAAATGTTTACAAAAAATAGCAATTTCTGGATGATGATTAATTCCCACATTTAAATGCAGTTGGCATTCTCAAAACCTTACAGATCAAAACCAGAACTGATAAACTTTTACTTTTTCATTATAACTAAACAGATATTATTCCATACATTTAATATATTTCGAGTTCATGGACATTTATAATCAGCAGGCCTTCATTATGTCTGTCTGATATGAGGAGCAATGTCAGAGAGTCTGTGCAGAGAGTATTATGTAGCTTCAGATAAATGGGAGGGCAAAGCTGTTGAAAACTGTATCCATTTAAAAGGCTCCGGATCCTGATAAAGCCAGTCAATCTGAGTAGCCTAATCGGTCTCCCTAATATTGTTGGCTTTTGAAATGGCCTGCTAAACGTGCTCATCTCCTTTCTCATTAAAGCAGACCGAATGGGAAAGACAGCCATTTCTCTCTCTCTTTCAGTCCCTCAATTTCTCAGTTCACATCGGTTTGCTCTATTAACCAAGAAAAAAAGCCTAAACAGATCTGTGATTGTAAACATTCACTCTTTAAAAACAATGAATGCATGTTTTGGTCACTCAAGCTACAAATATGTGGAGTTACTGGAATCAGCTATTAGATTTCATGATATTTCCAATCTATTGGTGGTCAGTGAGAACTATAGCACAATCAGAAATTAGACAATTGAACAGAGCAGCTCAGTCAATTACATAATTTTGAGGCCAATCTCAAAGGTTATTTTGCCAATGAGTCCCTTGTGGTGCTCAGAAAAGCAAAGGTTTTCCATTTTGAGTAAACTGAGGTCTGTGGTAAAATACGGTTAAATTACAAGGAGCTACAGTTGTCTGATTCTATAAACACATCAGCTTCCACTGTTTAGAATGTAATTTGTGCAAACACAATCTGAAGTAGTTCCAAAACTGACTGGAAATATCTGATCCTACGTCTTGAAAATCGAATTCTTCTTCCAGGTATGACTCGATATTCAACAGCACTTCAGGTGGAAAATAGTTTTGTTTGATAGCATATGTTAGACTATTATCAATATCATATCATAGCACTCATACTGAACATTCTAAAATAACACCAAAGCTCCTTCTAAGCAAAGTAAACACAATTTAGAGTTTCTTTGAAGCATACATAATTCAGCTTGTGATCTACCAAGAGCCACTACATAATGAGTTCATATAAAAGCAGCAATTTCCCCTCAAACTGAGCACCACCCAGTCATGACAACACTCCTCAGAGAGGCTCCTCAACTGGCTCTAACTTGAGACTCAAATATTATAGTAGGTGGGGCTCTCATACATGTTCTTCGGACATGTTTGAGGAAAGACTATTAGACTAAAGTATGGTGCTGAAGGTTTTCTAGGCACACCAAGCAGGAAGCTTGAGAAACATATCGAAACAGTGCTGCCTACCAGCTGAGCTTCACCCACGTTTCGAATCCACAGATGGAGAAGCTCAAACGAGAGCGACGCTTCCATAATTAATAAGAGAGGAAGTTGACTTGAGTTTGCCCATCTCATCATGACCTAATTATCAACATGAGGTTGGCTGGGCGACACTGCAGACACTCACTCCTACACAGGGATAAACTAATTTGGTTTGGAAAGAGACTATAAAAAATGGCGTATTTCCGTAGGCAGTTTACTTGGCTTGAAAGAAGCAGTTTTTCAGTGCAAATGATTCTGTTATGGGGTGTTTTGTGTGCCACACACCTCTGTTGTCCTTGAGGGAGAAACTGTGGTTCTTAGCGACCTCAGGGTCCAGGCTGAAATGGAAGTGCTGGCGGTGGGCCATTTCATCCTTATCTGTAGCACTAACTGTTTCAATGAGCTGTGGAGCAGAAGGTTCAAATCAGGTCATGTTAAATTGGTTAACATCACCAGGGCATGCCTTTAAATAAATGTATGCCTCTTTTATCACTCTTCCTTTTTCTCTGTCACTCATTTAAACTGACAACTTGCCGACAAAATAAGTGAACAGTTAATGTATTAAATGTAGACATTAATATAATCTTTTATAGTGCTCATTTAAAAGTTTTGATAGAAGTTGTGACCTCTTTTAGGAATTAGCTAATCCATTAACTGTTTCCTGTACCTATTTAAAAGCAGCCATACTATTCTCAAATACACGGATCCTATCTATCTATCTATACAACATTATCTGGCAACACTTTACAGATTATTCACTAATGTTTTAAAATGTGGAGTCAGTACAGTATATCATTTTTATTATTTCAAAATAAGTGTATAATGTTCCCCAAAGCTGCGTTTCATTATTATTATTTTTTATCAAAATAGAGTAAAAATAGCAATATTCTCAAATGTGTAGTTTCACGTGATCTTTCAGAAATTATTCTAATTCACAGATTAGTAATTTAGTTACTTGTAACTTTTGATGCATCCTTGGAAAAAGTAATTAACACAATCTTACTGATCCCAAACTTTTGAATGGTAGTGAATGTGCTTATGAATTAATAACATAAATACAGTATTAACTAATATTAATTAATCTTACTGTAAAGTGTTGCTAATTATTTAACGAGTGCTGGAACATATTTAATTGGTCCACAAATAAACAGTTAGTTAATTTACCTTTCCAGGGCTGACATTCTCACAGACAAGCACTTCATTTTGAGTTGCAAACTCTGGAGCATTGTCGTTCAGATCTTTGACTTTGATATTGACTCGTACTTTTGCATCTTGGTGATGGCCGCCTGGAACAACAAAATAATTCAAAATGAGACAATTTTTTAAGATATATCAATAATTCAGTATGCTGTAAAAAAAAAAAAAAAAAACTTTAGTTAGCCTTTAGTGGAAGGACATGAGTGACAAGACAGAACCACAATTGTCCCAACTGACATTAATATTCACTCACATCTCCTATCTGAAATTATCAGGTTTAGTAAATCCCTTGATATTGCTTTCAGACACAAGAGTCTTCCACATAACAAAATACTATTTTTAATTTAGTTTTCATGTGTTTAGATGTGAATTTGTGATGGTCGAATTGATCAAAGACAGTGGAGTGAAAAAGAAAATGTATCACACAGAAAATGACTTCAACCAAAACAAAAACTAACTGCACCTCAATGAAATCACATGCACACCAAAATAAATATATTACATTTTAGAGCCAATTACACAGTGTTCACTGAACTGAGGGTATCATTTGAAGTTTAAAGAGGTAATCTGTGGCTGTCTCTTCTGAAATCATGCAGGAGGCCTGGCGACACTACAACCACATAAGAGCAGGGTGGAGATAGAGCTGGAGAGCTTGGTTAGGGAAAAAATGAGAAGCACGCAAGGCTAGTCTGTTATTTAAAAGCACATAACATTGATGAGTGACCTACCAATCTCAGTAGCACTGACAGAGATGTTGTGCCAAGTCTGTGCTTCCCGATCTAAAGGCCTTGTGGTCTTAATAATGCCATCCTCAGTATTAATGGTGAAAAACTCTTCCAAGTCTGTGTAGCGTGGAATCATATATCTGGGAAGAAAGATAAAATATTTTTTTTTTACAAAAAAAATGTTTTGGGGGTGGGGGGGTTGACATCAAACAAAGCACTGATCCTATTGCTTTAGTGACAAAAACAGCCAAAACAAAAGTAATCTGCTTCGTTTACAGGAAGTGGTTGCTACCTGATTGGGTTGTTCATGATGTCGGTGTCTTTGGCATGCACACGGCCAACCAGAGTGCCTGCTGGGGCATTTTCCTCCACCTCAAAGTTGTAGCTGGGAGCCATGAATGTTGGGGGCTCGTCTGCATCTTCTACTGATATTTTCACAATGGTAGTATCTTTGTATGGACCCCAGGTAGCAAAACGAGGGTCCAAGTGTGGGTTGGAAGCTTCTACCTTTAGTGTGTATGATCGCTTGGTCTCAAAGTCCACAGGCTGAAAACAAGAAGTAAGGATACAATTTAGTTATTCACTTTGATGGAAGCTGTCAATAGAAAAAATATATATATAAGTTTTTTTCAAAGTGTTAAAATATGAAAATGACCCTGTGTCAAGTGATTCTGGACTACATGGAAAACCAAAGGTGAATTAAAAATAATTAGCCTGAGCAATAAAATAACCATTAATAGATTACCAGTACAGTAAATCAAGTGAAATGAAATAGGAAAAGTTAACACTAGAATATAGTTAACCCCCCCAAAAATGAAATAAAAGGTAAGGTTTACAAGAATCAGACTAGAGGGCACTGTTGTTATACATTTGGGAAGGAGACTGAATCCACAAAGAAGCTCAAATGAGAAAGTATTTGAATATCAAGGCTCTTGCAGACATCTTCCAGTTACAGATTTCACTTTTTTACAGTTCTCAAATGGCACAATTCTCATGCAATTTAGGTTCAAGCAAATTAAACAAGATTTAAAAAAAGTGCGTTCAAAAGCAGCCAGTCATTGGTCCACTCGTGTCCTCCTGCATCGCCAGTTTTCACACGTCCGCCTGTTTTCTGATTAGCCTGTCTCACCGTCACACCTCTCGGTCACAAATAACCAAGTGAGAATTCATAAAGGGTACATATCAACTCAAACACACACTCACGCATACACATGCCGGCTAGCTGTGTGTTGATTGGATGAAAGTTGTTTTTCTTACTTTCTCATTCTCTTCTTTCGCATTTTCTTTTATTTGGATCTCTTTAATGGAGCTGCCAACGCTGGAAACAAGTATGACCCAGTTCTTTCCTCCAACAGGTTGGAAACTAGTCTCTGTTTATCATGACAACAGCAGTCCCCTCTTTCTCTTCCCCTACTACAATCCTTTATTTGGCTCCTAATAACTCCCGTTTGAACCTAATCAGGAGCAGATAATATTCACAATAATGCCTCCTCTTAATATTCAGCCTGCATCGCCTGCCCGCAGTTGAAACAGAATACTTGATTAAAACCCTGGCAATTCCGTCAGTAATTTCGACTTTAATTTTCAACATGCTTTGAAGAGCAAAAGGTGATGATTTCCCAAGAGGTGTATCAGCGAGGCATTGTGTTATTGAGTGAAGCAGCATTGCATCAAGCTGATTGTTGTTGGCATGCCGTATTGTCTGTTCTCTCACACTTCTGCATGATTCATTCCCTCCTTATACCCTTATTGGCAATCTGAAAAAGCACTGCTGAGGCCATGATGTAAAAAAAAAAAAAAAAAAAAAAAAAAAAAAAAGCGAGGCTGACAAAAGCCCCCTCCAATTGTTCCTGCACCATACAAACCGCCTTTACACAAACAACATTCACAATATGCTGACGCTTAAACAACAATAATTCTTGACTGCATATGCTTTCCTTTCTTCAATATGCTTCCCTTTCTAATGATCATTTTGTGGATGATAACTAGATATCTCAAGCTGTTGGGGTAAGAGGTAAAAGAACACCAGCAGGTGGCAGTGTTAAGGCTGCAGGCTGGGTCTATTTGGCTCTCAGGCTAAAGCTGGTTAGTGGCTAGCAAGCTTCTCAGGGCGATGTGAGATTTCTCTTGGCCATGGGAAGTGGGGGTACGGACAGGCGACAGCCTAACCCGAGTGGCTGTGTAATTGTCTGCATAATCCAGGGCCTCAGAGCAGCGGAGGAATAACCCGGCAGCACGGCCCAGATGAGCTTCCCTCACACAGACGGAGAGAAGCAGCCATGAAAGTCAATGTTCATCTCAGATATAATAGGAAAGGGAGGAGCAATGTCATTGCGATTAGAGTGAAAATAGTGAAAAATCACTTCCCAGATTCCCAGCAGTCCTGCACTTGTGCTCACAACCTTGCATATTTGAGCATCCATGCAAATAGGAACACAAATGAACAAGCAAATTAGCTAAATGCAAATGATTCCTCAAGAAGTCTAAGGAATGGACAGAGAAATTCAAAGTAATGCCATCTGACTAGAACACCCCTCACTTTCTCGCACACTTCACTTGCTTCCACAATCACACTTACATAACTAGACGTTGCATTTACACACTTAGTTGGCACTGCACACTTCACCTTCTTTAGTTTGATGACTGCCTCCTGGGTCTCAGAGTCCTTGGTGATCTCAAAGAGGTTCATGCCATCTCCTTCCAAGATGCGATAATCCACCAGTCCGTTCTCTGCCAGATCGGGATCTCTGGCCTTCAATCGACCCACCTCCTCACCAGGAACCTTGTCCTCCGAGACTGCCATGGCGTAAACACCTGTGAAGAAGAGAGTGAGTCACAGGAGCTCTCAGAAAAGGGGTAGGATATAACATGTGCATCTCAATAAATTAGAATGTCGTGGAGAATTTCATTTATTCCAGTAATTCAACTCAAATTGTGAAACTCATGTATAAAATAAATTAAATGGAAGGAGGAGCTTTGGTGTTATTTTAGAATGTTCAGTATGAGTGCTATGATATGATATTGATAATAGTCTAACATATGCTATCAAACAAAACTATTTTCCAAAGTCTTTGGTTCTTTTAATTTTGATGATTTTGGCTCACGTTTAACAAAAACCCGCCAATTCATCTCAACAAATTAGAATATGGTGACATGCCAATCAGCTAATCAATTAAAAACACCTGCAAATGTTTCCTGAGCCTTCAAAATGGTCTCTCAATTTGGTTTACTAGGCTACACAATCATGGGGAAGACTGCTGATCTGACAGTTGTCCAGAAGACAATCATTGACACCCTTCACAAGGAGGGTAAGCCACAAACATTAATTGCTAAAGAAGCTGGCTGTTCATAGAGTGCTGTATCCAAGCATGTTAACAGAAAGTTGAGTGGAAGAAAAAGGTGAGGAAAAATAAGATGCACAACCTACCGATAGAACCGCAGCCTTATGAAGATTGTCAAGCAAAATCAATTCAAGACTTTGGGTGAACTTCACAAGGAATGGACTCAGGCTGGTGTCAAGGCATCCATACCATCTCAGCAGTGCTATTGTACAGTATTGTGTACACACAGTAAATTAACATACTTTCCAGAAGGCCAACAATTCACTAAACATTTTTTTTTGTTATGAAGTATTCTAATTTGTTGAAATAGTGAATTGGTGGGTTTTTCTTAAATGTGAGCCAAAATCATCACAATTAAAAGAACCAAAGACTTAAAATAATTCAATATGTGTGCAAATTGAATTTATTTAATACACGAGTTTCACAATTTGAGTTGAATTACTTAAAAAAATGAACTTTTCCACGGCATTCAAATTTATTGAGATTTACCTGTATATGGTTTATAATATCTCTGAGTGACAGGCAAGAAAAATCAGGACCACACTGCCCAGCCGGGAATGGAGAGCCGTTTTTTTTTTTTTGCATGATAAAGATGCTACATTCAGTTGTCGGGCACCTGTGAGATCTGAGCTGGTGAGAACAGGAGTGCATGTGTGAAATGTATATTATTGTGCTCAGTGAGCATGTACATGTATGTGGGTGGGTGTATGAAGACTATAACAGACACCTGCCTGAGGCTGGAGCTCACAGAAGGACCATATGGCTCCACTCCTGTCTACTGAGAGCCAAAGGCTTCAGCTGCATTTATAAAATAACTCCCACATAGGGAGGAAGTCCTCGCAAAGAAAGGCCAGGGCGTACAAAGAGGTCTGCTTTTTCAACTAGACCCTCGAAAGACCAAAAAAAATTGCTTTTTTTAGGTGCTAAGTTTGCAGCGAATCATGGGTCAAAGTCTGTTTTGAATAGGGCAAATAACTCTGGGAATCAATATCGAGTCTAAAAGAGAGCCCACTGCCCAAACTGCATGTTTCGGAGTGAGCAGAATCACATTAAATATCTAAAGCTCAGATTCTCACCTGTGCTCTGAGCAAAACTGCTGTCCACATTAAAAAAAATATATATCTTGTTCCTTATATGTTCCACCATGCAGTCGGCTCAAAACTATTGGTGAGGTAGATTTAAGGAACTGCTGGCCTAAGCTACTCACTGTAGGCAATAACCTTGAAATATACAGTTTATTTTTGGATGAATAACAGTTTCTACCAGCACCAAAAACAAGGCTTGTGTAGGAGCTGGAGCGCTGGGACCATGCTGCATTCTGCTTAAGTCAGGGAAAAGCTTGAAGGCCCTTTGCTACCGAGCCCGAGGCTCAAAACGCACAAAAAAGCAAAAGCTCGGAGGAGATTTATAGGACCGATTTCTGGAACAAAAGACTGATAAATTCTATGTGTTTAGTGTGCAGTTTAATTTCACATTGACAACACATGAGCGCTAGCTCACACTAGCCTGTTCCTGTTCCCTTCTGTATACACAAACACAGTAAATATTTAATCCAGCCTTTTACGCTTGAGAGACTTGATGCCATCATGCTCGCGCTGAACATTTAAAGAACATTTGAATAATTAAGTTGTGATATCTTCATGTTAACATATGTAGCTCATATTAGCAGATTCTGACTTGGTCCCTGAGGGCTTGTCAATGTTAATATGTGGTTTGAGGATTGAAGTGTAGAGAATGAAGTGCTGTACACTGGATAAAAGCAAACTCTCCTCCCTTGGCATATGCATAGCAGAGGTCAGATTAATGTTGTGTGTAGCCAGCCAAAGAGCAAGGCATGGTCACAGTGACAATAATAAAACCTGACAAGGATAGAGGAGGACAAAAATGATGGATGGAGGAGAGATGAAGATAGGAAAAGAGAGAAATTGGGGGGATATTCACAGCTGAAAGAATAAATTATCTCACCCTGAGCGAACTTTGGAGGGTTGTCATTGACATCAGTCAGGGTGATTTTAACCTGAGTGGTCCCTGACAGACCACCCATGTGTCCACCCATGTCCTTGGCCTGGATGACGACATCATATTCCTGCCTGGCCTCCCTGTCCATGTTGGGAAGAGCTGTACGAATTATTCCTATAGACACATATAAACATATAAACAAGTAAGTTGCACCGTTCATGTATGACCATCCATTCATTGATTGATTTATTGTATATTTCATCAGCATGTATGAGATTTGTTCCATTTAACAAGTTGTAATGTATTTTTGCAGTAACAAATATTGTCATTTTGAAGTGAAAACCTTTTAAGTTAGATGCCCCCAGAGCCGATCATCCCTAAACGCCGAATACACAAGCTGCGTAGGGCCCCCGAAACACCAGGGGCCCCTCTTGCTCTCAAAGATGTTTTAATTTTAGTTTCATTGAGTTTGGCAATTGGTTATGAAAACATGAATGACCATTTATTTTAAATGCGGTGCGCTGTCACCCTCTCTATGTAAAAATCAGTCAAATCATGTAACATGAATGTCGTGCAGTCTCTTGACAAAGGCTAAAAAAATAAAAAAGAGTTGAAAGTGTATACCGAGCCACAGAGGAGACACTGTTTCTCGAGTGCATTCTGAGCACGATTTGAGACGAAATGAAACCCGGTCAAATGTCCCCTACTAATACGTGAGGATATGTGAGTATTACATATTAGTGTGTCGCCCTGCCAACCCCCAGCGACACAGTTTTTCGTAGAGCCCCAGAGGTCTTGGATCAGCACTGGATGCCCCTCTCAGAAATAGGGCAGAAAGCACCAACTATTTAATACTTCAGTGAATTAGATGCACATTCCATTTTTTTTATTGCTCATTAAACCTATATACTAATTCAGTGGAATCATTTAATCTAAACATATATAGTATTGCTATTACAACAATATGTTGAGTTAAAAGTAAAATTCAGTTGCATGATTATATTCTGTTATTTGATTTGACTGCCATTATTCATTCAACTAATCTGTCAAAATGCATATATTTGCATGGAATAGGTAATTAAGTGTTTAAATATGAATTACATCTTATAAAACAAATCATTAAAATGATAGATGTATTTTACACATTTTGTGTGAACCAAATTAGTAAATGTTTTTTCCTTAATATACTTGATGATCATCAAGTTACAGTATAGCATACTGTTCTTAAGGGGTCATCTTGTACCCACTTCTACATCTCATACCGTGTGCACGTCATACACAGGGAGTTTTTATCCAGTAGGGCAACTGACCTTGGTCTTACATTTCAGGATAGTGCTGTAGAATAAAATTCTAGCTTTCAACTGACACTTTACTCTTCCAGACATCTTTCAGACCAGAAAAATATGTGGTTATTTTGCTCATACTTATGGTTCTTGAAGCCCGCTATGAATAGTCGCATGATGGTTTTGTTAGTACCACACAGATGAGCAGCGCTGAACAGGATCGAGCAAAAGATCCAGCTTTAGTTTATTAACAGCATCTACTCCATCTCCTCTGACTGCTGTAGGGGTTTCACTGCCACTGTAGGACTAATATGACCACGGGTTCATTTAGCTCAGAGAACGCAAGGTGGTCTCTAAGCGTGAAAGGATTACCCTCTTCATTCCCAATCCTCATACTATGGTAATTGAATTGAAGCCAAACATGACTTGAAATTGTACATGATGCATAATTGAATGCATGGCTGGCTCCACAGAACTAACACAGAACCAGTGAAAATATCATCACTGACGACTGTACCTGTTTGTGGCTCCACAGAAAAGTAAGGCTGGCCTTGCAGGATGCTGTAGACCAGCCTGGCGCTGTTGCCATATGTGGGGTCATCGGCGTCTGTAGCTGTGACTTTTATCACTGAAGTACCTAAAGAGAAAGCCATGATATAGATCACTTTTGGATATTGCACAGGTCTCACAGTCTAAGATACACCTTCCATCGACATTCACAACAAAGACAAGAGAGAGAACATCAACTAGGCTATTTCTCACGTTATAACGTTGATTTTGAATAATATTTATGAAAGGCAACAAGAGTATTTCAGAGTCTAAAGCTAGATGATACAAACCGTTGCCTCAGGTTCGTGCATGCAATGTTTTGCCTTCAGTCGGGCTAATTTCCATGAAATCTGAATCTGTTTACACACTAAAATCAATTTACCCAGCATGTTTACCAACTTGTCTCAAAGTATAAGGAATTGACCTGGAAAAAAATAGCCTTTCGAGGTTCCCAGTAGTATTATGTGAGCTGTGAACAGGGGGTATCGGGGTAACAGATCATTACCCTGTGACAGGAGAGCATTACTGATGATGTATTGCATAGTGAAAATGCAGTAAACACAAACACATGCACACAAGCAAATGCAAGCACCACACACGAGACAAGTCAGCAGTCGCAAAACAACAGTTGCAACAAGAGTACCGACTCACTTTCTGAGAGTCAGATTTCAGCTCTTTTGAATAATGCATAAGGAACAAGCTGTCAGGCGTGGGCACATAGAGAAAGAGAAGAAGCTGACAAATATGCTTTCAGAGGCTCACACTCACCAACATTGGACATCTCAGACACTCGCGCATAGTAAGGGCCATGAAGGAACTCTGGTGGATTGTCGTTGATGTCCTGCACCTTGACAATGAACTCTGAGGGAGGCTCAGGGGTTTGTTGGTGTCTCGAGCCACGGCTTGGGCAGTCAGGGTGTACTGAGCCTGTTCTTCTCTGTCCAGTGTCTTTGTGGCATGAATGTTGCCCGTTTTGTCATCAATGACAAAAATAGTGCCTGCTCCCTCCCCTGAAAGGATGTATTTAATGTTTCCCTTTCCTGAATCTACATCCGAATGAAGCTAGAAGAAGAGAAAGAGCATGTGAGTGAGAGGTTTCCATCAACAACAAGCAGGTCAAATAGAAATGCTGACTCGAAGTAGAAAGCTTTTTGGCTGGTCTTCAGCTATCCATGATAGCATCTCCTCTAGAGTGTCACATTAACACACTCATATCTTACAGTAATATCCACCCTGATGGCCGGCTGCAGGGAAACATCCCTCTCCTAAATGCGAGTCTACATTACTTTCACGCGAACTTCATTGTTTTATATTAAAATGCAAACGGACCTCATTTTCATAATGTCTGCCTGTTTATATGTAGCAAGCAAAGTGTATAGAGCTGATGCGAAACAAGAAATGTTGATTATGCTGGTTAAAATTAAATTAAATTCCTGACACAAAATATCCCCACTCAATAAATCTAAACCTCCACTTGGGTTCAGGTGGGAATTTAAATGGCAACATGCTGCAGGTTCGCCATGTAACTATCCGGCAGGCCCATAAATCGTTCATTTCCCATATGCAAGAACCATAGGGTACTACACCGTTATTAAAAAGAAAATCCAATTTATAACCTTTAATCAAGTGGGCCACTGATTGCTTTTGAGGAACAAATGGAGGATATTGCAAGGACTCTGTCTGTAATGAAAACCCCAATGACTTTCATTCACAGTATAACCTTAAGAGAAAAACATATAGGGGGAGGGAGATGGAGAACGAATGTAGATAAATGGATGTAGAAGTCCCTTGTTTTTACTTACCCGACCTACTAAGACAGGATCTGGGCCTGTGTACTCCTCAATGACAAAGAACTGGTTCCAGACCCAGCCTCGTTTGGAGCGGTGAAGCACCTGGCCCTCTTTGCCTCTCTCCTGTGTCTGTGCAACGAGATGGTGGCGGTGGCCACGCTCCCATGGCCCTGAGCCCCTGTGTGTCGCTGCCGCTCCAGCGCTCCATAGTGCGGCCCCCAAACACAAGAAGAACACCTGCAGTCGCAGTCCTCCCACATCCTGCCCACACTGTCCACTTCCTGTTCACACCCCTCCTGTGGGTATCAAGGTTCAGAGAGAATCCTTGAAATGGTGTCCACTGGATGGTGAGGACTCTAAAGGGGTTGAGTGGGACAGGATGAGACCTCACTGGATTTGGCTTCTGAGACTCATCACAAAGTCACAAAGTCATTCGTGTCCACTCTTTCTTCCTCTCTGATTCTGAAACGAAGAAAGGTCACATGAAAAAAAACATCATCAGTCACATGAGGAAATTTAAGTGAGGTAAAAAGGTCTAAATTGCCTGCATAAAACCTGGAAATATACAAGATAATAGTTTTAGGATAATAAAACATTGAATGACACTTTGAAAAAAAATATTCTGCACTATTCCTAGATCACTAATCAAATGAGAACATTTGTGTCATTGATCATGTGAAAAACAATATTTGTAAATGTCAGAAATTCTTGTTTCTACTGAAGCGCAAGATATTCTTTGGAGATGTTCTTTGATTTTAAAATCATGCTGGAGAACATGATCATCAGGTTTTACAAACACACCTGAGGAGTTCATGCAGCTCGAGGGCTGCTCGCATTAAAGCAAAAAGGGACAAACCAATCACAGATTCATTTTGAAATTTAAGTTAGTAATTCAATTCAACGTTTCAAAAATTCAACAATTCATTAAATTAGAAAAATGGTGCTGATCACACAATAAAACATTAATTATGTGAAATGCATTTATAATGTCAAAATATTAAGCAGCACAACTGTTTTCAACATTGATAATAAGAAATGTTTCTGGAGTATTAAATTACTGGAGTAATGGCAGTAGAAATTTCAGCTTTGCCATAAGATAAATAAATAAAATTTCAAAATAAATAATCATAAAGATATTTAACATTAATATGTGTATCATACAATTCATAATATCAATGTAACACAAGACCTGTTCTCCCGCAGCTGTCAATGCCATCCTTTTCCAGATCTTTATCCTGTGTAAACACTTGTCATGTTACACATCCCATAACTAACCACTTGAGGTGTTGGGTGAAATCCTACAAAATCTGTTCATCGCTCTCTGTCTGGGTGTAGGTGGATGTGGTACGGGTGGATAACTAAACCTTAACCTAACCAATTAACAGCCTGCAAAACAAAGCCCATACATAGTTCCCAAATAAAGTGCCTCCAGCGGAGAACTAGGGAAGTGTGTGCCTTAAATCAGGCAGAACTCTGTACTGTCAGACCCTAATTACATTATATTGCTTCACACTCATCTCAGTCTTGGCTGTAAATTGGCATTGGCGCTAGAGAGAAGAGATTCTATCCTCCTTTCATTATTTACCGGCCACCAAAATGTCAGGATGCACTGCTACTTGGAGTGGTTTACAGCCTCTAAAGTCTTCGTGTCAAGGGTGCTTCTTGTGAGCACTAGGAATCCAGAACATGTTCACCAATCAAAATATATATATATATATTTTTTTTTATTATTAAAGAAGTCTCTCATGCTCGCCAAGGCTGCATTTATTTGATCAAAAATCTATTTTAATCTATTTTAAAATGTAATTTATTATTGATTGCAAAGCTGAATTTACTGTTACTTGTGATAATTTAATATGTTATCTAAAAGTATTAATTATTATTAAAAAGAACCCGTATTTTAAATTGAGATGTACATAACTGAATACTGTATTCAGAAACACATTCATAATTGTACCCCGTCTTTCAGTTAACAACTTTTGTTTCTTAATTTCAGTTAAAACTATGGTGTAACAGGTCTTCAACAGGAGATTTGTGACCACTTGGGGGTCCACGGTGGAACTGCATGAAGTCTACACATCACTGTTTGATCTCAAACACGTCTTTGTAAAAGCAAAATTAATATATGCATTTTCCAAAAGCATAATATTCAGAATTTCAGATAACTTCTAATTGAGAGGTTAATGTTGTGCTAAATGTTCATTGTCTCTCACTCATTAACATTTACAAGTATATGACTGTAAATTCGACAATGATTATTTTAATAGCTGTAATGCACTTTAAGCATAATAGAGTATGTAAATACATGTATATGGCACTATATACATGTTGTTATAGGCCATTTTATACAATATGTAGCAGAAGGCCCCTGCTCCACTGCTCTCTCCTCCAAGGGAACTGAAAAAGGTTGAAGACTCCTCTCCTACAACCCACATAATTATTTTCAGAATAGTTCAGCCTTTTCTAAGTCACCGGGGTAAATGCTCTTTGTTTCAAACACCAAACCACTTGAGGATTTATAAAAACATTGAGAAAATACAGAAAATCATCTAACCACAGAATGAGTTAGAGTGAGTTATTCTGGTCCTTACTGAAACATTTGTATAACAAACTAAGTGCAGAGTCACTCAGATGCTAAGTGATTTACCAATCCTGCAATGTCTGTAAAAGTGATACCGTTATTTATCATGCACTCTTATCAGCCAGACATCTAAGTGTGTCTCTGCTAAGGATTCAAGCTCTAGTATCTTAAAACACATTTGATGGAGGAAATAAAATGCATATATTGTATTTTAAGAGCAGCAGTATTTGTGCCTCTGGAACTTAGAAACTGCTAGCGTGTACTGTTACGACTAATGGAGGGCAAGGGAAGAAGTGTTTTGGAACCACAAATGATCACCCTGCCTCACAGCCTATAATTACTAGTTTAGTGGGATACATTCAGTGGAATATATTACACATGCCTTAAACTAAATATTGAATTCTGCACTATAAAATGCCAAGACCTTAATCATAATGCTGAGTTACTGATTCAGTTGCAACTGTGGGATGAAATTAAGCAACTGTAAAATCTGAAAGGCACTGGAAGTGTTCCTCTAGCCCAACTAGTATATATAAAACAAATAAATGGATGAACAGGTGGATGAATAGATTTCAAAATCCTTAGGAGACATGTCAAACCGGATCCAGAAGCTCTGTCATGGCCTATTGCAAGCATTCAGATTTCTGAGAAGAATCTAATTTCCTATCAAATTTTCTCACAGCAGAGTAATCGAGAAAAGGAAACACGAAAGAGATGAAGGGTCATGGAATGACACTTGAAATCAAACAGAAGTGAAGGTATTTCTATGGAAGACTGAGACCTGAGTGAAATACAGTAATTCTGTTCTTTGCATAGTATTTTCAGTTAACAGCCACTTACCCTGTTGCTTTGTGAATTTTAGTAGCTATTTCTAAGCGAAAGCAGAAAATTACAGCAATTCAGCTGCAAGCACACACTCTGCTTCTCTGGATCTCCAACCACAAACTTAGTATCTAATGAAAAGTGGCTTGAGAGCAAACTCGAATGGGAAAATGGTGTGGTCAGCTCTACTCAATGTTTCACTCATTTTTCCCCCTCTTTCTCTCTTTATTTTTGTATGTTACTCTCAGTAACATTCACTGTTGTAGAACGGGGCAAAAGCACACCTGGGTAACAGTGGTGTAAAGCAAGAAATATTATTCATCTCCGTGTATATTTGATATATGCTACTGGCTGCTTGGATCTTAAGCTTTGCTTTCACGTGAGTCTCTGAGATTGTATTTGAATACAGTATGTGCACACACATTTAATATTACACACAAGTGCCTTTTGCGCTAGAAAATGTGCCATAGATTACCTTTTCCCCTTTATTTCTGTATATGATTCCCCTACCAAGAGTCAGTTGTGAGGTGTTATTTTAAAATGACCAACATACAGGATTGTTATTTAGCTGGCAAAGTGAAATATAGGTGACCAAAATGCTGTGTAGCAATTTTCGATGATGCGTGGTGAAAGATTGTGTAAATATATTCATGTTTTTAACACTAACACACTAATAACAATACGTGTGCAATTATATATTTGATCATACAATACACAATAAAATCAACATAGACTTAATGGAGGCAGAGTTTTCTGTTTACTACTATATAGCTAATACTGTTCTTCTAGCATCTCTTTCTTTTCCAGACAGACACTTTCAAGAACATTTATCCAGCTCAATAAAGGTTTAAGCATGTCACACAAACAATTAATTGCTGTATAATGAGCAGTGAAATAGAGCAAATAGACATTCCCAGAAATACCAGTGTGACACATCACATAGGTTTTATATAAATATTAGATTCTTCTTGGTCACTTATGATTAACATAAAAAAGCATGCAGATTTCTGTTTTACTACCCATATTATTACGGTGGTTGTCGTTACATTTAAGGTAAAGTGAATTTGGTAGTTCAGGTAGACTAGAATATTAACATCACATCACCTATGAATTGTAAGTTGTAAAAAATACCTGTAATACCAAAACATTGTCACCATTTCAACAGTCAATTTCTAGCAACGACAATTTTTTTTTTTTTTTTTCAGAATATGTGTATGTGGTAATACTTTCACTCACACACTCACCCACTCTCTATTCTCTTTTTCAAAAGTATATATTTACATGGTGATTCATGTAAAACGATCCAGCGGTGCCTTTTGCTTTGCTATGCAACTCCAGTTTTTGATGGCATTTTTAAACCGTCACACTATACATTTGAATATATACATTTTTTTACTATATTTTCTATATTTTCAAGAGCTTCTTAAGAGAGATGTCAAGTACTGCCTGCTGGTTTGGTGGCTGGCTTTTACAGATTTGTTGAAGAAACTTAGGTGCCTTATACCCTGATGTATATTGAGGGGAGGCATATCAACAGCATCTAGTAAGTTACACATTACTCAAAAATATATCAATAAAGTACTACTAGTAACATTATGGATAGGGTTAGTAGAATAAGCCTACTTGCAAAAGTTATTAGTCAGAACAAGGTCTGTTGGGGAACCATAAAAAAGGTTTTAGCAGATATTGCGCAGACAGTCTTCTAATATTCTAAAGGCCAAAGTATACTTCACTTTGTACGCGTACACAACTTTTAGTACTTACTACCATAACTTCACAACTAAAATTCTGATATAAAAATCATTGCTTTCAAATGACTAATTGCTATTTGAGGCATAGAAACTAGAAGGCTTTTAAAAAGTGGCAATGTAACAGTAAGCCATAACCTCTAAACACTACACGTGCTTGTGATGGACCTGGGAATTGAGATGCGTATCTATTCACTTCAAAGTTCTGCCATCAAAGCCTTTCCCGATGCTGTCACGGAGAAAGAGCTTTTTGGTTTCTCATTACCCAGCAGTACTTCCCCTGGTCAGCAATTGTGCTCACAGGGCGAAACCTGACTCTTAATTGCCGTTCAATTACAGAGACTAATCGGTGGAGGTGTTTCGCAAACAAAAATCCCTCAGCCTGGCTCACTGCAGTGCATGGCTAAAGAGCTGATTTGTATTCTAAAAAGGTAACTTATGCTCATGCCTCTTTCTCCTTTACTGCCTCCCGCACTTCCTCTGAGAGGTCTAGATTATGAATATGCTAACAGTTGTTGCCAGGGTTCTTAGTTATGGAGGTGAAGGGAAGCCTTTGCTTTTGCCGCCTTTGAGATGTTGATGCTGCTGCCGCCACCGCTGCTCCACGTTAGTGAAAAACCACAGCTACTAACAGCAAGAGAGCGACGGTGGTGGAGTCTCTTAAGTCGGACTACAGAGATGAACGCACTTACACTTTCTCATGATGTTATTTCAGAACAGCCCAAGGCCCTGCCATTGTCTGTTCTGCAGCACGTGCCCTTGGAGAAGAGAACCGAGTATCACCTTACTAGGGCAAACAAGGCTCAGCACTCTACTTATATTACCTAGAACAACATGAAGGCGCCTAAAGGCAACAGTGTGTGCCTTGTGTTCCCTGCATACCTCGATTATCCATTCTACGAGGCGTATTCGTTTCCAATCGAACATCAACTTCCGTCAGACAAGTCAAACACAGCTGAAAAAATACTAAAAATGTATACGGCACCATTCCTAGCACTCATTACAGTGTGAGGGTCCTTGGTGTGTCCCCATAAGCAGGTGTGGCTACATTTGGTTTGGCTTGTGTTTGAGGCTCAACCAAGCTTTTGAAACTCATTACAGCTTTGGCCATAATTATTAACCACGAGAATCAGCTTTTGCACATGTCTGGTAATGATAATTCCTCTCATTATTCATCTCCGCTAACACATTATCCTCCTGTTTATTCATGCAAACACAAATATGGGTGTATTATTAACAATCTGTAAATCCTCCCAGCCAGTCTGTGCTTTTTCTGCCAAACCCCCCACAAAAAAACTCCACTAAATAAATAAAATAATAGCAAAAATGAATGCAGCAATAATACTGTGTTAATTCTTATGAATAAATGTTTAAATGTACAGAAAAATAAATAATTTCCTCCTGCATGTATTCTAGATTATGGCATTGAAACCGAAAGCAACATGGATAATATTTGAGCAATTATTAAGGAAATTGAGAACAACTAAACAAAAGTTGACGGATAATCAGTTCAAGGAGACGTACATGGCAGTATTAAATGGAGTCACTGGGGTCTATGAAAAAAAATGCATGACTGACTTTAAAATATTCAGCAATGAATGATGATTCCTGAGTTCTATAGCCACTCAATTGACTTCTTGGATGTCATTTAACACGGTTTCTAATTATTTAAGATAATTGTTCCTTTCTTCCTTTTCCCCTCTTTAGACATCAATAACATCCTAATTATGTATTCAGTTATTATGCTATTCCAATATGCACTTCATAGCTTCACTGTATATCCAAGAATACTAATGACTAGGTTATAAAAACACTGACTAACGACAGCTGTATCTCCTCAGAGCTTCAATAACCCGCAAGACATTTCATCCATTATTAAAATGTACAAAGCTAATAAAGGCCCGTGTCTTCTCATTTTATCTCACGCGCAAAGGCCGCAGAATATTTATTTCAGTGTGGAAGACATGCTTGCATATTTTCTTTTAGCAGCTATGTTACAAAGAGGTGAATGGTGAGGCGCTGCCAAAGCCTCTCATTCCCAAACCATTTCATTTCCTGGAAAATGGAGGACTAGTCAGGGCTTTCAGACAGCCCCGTCCCGGAGGATCCGGGAAGCAGGAAACTGCTGTGTCTGGAATTGATTTGAGGCAAAGGGAAAATAAAATACTTGGGATTCCTGAGGTTTGGGGGACAGCAGGCAAAAAGTCGTGGATCCCACCAATGCAATATAGGGATACAGTGGTATGAGCGAGAAATTAGACTATTAGACTAGAGTTCCTGTGGCTCAGTGGTTAGAGCGTTGCGTTAGCAGCACAAAGGTTGTGAATTTGATTCCCAGGGAACACACATACTAACAAAAAATGTATAGCCTGAATGCACTCTAAGTCACTTTAGATAAAAGCATCTGCTAAATGCATAAATGTAAATGTATTATGCTACTGTGACAAACTTGGGTGGATTTAGGGAGCCATTTCAAGTACCAGAGCCCAGACTACGTATAGTATCATTCAACCTTCACTATTTAAAGTCACTAGGCATATTTAAATCATACAAATCATACATTTGTCCCTCTACTGAATTTCCATGTAGGTTGTTTATTTTTTAAATGTACTCTTTTTACCGCTTGCATCTGCGTGCTTATTCCTTGCTGAAGCCACTTGACTGACAGCTTTATTGTTTGAATTTTTCAGAGATGATTGAATAGCAAATGGTGCATTGATAAACATCACTCGATTTGTAATACCTTTTCACCAAGCGTCTCCTTTGAGGAGAGGTTAATTCATTGAATTGGTAAACAGATAAATTAAACCTCAGTGCCATTTCAATAGTGTGTGCAACCAAAAAGGAGAGAGACTGAAAATGATTATCCAGCTGCTCTGGCATATAACTGCATGCAATTGAGAATGAAATGGAGGCATGTGTGTCACATTAAGTCAAAAACTATATAATTGTCTAAAGCTGGGCTAAAACTCATCAAATCACACAATGCATTTTATGTATATTACAATTTTTAGATGATGAGATAATTTTTGAGAATTGAAGATAATTTGCTAATTTGCATAGGCTGTACAGGAAATTGGCCTATACAACAGTTCAATCTGGTTATGGTTGTTTGGCTGAGAGCTCTTTCCAACCATGAAATACTCCCCAACATCACATACAGGTGCATCTCAATGAATTAGAATGTTGTGGAAAAGTTAATTTATTTCAGTAAGACAACTCAAATTGTGAAACTCGTGTATTAAATAAATTAAATGCAAATGGACTGAAGTAGTTTAAGTCTTTGGTTCTTTTAATTGTGATGATTTTGGCTCACATTTAAAAAACCCACCAATTCTCTATTAGAATATGGTGAAATGATAATCAGCTAATCAACTCAAAACACCTGCAAAGGTTTCCCGAGCCTTCAAAATTGTCTCACAGTTTGGTTCACGAGGCTACACAATCATGGGGAAGACTGCTGATCTGACAGTTGTCCAGAAGACAATCATTGATAACCCTTCACAAGGAGGGTAAGCCACAAATATTTATTACCAAAGAAGCTGGCTGTTCACAGAGTGCTGTATCCATTATGTTAAAAGAAAGTTGAGTGGAAGGAAAAGGTGTGGAAGAAAAAGATGCACAAGCGAATTGTCAAGCAAAATCGATTAATGAATTTGGGTGAACTTCACAAGGAATCGACTGAGGCTGGGGTCACGGCATCGAGAGCCACCACACACAGATGTGTCAAGGAATTTGGCTACAGTTGTCGTCAGAGGTGTCTTACCTGGGCTAAGGAAAAGAAGAACTGGGCTGTTCCCCAGTGGTCCAAAGTCCTCTTTTCAGATGAGAGAAAGTTTTGTATTTCATTTGTAAACCAAGGTCCTAGAGTCTGGAGGAAGGGTGGATACAAATACAAATTACAAATTAAGCTCAGATGAGCTTTATTTGTCACATACACAATTATACAGAGTATAATGAGGAGTGAAATGTGTTCTCTGCATTTAACCCATCCAAGTGCACACACTTGGAGCAGTGGGCAGCTGACTGTGCAGCGCCTGGGGAAACTCATAGCCAAAGAAGCTCATAGCCAAAGTTGCTTGAAGTCCAGTGTTAAGTTTCCACATTCTGTGATGATTTGGGGTGCAATGTCATCTGCTGGTGTTGGTCCATTGTGTTTTTTTGAAAACCATCGTCACTGCACCCGTGTACCAAGACATTTTGGAGAACTTCATGCTACCTTCTGCTGACCAGCTTTTTAAAGATGCTGATTTCATTTTTCAGCAGGATTTTGCACCTGCCCACACTGCCAAAAGCACAAAAAGTTGGTTAAATGACCACGATGTTGGTGTGCTTGACTGGCAAGCAAACTCACCAGACCTGAACCCCATAGAGAATCTATGGGGTATTGTCAAGAGAAAAATGAGAAACAAGAGATGAGCTGAAGGCCACTGTCAAAGAAACCTGGGCTTCCATACCACCTCAGCAGTGCCCCAAACTGATCACCTCCATGTCACGCTGAATTGAGGCAGTAATTAAAGCAAAAGGAGCCCCTACCAAGTATTGAGTACATATAAAGTAAATTAACATACATTCCAGAAGGCCAACAATTCACTTAAAAACATATTTTTATTGGTCTTATGAAGTATCAAAATTAGTTGAGATTTGAATTTGTGGGTTTTGTTAAATGTGAGCCAACATCATCACAATTAAACGATCCAAAGACTTTAACTACTTCAATCTGTGTATATTGAATTTATTTAATAAACGAGTTTCACAATTTGAGTTGAATTACTGAACTAAATGAACTTTTCCACGACATTCTAATTTATTGAGATGCACCTGTATGTTTACTCATCTGATCAATAACTATACATATGAAATACATGGAAAGGATGAATTTTTACTTAAAAGTCTCTGAAAAGTGTAGACAGTTTTATCAGCCAGGATTAGGACTATCAAACAGCAAAAATACAAAGCAACATGTTAAACTCACAATTTCATAGCCACTGAACCAATCTCATGTGTGCGGGCAGCAGAACCAAAACTGTCTCTATGGTTGTTAAACAAACACAGAAGACGTGAAGGTGAGGAGCAAGACGAAGTGAAGAGGAAGGGAGGGTTGAGGGTAAACAACATGAGCAAAGGGAAATCAAAAATCAGAGAACATAAAGCACTGTCAGAGAGCACTTCACTGCATTCAATTTTCTCTAATCATTGATGAAGACATAGACTCATTTGAACAGAAGGCTGTGACACTGAACCTATATCCCTGATCCCTTCACAGAAAGGTGTATTGTGGGGGGCTGGGACTTCAAAAATGATAGCATTTCCCCAGCCTATTTCTATACCAAGCAAACATTTTAAAGTCCTAATACCAGGGAAAAGAAAGCAAACCAGCTATCAAACACAACTACAATAGTGAAAACTGCAGAGTCTGATTTTTTCCTATATATATATATATATATATATATATATATATATATATATATATATATATATATATATATATATATATTAAGCCGCTTTTGGACCATTACTAAAGGCATTAGAGAGAATACATCTGTCTCTCAACACAAGCAATTTGAAGCTCAAGCTTCCCTCTTACTATGGCTTAGAGACCTTGAGACGTGGTTAAAACAAGGAGATGCCTGTTCTCAATCCTCCGACCCAATCCGCCCTGTCACGCACCACTGAAATAACAAAGATACTCTGTCTTCCTTAAAACATCTGGTGATAACTACCTACCAGCAGGACCCATTTGAGACAGCCTCAAGCCACAGATTAGGTGAAAATGATTCAAAATGGGAAAAGACAGTGATATAATAACACTGAATCTTGAACCTGTAGATCAGCAGGGAGTAAACAAAGGAAAATGTAGTCAGGGGAACACAATCACACTTGTTATCAATCTTCACAGGACCGTTCTTTGTTGAAACCAAGGGTTATAAACAGTGCTTAATTTGTAAATTTAGAGGTCCCGGAACAAAGCCGGGTGACGGATCCGGTATGTGATTAGAGGAGGGAGAGGTAACGGAACACTTGCGTGATCACATTGGTGAGCGATTTTAAGTGATTAACAGCATGCATCAGTTGCTTTTATTAGGGTTAGTACATGCAAAAGCAATGACATTTTGAAATCACAATTTCCAGGCCTGGTAAAATAAATAAATAATGGTAATAGAGTTGTAATTAATCCTGTCCAGAATTTTGTAGGGGATCGTGTGTATATTGCATAGTTTTACTCAATCCCGCAGCTTTCGAGTTTATAATGAGGAAAATTCCTGCAAACATTTATTGAATATAGCATGTAGGTTAGATGAGTAAATAAATCCACACAAACTAGCAGATTCAATCAGTCATCTGAAAACACGTGAGTGATTCAGCTGGACCGCGCCTTCTCTTTCATTCTCTCAAAGCGGCTTCACATCAGTGCATCTCATCTGCAAAACAACAAGCTGCTGCACTCTGTCGCTGATCCAAGACTTTCACTTGCATCTTGGGATGTCACTTGCTTGATCGGGTCATCGTTGCATCACCACAAAAATGTATAATTTGCAGGTATTTTTACTCGCGCGCTCCAGAGGCTGGTTCAGGCTGAGTTCAGGCTCAGTCACATCCAAAGCGAGTCCCTATATAGCGAGTATCACATTGAGTTATTTTTCCTAGATTGTTGATAAACTTAAGCGGCCAAATACACACAAAATTACGCAAAAAAAATAAAATAAATGTGAACAGTTGAGAAAGAAGACTAATGCACAAACTCAACTGCTGCTCTAGGCAAAACCATGCCGTGCCGGCCACACTTCACTCTCATAATTAAAAATAAATTTAAAATTGTAAAGATGTACGTGAAAGACTGGATCATTTGTTTATTGATACAACTGCATGAAAATAAAAGCAGACACAGGCATGTTTTATGATTATATATATTTTTGTCCTACTGCAATGTAAAATAAATAAATAGGCATGCAAAAATATTAATAATAAATAACCACTATTAAAGCTGCAAACGCAAATTAAGTTTACAAACCTGAAGTGGCCATGGGAAGATTTGGGAGAATCATCGGTGAGTAGTGCATAACAGCTGGTGTTGTCAGGGCTTAATCTGAACAAACCTGGACCGGATCAGCACCTCTGAACTCCGAACATCTCTTTTGGCGGATCCTCTTCCTCCAGTGAAAGACGTTCGTGTCAGGGTTATTATAGTTGTGCATTTTTTAATTCCCTTTTATTTTAATATTGCTTTCAATTTTCACTATAAATTTCAGTTTCATTTTTATTTTTTTATAATGTGGTTAATTTTAGTTTAGTTTTTATTTTGTGAACGGTTTTCTACCCTATACAGGTTAGTTTATGCTTTTAATTTGAGTTTTAATAATTAAAGTTTTGCAGAATTAAAATAACACTTCCAGAGCACAGACCAAATACATTTTAATTTAAGCTTATTGACGCAAACCACTAGCGACACAAAAATAAAGCATGCTGAGATTGATTAGAAAATTAATATTTACTTTTTATTATTTAATTTAGTTGCTATTGGTTTCGTTTTGTTTTAGTTTTTCATTTATTTTTTTACATTTTTTATATTCTCTTTCTTGCCTACATGCCTTTATTTTCGTCAAATAAAGTTATTAATGCGACATAGTTTATAGTTTAAACATGTATATAACATTTATTATATTTAAACTCGCTTTTAAACTAAGCATTTTTAGTAGCAAAAATAAAACATTTCATATTCGTAAAAAGACCGATGCGGCTTGTTTAGGTGACTTGGTTTGCTTTGCATTAAATACAATGGGTTTATAGATTAAATTAAACAAACCTATATTTGACCAAAAAAAGGCTACAATCTTACCTTTCAGAAGCGCGTGTCTGGCTTTAAATCTCATCGGACATCACCAGCAGCGAAACTCCTTCATGTCTGGATAGTTTTAATTGTTATGATGACATTTATGAATTACATTAGGATGTTTTGCATGTAGAGTAGCCTATTGACAGCGCTCAGTTGGGGGGCGGCGCAGGAGCGGCATGACTAGTTTGAAGCAAAGTTAATTTAGATTTAGAGTAACTGAGGGGTGATAACTTGTTGATATGAGTGCAATAATTCAAAATGAATGCCCAAAAGATAAACTAAAAATATCTGTCCTTTTTGCTGCCCTGACTATGCTCCAAGTCTAGGCGACTGAGTTCGCCTATGCACGCGCCGGCCCTGTGTAGGCTATTGATGATGTCTTGTGAGAGCAGAGTAGTTCACGCCGCATCTTTTGCGTGTTCAGGTTCTTTATTTCAATTGTGGATGTGCTGCAAGGGTGGTCATTATAGAGGATTTTTCGTATATGCACACTATAGGTCAGCACAAACGTCTTTCATTGGTGCGTGAGGAGGGGGATCCAACAAAATGAGGTGCCGGATCCGGATCCGGCTTGTTCCGGCACAAATTAATCCCTGGTTATAAATGAGCACTAACTTTCCCATCTGCAACTGATATGTCTATCATTAAATGATATCCTCATATTTGAATCTGCACAGCTTTATGTTAATGGCTCATATTCCAGAATCAATTTGAAAAAGCTCTTGTCTGTCAGGGTCCCTATTCAGGAAATTACCCATCACCCATGTCAATGCACTTTGTAGCAGATTAGGTGATTAGGGACACTTCTGAGTAAGGCTCGGTGATATGAGCAAAAAATAATATCTCTGTATTTTTTTTGAATGATTTTAGGTATATATCTCAGTATTTTGTATTTGGATAAAAAAAAAAAAAAAAAAAAGTGTGTGTAACCATGTAGGCATATAGTATGTGCAAAAGGGTTAAAACACATACCATTCTAACATTGTAATCTAAAACAAAAACAATGTTTTTAAAGCAGAAGTTATATTTACTAAACTAAAATGAAAAAAAAAGCAGACTTATTGAGTAAAAGGCTTTTTTAATTCCCATATTATAGTCACATTGCAGTTAGTGCTATCATACAAATACAATTTTTAAAATTGTTTAAAATTCTACAAAAGTCACATTTATATTTTTCAACTACAAATATTTCAGCAAAAATGTATAGTTTAGTCAGAGTTATTGCGTTCCTATTTCATTGGGCTCTGTCTGCGGCGCTCTTTCTGAACTAAGTTTGTGATGTTAGCGGAGACTCGCAAAGCAGAATCTCATGCACTTCTGACAGCAAAATTGACATATTTCCATGGCTTTCTAACATTTACAGATGGAGAATATACATGTGACAAGTAAGATATGCTTTAGGAAAACAGCACATAGCTCAAAACAGAGAATTTAAAATGAAACTATAAACTATAGGCTACTATATCTTATGAGTTTTCATAGCCCTTCATATAAAGCTTGTCATATGTTTAAAACAAAGTGTATTATGCACTTTCTCCGTAGCAGTTCAGTCTGTGTCCTCCTCCCTATAGATATTTTTTTTCGGATGCGCTCATTTCAAACTCGATATTAACGATATTGCTTCATACCGTATTGCTAATAAAAATATATATATATATCGATATATCATACAAACTCGATATACCGTCCAGTCCTACTTCTGAGTACTGAAAATATATAAAAAATGTAAAACCTCATCTGTGTTAAACGTTATACCATAAAGGTTTGGTCATGGCGTTATGTTAGTTGTTGGAAAAGGTCATTGGACTGGCTAACAAAGCTATTTAGGGGTTAAACGGTTAAACAACATTAAACTTAAAAGTAAACAGAAATCAACTGTTTTTAATAAAAAAAAATTAACTACTGACAAGTTTAGTAATGACTAATAAACCTTTTTCATATAATTATGAAGAAATCTTGAAATTAATTAGAAAATTAATCAGACCTTTAAACTGTGACTCTACTGCCCCGGCAGATATGTGCTTATCTGCCACTTCTCTTATTTTGGGGGAAAATCTAAAAGGTAATGACATCAATTGTAGGGACATTGATATATTTAGATTTATATATAACCTGGACACATAAATTCCAAGACAAATATATATATCTTTTTTTTCTTAATAAAAGTGGCAAATAAGTTTTAAATAAAATGTAATATAGATTAATTTAAAAGTCTGCATACAAGACAAGTCTTATAACTAGAAAATATATAAAGAAACATCTAAAAGCTATTAAAACATTTACAAGTATGACATATCTGTTTATAACAGCTGTGTGGCTGTACATTTGAACATGAACTGTCCATATGTTACGTTTTCGTCTGTCTGTCCTCCATCACACCCATCATCATTATCATCACACGCCCGCACCTGTCGTCACCTGAGCCTCAATCAAGCACACCTGCACCTCATCTGATCCTCATCACCTCACGCTACTTAAGCACACTCCTCTCCTCAGTAGATCGTCGGATCTCGTTAATAGAACACTGGACTCTAGCTCCTGATCATCTTCCATTTTCCTCCGTTATTATTATTAATAAAACCTACTCACCATCTCTCCTTGTCTCCCAGAGTCATTCCATGACACCATAGCAAGCGATTCGCATTAGTTTTTCCATTACTTACATCTTCAGATTGCATTATGGGACCTTGATCTCTGCTCTAGCAATGTTTGTTGGCCGTAATGGAGGTATAAGTAGCACAACATTTTATCCAGCTGTTTCAGCCGTAATTTTTTATGGAAAATGCAACACTGTAATTTAACAAAGTGACTGTTGGGCGCATTGAATGTTAATGTATCCTCTCCATTGTGTCTGTCAATCCCTGGTTGTAAACCACCAAAACGTTGGATCTCCTCCAGCTCCACTACATTATCCAATGTCAATTTTAAAGAAGTAGCTATAGGTGCAAATAAACTGCTCTGATGTAATTTAAAAGCTTTAAAACGACTGTTGAATGATATTATCACTATTCTTCAAAACCATAAGCAGTCTTGACATGACAATGTTGTTGTCACAACAATATAAAACCCACATCAAATGCTAATTCATGTCACATATCTGTTGTACCTAGCCGAATAAACTTTAAATCGCTGCAAGGCAGAGTACATTGCCTTATCATCAGGTCTCTTCTGTTGAGGAGTATCTTCCCCAACCAATCCTTCACTAAATTGAGCATTACTGCCTGTAAATCTCACCCAGTGCTTTTTCACCTTTACATAATGACCTTTTCCCACACAACCAGACACATGTGAATGTGCCTCGTGGGGCTTTCAACGGCAGTTGACACAATCCACCATTTCAAGAGCAGCACAGAAGGTGGCTCGTCTGCCTGGTTGATTCTGACCGGAGCTCCCAGGCCCCAGTGCACACCGTCACACTTACTGTGCAGCAGAAGAAATTAAGAAGAGAGTAATTTAGCAAGGTATCAAAGGAAGCAGGACAATCCTCTCTTTGGAAAATGCAAGTTGGAAAATGAGATTGTTAATCCTCTGGGGTTTGCATTTGTTTTGTATCTCTAAGTTTGATTCCTGTGGGATTTATGAATCATTATAATCCCACAACAAGGGAGTTCTACTTTATTTATTTATCTGGGCCTTGCATTTATGTAGTACATGTAGAATATATTAAGTGTTTGTGTTTGTTTATTTTTGTTTTACTGATATTGAAAAACTGCTCTATTTTGTCATTACCTGTAGAATACGTATAAGTCATTTTTTTAAGTACAATACTTGAATCACTTGTCAAAAACTTGAATTCTGAAGCTACCATTATATACTATATTCTGCCAGAGCATCTGTTGTTTGTAGACTAACTGTTATGTTTGAAATTTGAGTGTACAATTTGATCAAAGTGGCACATATATCAGCATTTGCTTTGAACTGCAGCACTATATTGATTTGTCATTTTTGTATCTCAGTTTAATCAAAACTCTTGCTAACAATCAATAGTTCCAGTGGGTCTGAAAAACACCCGTGGCACATCAAAATCCAGGAAAATCCTTCTAGGGTTAAGCATTGGATGGATGGATGGAAGGCTGCTTATCTATTTATAGCAATAAACCGCATACTAGTTGGGAGAAAACCATGGCAACAAGACAATAAATCTAGTCGTTTAACCTGCATGGCTTGAATTAAATGTATAATCTCTGTTTAAAATCCAGAAGGCTAAGTGTTTTGTTTCTATGCCTGATATTTCGGTCAATGGTTAAAGACAACAGAATCATTATTATCTGCACTCCTCCATAAATGTCACTAGTGCACTGATTTATCCTACGCCGGGGCCGGGGTCAGGGGTTAAGGCTCAGAGGGGAGCTAACTGCTGAAAATGTTGACATTAGCATCCAACTCCCAGGACATTTGCTTAAATCAGGCATTTATCCTCTTTTCCACCCACTTTTTTCTCACATTGTGGACGGGACAGGATTACTGGCTGCTGACAATCATGACATATGGCAACGCCAGGCTACAAGCCAAGATCAAAATCACACCATGCATTATTTCTAGATCATGCTCTAGCAAAAGAGTTTCATAAAACCGCAAGGTTGCTAAAACAACTAGAAGCCAGTGCTCATTAATGCAAGTTGCTCTGTGAGAGTAGTGTGCATCTCAACTGTGTTGAGAGCTGTCACATCTTGATGCAATTAAATAATGGGAGGGGAATGCTAGCTTACCCACAGGAGTCATTTTCTGAATGCTGGTTTGAGGATGTGCATTCTTTAACCACCTGACATTTACATGCATCACACATCAATCAGTCAAAATAATTCAATCAACAGCTACACCCTACCAGATGCATGGGGAAAACTGAATCAAAATGTAGGCCATGCTAAAATCAAATGCTTGACAATACATTAAGCAAAAAAAAAAAAAAATTTTTTTTTTAAGTACAGACCATTTGAAATTCATATCCTAGCATTTATATCAGCAAATAAATAAATAAATAAAAAAAAAACACAAAAGAAACCAGATGCAATATCATGCACAAAAACATTCCCAAAGACAGCCAAAACAAGAAATTATTATTCGCAACTTAGATTAGTCATCTTCACACTCTCAAAATGTCATTTATAAAAATCCAGTCTATGAAAAGAACACAACAATATCAGAGTGAGAGTGCACCGAGGAAAATGTCAGTCACGTAATGTAGGGGTCGACCGATATGTGTTTTTCAGGGCCGATACCGATACCGATTATTACAGATCAAGTAGACCGATAACCGATATTTTGAACCGATATACGTGTCTGGTGTAAAAATGAAAATGAATGCCAAAATTAATAATAACAAGAGCTCTGACAAAAAACGTTCTTTAAATGCTTTTAAACATGTCTTTAATTCTGAAAACTGTTAATAACAACAACATTTCCAGAGTTTTAATTTACAGTACAGTGCAAATGAAGGCATAAAACATTAATTTAATTTATCTTTTAATCAAATGAGAGTTAGACTTTATTTTTGGCAAACAAATGAGTTTACTATTAAATTTAAAACATGGAAGAAATAGCGTATTGTGTGATTATTCTCAACAAAAGTTGTAATAATTGTTGTAGTTGTATTAGGCTACGTATACAGTAATATATTCGGCTAAACCGAATTTATATTTTGACAGGTTGCCATGAGGACCTTTTAAGTTTCTGTAGCCTATGTATATATGATATGACGATCGTTTTACTCAAATGAAACGGTCAAATGCTCATGAAGTGACTCTCTGAGCAGTTCTGGGGATGTTGTTTATGTATTTATGTCCTCATTTAGTGAGACGGCAGACGCTGAAGTCACTGCGAGCGTCACGTGCGCTTCAGTATGTGTGTGTGCAGTAAATGAAACCGCACGTCTGTGTCATTCATTAACAAAGATGCAGAACATGCAGGATTAATATTTAAATAGTGTTTTTGCGGCTTAATATTTATAGATACTAGTCCATAGCGCGAGTCAATTTAAGTGTACTGACCTACTTTTGATTAATTCATCCAAACTTCGACACATTCCGTGACATTCCGCGTTATACGGTAAATTCCATTATATGACTGCATTCCGCGATTCCGGCCGCATTTCTGCATCGCGGACATCATGGGTTATATTGAGGTGTTTTGCAACTTCAGTGTAGTGGATTGTGATTTATTGCAATCGTATTGTACCTTTGAGAGACAACTGATGCGTGATCACTGAGGCAGCTCCAGTTAGCGAGTGCTCTCGGTGTGAGACTGCCTTCAGTTTTCCGCGTTGATTGGTCGGACTCGTGACTCTCTACATATCAGATGAGCGGTGGGCGGAGATTGCTCTCAGAGATTGAGAGATCGCCTCACTCTCACAGAGTGTTGAGCTCAGACAGGCTGCATCGAGCCAAATAGTGCATTTAAACATTAAATAGTTTCACCTGTATTATTTAGTCACCAATAAATAATGTCACCTGTAAATAGTATGGTATGTTTGTTTGCATAATAAAAAAAAAAAAAAAAAAAAATTATTATCGGCAAACCTGTTTTGAAAATGGCCGATATCGATAATCGGTAAAATGCTTAATATCGGCGCCGATAATCGGCCAGGCCGATAATCGGTCGACCCCTAACGTAATGGCAGCAGTTCTCCCATGAATTCCACAGTCTGCATGTGTGTGAATTCTTTTGGCAAACCTTTTTTTTGTGAGGGTTCCACAGTGGCTGTTTAATTCACAAAGGTCATGCTGTGAAAAAACCTACAATTCTATCCTGGCAACTCAAGCAGAAAAATTATTTTGTTAAATGGACGGGTTTGCCTTCAAGCCTATAAAGAAGCAAGACGTATATGGGCATTGCTTCAAATAGGGGCACTTTTAGTCCTGTGAATTTGAATTAAAAAGAAACTAGTTCAAAAGACATGTAATACAGTCTCATAAGTTTCAATAATTTGTTTAGTTGTAAGGTCTGTAAGAGGACAAACTTAGATTACAAGAGAAAGTGTTAATAGTTTTCATGTTTCCGACCTGCAATGAACAAATGTAATTTGATGACAATGAATGACAATGAAATGACAATGAATGACAATTAATTAACGTGAATGTTGAGATACCGCAGATATATTTATTAGAAAAAATATTAAACTCATCACACTCATTAAACTCAATTCACAAAGTCATTAAACATATCAATTTTACTTTGTAACCATACATGTAATTTCCACCACAGATGCAGTGTGGTGGAAATGACTAATGATGAAATGACATTTCTGTAGTTTTATTTGTGAAAAAATGGAAGATAGTTTCACTGATTAGCTTTGAATTAATACCTATCATTTCATGTATGCAAAATACTCTTATTTAACTTAAAATGTTTAGCTTTTTAAAAAATACCCTTGAAGGTACAGCATGTTTGGAAATGACGAAGAATAAATATATTAACTGATCAAGCAATATTTACCTTGATTTTTTTTCATATGTTGTTGATGAAAATTTTAATTCCCTCCATGTATAACATATGCTCTGATGTCACTGAACATTTACATAGAAATCACCTCAACAATCTTTCACACAATCTTCCTAAAGGGACATTATAGTGTTGTGGTGGAAAACGTTTTTAAGGTGGTTTTGTTGTTAGTTTGACAAAAAAAATGAATTTGTCCAAAATTATGTTTTTTTTATTTTAAATAAGACCAAATAACATAAGTGCACATAGTCTAAGAATCACCCATATATGTAAGTGCTGTGCCCAGAGGTGGAAAGAGTACAAAAATATTGTACTCAAGTAAAAGTACCATTACATTAATGAAATTTTACTTAAGTACAAGTAAAAGTATCAGTCTAAAAATCTTCTCAAGTAAAAGTAAAAAGTAGCTCATTTAAAATGTACTCAGAGTAAAAAATACTTAGTTACATTTGAACAATGGGAGGAAGGAAAAAATGGGCTTAGACCAAAGGTGTCAAACTCAGTACCTGGAGGGCCACAGCCCTACACAGTGTAGATATTACCCTAATTAAACACATCTGATCCAGCTAAACTAATCATTTAGGCTTATTTGAAAACTACATGGTGTGTGTGTTGGAGCAGGGTTGGAAATAAACTCTTTAGGGCTGTGGCCCTCCTGGAACTGAGTTTGACACACCCTGGATATGGGCCTATAAATCTCAAACTAGGTGTTTTTAATTAAAGGAATCAGGTAATTAGTATAATAAGACATTTGGGCTGTTACCAGGCTAATTAAATCAGTATCAACAAAATGTATCTTTGCAATGCAGAGGAAACGCAGAAGCTTCATATGAAGTGGCATAGATGTATTACACACTGACATGAATGCATTTAGCCTGCAGTTACAAATGCAGAAATAATGTTTTGATAAATAAGGCATAAAATGTGACCCTGAACCACAAAACCATAAGGGTCCATTTTCCTAAATTGTGATTTATACATCATCTGATATATTTACAGTAGGACATTTACAAAATATATTAATGGAACATGATCTTTACTTAATATGCTAATCATTTTTGGCATAAAATAAAAATGTATAATTTGAACCCATACAATGTATTGTTGGCTATTGCTACAAATATACCCCAGCGACTTAAGACTGGTTTTGTGCTCCAGGCCAGGGTCACAAATGTTAAATAGTCATTTGAAATTCAAAAAAAAAAAAAAAACATCTAAAGATACTTTAAATGTTAAATTAGAACCACCAGTAGGTGTCAGCAAGTCACTCATAAGTGAGTCATTGCGATTGAACAGAATCATTTAAACGGTTAATTCAAGGAATGAAACACCGTCATTGCTCAGAGTCAGAGACGCAAAACTGTGCTATGGTGGCTGTGTTTGGAATTATTTTTGTTGTCGAAATAGAGCAAAAAGAGGCAATATGGTGTCTAAAACGTAAGTCTCTTAATTAACTTCTTGTTTTTTTGAACTGTTGTAAAAAGAAAAACTACAGGCCTATGTAATCATGGTGATTTTTGGAGAAAAAGGGCATTCTTCGTGTGATGACTTACTATATTAAACTATATTAAATTATATAAATCTAAATTTTCTGCTTCTATATCTTTAATTTTGTGATCATTCGAAACGCATTTTAACAGACTGAATCACGCAGTGAAAGAAAGCACTCCAGATGCACGCGGACTAGTCTTATCTAACGTTACTAGATTTCACGGCACACTGTTTAGAGTGATTTGTTTTTGGCAAAATACTGATAATGTCAAATTGCACATCGTTAAAACAACAATTACTATATTATTATCGCAGATGATATTGCACACCCTGCACCACTGTCTTTTTGGCTCATTTGTGCAAAACCTTTTGTTTAACTGTTAAAGCTTCATTTTAACCACCAATGCAATGATGTAAGTATTTACCTTATGTTACATCTACATGCTTGCGAAGGGCGATGTCGAGATGTTATAAGCTGCTAGTTCGGTCTCCCGAGGCAAACACAGCGTACTCTGCATAATAGAGCATGAATATATGGCCAGGGGTTCACTTCATTCCTTCGAGTTTAACTTCAGCAGAGTACGACGAGGTTTGGTTTTCAGCTGGGTCTGCACCATTAACGCCTGTCTTGTCCGTCTGCATCTTTCTTGTGATTTTAGCGCCAGTTTCTTCTTCTGCCCATTATTTACTGCAGTTGTTTCCACGGAGCGATTTTTTTTTTACTCAGTAATTAATGTGTTTTAAAATGTAGCGAAGTACAATACTTCACACAAAATATACTTCAGTAAAAGTAAAATTACAGATAAAAAAAATTACTTAAAAAAGTACAAGTACACAAAAAAGCTACTCAATTACAGTAACGCGAGTAAATGTAATTCGTTACTTTCCACCTCTGGCTGTGCCAAACAGGACGAGGGGAATCGTTGTGGTGTGGGCCAGGTTGCTAAGTATGTGCAATTTAGGATCATATTTGTAAGGACTTGTGTTTAGGTTTTCCTTTAATTTGTTCCCTATACATGCAATGCACTTCTGTTTCCAGCTGAGATGAGCATTAGTGATAGAGAAACATTATTTATGTTCACACAAAGTATGATTACAGGGGCATATTGCTGATTAATAAATACGTATTTTATATTGTGTTACTGGAACAATACAATGTTACGACATCAAACATTTTTGACTATAGTATGTGATTTGTAACCTAGCCTAATCATTTTGATGTTTGCATTACCAGCTTCATATAAGTTATGGCTTTTAAATGTAGTAAATTCAACTGGTAGAGCATAGCACTTACAATTTAAATTTTCAACCAACCGATAAAACATTGCCAAATTAAATGTTTTGGATACTTTTGAATGCTCTTGTAATGGCACCCATTGGACATTTTACTTTGAAAGAGTCACAAAACATGTCAGACGCAAGAAAAATATCAATTTGTATAAATGCCACCACATTCATGTTTTTATTTACTTATTTATTAAAAAAGAAAAACACACATACATACAAAACTACTCTTTCGCCGAGCTGTACATTCAGGTACTACTACTTATCACAGCCGAGTTTGTTCTCCAAAACCTTTCTGACAAATGCATCACACACTAAGTGCTCGTTATGACAAACTGAAGAAACCCTCAGTCTTTTGGCCAATTATAGAAAGGAAAGTATTGAGAGAAACTCACTATAGCCTTCATCCTTACACGTCTTTACATTTGAGAACAGTGGTTGAAGATGAAGAAAGGTTAAACTATTAAATGCTATATGCTCTGGGTCACAAATGGCTCCGGGTAACGTATTGAATTTCATTTAGTGCTACACAAGCATCAAATCAACTTTGGGAACTAGGAGGCAGACTCACAGTCACTTCTCTGAACTTGCTGAATATCAATGATGGCCGCTGATTCTGTACAGTAATGAGAGAACATGAGAAATGGTCTCTCAGCGGGGAAATATTGAGGAAAGGCACGGGAGTTTGAATTAACAGACATAGCAACTGTCAGGAAATATGACTGGCCTAACTAATACTGTAAGCAGACGCTTTGTCTGAAAAATATAATTCAAACTAGGGATGTGCATGTATTTTTTAAATTGACTTGTTGGTGGGTTGCCTAAATTACTAGACGACTAATCTTCTATTAAATTAGGCTGGATTCACGTTCACTTGACCCAAAGTGGAATGTATATATTTGACATAACATGTGTTCTAAAAAGGCTAGATGGAGCGCAGATAATTGGAACAGAGTGTGTTTTAGAAGTTGGACTTTTTAAATTGGCATGCTGTCTGAATGTGTATGGCTGCAGTGGTGAGGTGATGTATTTTAAGACTTCAAATTTTACGGGGCTTTATAAATAAACTGTCTAACAGCTAACATGCTGTCTAGGACACCACACTGTTAAAACCTTATAACTAATTGTTTATTGACTAAACCTAGGATTTTCAAACTTGTTGATTGTACAATCCCCCCATATGTGATGCTTTTGCGAGGGTCCCCCTTCTTGAAGTATAAAATCAGCCATATATGACTGTGTTCAAGGGCCCATTAATGAAATAAAATAATAATATTATACATATCTGTCAAATAGTATCTGGAAAATGTGTGGTTTCTGACCCATATTTTTGTAAACCAGAATGTAACAGTAACATTTTTAACTATGCATTTTCACTTATTTACTTATATTTTTTACAAATTGTTTGTATTAAATATTTAATGGATACACTTGCATCCACTGATCTAATACTTTAAAACCCTTCAGGCTAGACCGTTATTTTGTTTTGTGTGTTTTAAATCTATCCATGTTACCACAGCAGAGCTGAAATGAAATGTATTTTATTAGTCAACTCAATTGGAATAAAAAGTCAGATTTTTACTCATATCTTTAAAGCTTTTGATACAGTTGTTTGTCTCAACTTGCAAATGCAAGTAGAAGGAAATCTGCCAGCGCATATATCCAATCACAGCCCATTGAGTTTTGCTGTTCCCCAGCTGCAAGACTGCAAATCTTCAGGCTTGAGAAGCGTAATTAACAGCCTAGTCGTGAAGCCTGGCAGACCAAGTTATCCTCGTAATTACAGAGAGTAGGACCTCCGATCAGCTGTCTGCTTTAAAAATAAAATAAAATGCTCAAATGCTCCTTCACATAAACATGAAGACCTGCTAAGAAATAGCTGAGGTATGCATTTCAAGTAGAGGTATCTCTTTAACTAAGCAAAGATGTGTGTGTGTGTGTGTGTGTGTGTGTGTGTGTGTGTGTGTGTGTGTGTGTGTGTGTGTGTGTGTGTGCATCTGATAGCTCTGTTTTGTTTTGTATGAATATGCTGCATTTTTTATGTAAATATATTGTGTGGTACAGCCCAACCTCAGCGAATCAGGAAAAAGGGTGAAAATGGGTTTGGGCAAACATGGAGCAGGAGCGGACAGATTAGACTTGTTTACATGGTAAATATGCAGGTCACAGCTATGTGGAACCGGTGTCACGTCTTCATCTTTGCCACACGTAACGGAGCATACTGCCAGACACTACTGTTATTTGTGGCAGAGATGTTAGACAGAACTAAATTACTCATGTTCAAAGCTGTGTGTTTTCAGGTACTATGAGGAAATAGCACGTAGATTTGAGAAGGACCCGATGTTATTCCCTTCCCACTTCTCCCTTTGAATTATCAATACCTTTGCTAATATTACATATTTTGTTTCATAATGTATTATTGCTGTCCAATTACAACAGTTTGAAAACTGTCTGTTCTGAATAGCAATGACCAGAAAAGTCCCTGGGACCACAACACAACAAGTGGACATCTTGTCCGGCACCATGAGAGAATATACAAATCAAAATATGTTAAAAACAGCGCAATAAAAAGCAACCTTAAAGGATTTGTCAAGAGACAGAACACACAACTATAGTTCTAGCATCCTAACAACACCGTCTGGGCCTGATTTCCAGCACTTCAAACCAGACAGGGGGAACAAACTGCATAAATAAGCATCCTCAAACACCATGAATGGCACCCAACACAGACAGCGCAAAAAACAATAACTGTCGTCCAATCTCCTACAGACATGAAGAACAATCAAAACTCAGTGCTTCTGATAGGATGTGTATGAATTTGTGTGTGTGTGTGTGTGTGTGTGTGTGTGTGTGTGTGGAGAGAGAGAGAGAGAGAGAGAGAGAGAGAGAGAGAGAGAGAGAGAGAGAGAGAGAGAGAGAGAGAGAGAAGAAAGTAAACTTGCTTTTCTGTTGGGAAATGGTCACAATTAATTTAGTAATCAAAGGGCATTGTTTTATTAACATCTCAGAGAAGAAAACATCAGAGATTCCATACCAGAGAAAAAAAAGAATCAGACGGCAAGGTCACCTTGTCTAACTGTGGGACTCGCCACTATTCACCTCTAACTATACATATTTAGTGAACTGTTGATAAAAAAGACATTTTCAAAGCCAAGACATATTCTAGCAACTGTGCTTTTCTGCTTCATTTATGGGAGACAACAGTGGCGTGAAATGAGTGGCTGATTAATGGCTAACCTCTTTGCACAGCTAGTCTTCTATTCTGTTTTTCATTTATTTTCCAGGCCATTTTTCCCTCCCCAAGAAGAACCTCAAGTGAGGGTGCAGCTCAAGTAATGACTTTGTCCTTGATGCTTCCAACTCAAAGCATCATCAAAACCAGCATCAAAACCACCCTCTCGGTGAGAAGGTGCTTACAGATGCATTCGAACAGGATTATATGTCTGTACATATCTGTGTGTGCAACTACAACAAGAAGTTAAACAAAAAAATCACAAACTTTGATTGCATTGGTAATATATGTATATGTATATATAATATATGTAAACATGGAGAGCTGCAGTAGCTTATGGAAAGCATGGGTCAATGGAACACTGATATTCCTGGCACCACTTCTCTCTCAAGAGTGATGTTTATGGATAAGCTCTTGAATATGTATTCCACAGATTATGAGATGTGCCTCAGAATAACTGTCCTTTATTTCCACTGAAAAAGGTCAATGACCCTCCGTTACTGGTGCTCACCTGACTCGAGGCCAAATTAAATCACTCCACTTTTCCTCCTTGACAGTCATTTATTTTGAAGAAGAGGCTCCTAGTGCATCATATTACCTGTTTGAAAACCCGCAATTGAGGAAATTCAATATGCTTTTAACATGCATTTAGACTCTGCGGGACCGGTGTCAGATTTGCTATTGTGTATATCTGATAAAAAAGCAATGTTTCTCCCAGTATGCTCATCGAATTATTGCAGTTCCACCTATCTGACCCTAATTTTGTAAATCATTAGGTTTTTATTATTTGTCTATAGTTCTTCAGATCAAACTGCAAATTATTTTCTCCACTCTGCTGCTTTCTAATAGGATTTGTGCAGCATATTTGATTGTAGTAATCTATTTACAGAAATATTTAGAAATGAAGAGACTTGGAGAACAAGCTGTGAAAATTGTAAATTGCTATTAAATGGGGCTTTGTGCCAGCACAACACCGATGCCCCATTTGCATAGCTGAGGTGCATTCTAATAAAATCATCATTAATAGAAAAGGACGACCATGCGGCGAGCCTAGCGATACATGGGAGATAAACCAATATTTAGATAGGCTGAGAGAGATAAGTAAAGGATGCTTGAAAAACTGTCTGTCTTCAAGCCAAAATGAGCATTAGTAATGAGATAAGCCTGAAGGTAGTCTGGCACCCCTTCTAATTCCTGAACATTTCGGGATCACAATTTAGCAATCAATATAAACCTTGTGATTAATTAGCACTTGAACCTCCTTCCTCATAGTGCATTATGGGTGCCGGGAGCTAAATTAAAGAAACATCATCTCACTAGATAAGGCATCACCCCTATGATAAGAACATACTATTTTTCTTCGTTCATTGGCTGTTGTCATTGGAAAGTGACCTATCGAATGCACTTTTTTATTTATTTACCGAGTTATTTATTTATTTTGCTCTATTTCTTTCAGCGCTCAAAAGCTGCGAGCAGCTGAATGGTTATCTTGATAAGAGTAGGCCCTGAGCTGCATACGCTGTGACAGCCTCCAATGAATATCAAGTGACGTGAGTCACAGTCTGCAGCCATTCCGGAGGGTATGAAAAAAACGTCCATTATAATCGCCACCTCCTTTTAAACATTCATTACCTTGGGGCGCAGTAGCCAGAGGTTAGGTAGAGCCGCTGACATACACCCACTGTCGCCCGCCAAATTAAAAGAGGCTCTGGCCTGTGTTCGTGAATACTAAACGCATCCTGAAAAGACTAATGTGGATCTGATTCATCCACTCGGACGGCCTGAAGAGGACGGGATTCCTCCACAACCTTCTTTGAGTGCAATAATAAAAAACGAGAATGAAATCAATAAGCTTGAATTACCAATAAACATCACTTTAAAAGGCAACAAAAGTGTAAAGAGTCACTGAAAAAGGATGCGGGAAGGGCTGCTGAGAGGGAGATTTTTAGAGGACGATCTGGCTTCTGTATCTCAACCACTCATGGACGCTCCGTTAATCGGCAGCAGTTGAGCCTCATTCATCAAGGCAGTGGCTCTCAAACCCCGTTCACACCCCTCACTCACGGGGGAGAGGCAGATGTAACTCCCAATGTGTGCTCCATGCTGTGGCTAATGACTCAATCTGTTATTTTCAAAATGATATAGGTTTCTTTTCTTTATTCTTACTATCTCCATCATGCTTGATTAGTTCTGGAATGCTGGATTCAACGGCTTCCTGGCCATTTTGCCCAGAATCTCTCCATGTTTTTTTTTTTTCTGTCGCTTATTCTCTTATATTCAGTTTGGTCTTTGAATGGATTTCTTTTCCAACGTCTAATTCTTTCCACAATAATTTGCCCAATTATTAAGCAGACTACAATATGGAATAATTCATGACAATGAATTATTCGAGTGGTTTAATGAAAGTGAGCCTAGACTCACATACTCTGACTGTATATACACAGTGATCTTCCATATTGCAGTAAGACGTTATAATGAGAGAATATATTACCCTGAACACTCATTATGTGTAACTTAAAATATAAGACATTATTGGGGAAGCAACTTTGAAACTGTAGATTGCAAAGTTAGAATTTAAAATAGATGCACTTTTTATTAAGAAAAAAAATATTTAATTTATTAACGAAAGGTAGCAACTTAATATTTTTAAGAGGATTAATTACTATTACTATTAATTACAATTTCTTATTTGTATTATGTTGAACAAAATTATGCTGCTTAATATTTATATGGAAACGGTGATGTTTTGCCCCCAGGATTCAATGATAAACAGAATATAACAGCATTTATTTTAAATATAAATATTTTTGGAACATTGTAAATGTATTTAAATATCTGATTATAATTATTATTTTATAAAAAATGTAAATACTAAAACCTAACTTTTGAACAGTACTACTATTTAATTAGGCTTATAGCATTAAACATACTTAATTTTACCAAAAAAATACTAATAAAGTAATTCAGTTATGAATAAAAGCAGAAAACTATTTTATATAGCAGGTTTGAAACAGTGATAAACATCATTTTAATGTAGCTAAAATTAATCATTTATTTGATCAGTGATTTAAATGTATTAAAATAAACTGTGAAAAATGGAAGTATGCTTTTTTTGTGAATCAGCTCAACACTACACATGCAACAGGAGACAGCTCTTGTCTGAGTATTGCCTCAGCTCATCTATCTGCAGGCATAATAAAACGATGAAACTGCACTCAGTGAAAAAAGTTCCTTGTTAGTGTTTTGAAAAGAACTGAGCTATGATCATATTACTGAAAAATGTTGTTTGTAGCATTACTACTTTAAGCTAGTTACTTAAAACTAAATACACATTTGTGCAGTTTTATTCTTCTCTCTCCCTCATTTTAATACAAAGTCTGTGTTCAGCAACAGTTTGGAAATAAGCAAAAATTGTAGGCTTTCAATTTTCTTTCAAGGGTTGCATAAACCCCATTGCATTTCTCCACAGATTTAAGTGTCTTTTTAAAATGTTATCCCTGGACTCAGTGAGGTGCCACTAGCCAGTCATAATCTGTTATTGTGTGCCTGAAACCATGTGTGATTAATTTCTCTTTTAAATGAACCGTCCAGCCCGGTTTGGCATTGGGGCCATGATGGAGCCGCACTATAAATGGTTTATGTCATGGCTTTTGTCAAGCACCTTTCCCCCGCAACCTCGCTCAGTAATTGAAAAGCCACCTCCGATGGAGGGACTGAGTGACTATGTTTGCTGCATACTGATGATGGAGACCGAGGGGGAAATGGTCCGAGTGGGTCTTAGCACCTCAGTGTGAATAGCTACCCAACAGGATTTCCAGGGACACCTGCACTGACCCATAATGACCCACTGGGCACCCTCCGTCCAAGCAACAATGTTTTCTGTTCAGGCTGGACGGGATGTGGAATAACTGGATGACGGAATAAATAACAATGTTAATAACGAAGCTCTCGCCGCTTTGTGTTAGTATCAGATGTGTTCATTGTGAATTTGATTTAATCTCAGAGGCGACTATATCTGTCAGCGTGGTCTCAACAGGCATGGAAATTGCTCTCTTTTTCGCCCCCTCTCTCTGTTCTTAGCCTCAGGATTTGCTTTGCTTGCACACAGAAGGGTTGTGATAAATGATAGCATCTGCCTGCCTTCTTCACCACCTGCATTTACAAATTCCTTATATGTGCTAACTGGGAAGAGGTTGGCACTACACACATTGCACATAAAAAAATATATATATATATATATATTTATTCAAAGTGTTTTGAATGCATAATTGCAATAATATTTTTCATAAAATGTTTCTCCCGTATATACCTAAACATTATACACATTTACACATCGGATGACCTGATCACAAGCAATGAGCTGACACAGACTGTTATTTAATTAAGTACTAAACTTCCAATTATAAATATTCCAATTTTTAAGAAACTGCATTTCTTTAATACATTTTGTGAAATAATAGTTTGAATATATTTTACCATTGCCATTACTCCAGTCTTCAGTGTCACATTACTAGGAATCATTATAACATGCTCTGATGACATATTTTGAAATCAGTGTTGAAATGCTGTGATATATTTTTGTCATGAATATTTTGTATAATACAAGTATTTATCTGTAATATAATATTTGTCTGTAATATTTATCTTTGTAAATGTCTTTGACACTTTGAACAATTTAATGCATCCTTGCTGAATAAAAGTATTAAAATCTTTAAACAAAACAACAACAACAACAAAACTAAATGTACTGATCAATACTTTTGAACAGTACATTATTATTATTGTTTATAGAAAAAAGAATAGGAAAGAAGCAACCCTAAATTGTCTTAAGATACAATTTAAATAAAGTAAAAGGGAAAGGAAACAGGCCAAAGGAAACAAAACATGTCTGCTACCAAGGGTTACTGCTTTCTCTAGCCATCCCCTACTTCCAGTAACAATATGCTGTGCCCCAAATAACCCTCAGAAGCAAAGAAACACCACCAAGTTAAGAAGTTATAGAATTGTCAGCTTCCATGCCACTCAAAATCTCCCATTTCCTTTGCTTCAAATGCAGCTAGGATCAGTGCTTTTGAAATATCCTATTTGTGTGCATGTGGTGACGTGCATGCCTCTATTCTGCGTTAAGACACTTCTGAGAAACGATGCACACCGACTCACCCTGAATATAAAACATATAAAACACAGTAGAGTTTTTCACTGAAAGCAAAACAAAGTCTTTCACTCTTAAATTTCAGTGGTAACTGTTCTGCTCAAAGATCAGATTTCAGATGCAGTTTGAAGAAATAAAGTAACTCAGAGTCGAATTACTTTAATACGTATATGTATGGTATGTAAGTGACATAACGTCAAGGAGCGTATGATGCAATTCAAGAGCAATGGTTTTATACTCTCTAGGCAGCACAGTCACTGTTTTTGCACTTTCATTGAAGCATTCTCGAATGATACCAAGGAAAGCCATTGGGACACAGATAGCTGTAAGGTCAACAATCACACGAGTGGGAATCAAAGAAAAGATGGTTTGCTGTCAGGTAAACGGCGCATACAGAAGGTGAATGGCAAAAAAAGAAAGAGATTGTGAATGTGAACTGATCTTTCCGGCATAAAATGAAAGACAGTGTTTTTCATGACAGTTGAATGAGGTACATCTTGTTTGCTCTTCGTGGGAGTAGCGGGTTGATTTGTATGGAGGGTGGTCTGTAGTTTAGGGCCACCCATACTGTCCCCTAGACTGTCCTGGTTTCTCAGCAAGGGCTGGGCTTTTCCATTACAAGCCGGTTGTTTTTTTTACGACGCCAGCCTAACTGTCATGTTAATGAACGCCTTGCTGGCCTTCACGAGCCCTGTGTCCTTGTGGAAGTGACAAGCAGTGTACAGCCCTTTAGCGTTCTCACTGAAAAGGCCATTACACCCTTCTCCTCCAACAGTTGTAGTGCTAATGTTTAACAGCCTAATTAGAAAGGGAAGCGGCTGCTTTTCTTAAAAGACTGTCCACCCATGGGCCACCCACAATGTCAGGCAGCTGGAAATAATTTCTGCCTTACTGTAACATATAAAGCCCAGCAAACAGGGGTCAATAGGATGTGGATACCCCTGCATTAAATTATAACAATTAAAACCTCAGGCTGGACGAGTCCCTGAGGCCCCAAACTATTTACTACAGAGCTTGTCTGTGACAGAAAGAGGTCTAAAATGAGCCTTCCTGACACAGCAGAATTTACAGAGGTGTGAAATGAAGTGCAATTTGGCATTACAGTGATCCAGCCAAACCTATAATGCCTTCTTAATGCGAGAGTGAAGAATGATTCAGAGAGGATATAAGCAATAGAAAAGCTGTTGCATCAAAGACGAGCAGCCCCGCAAATAGAATGACAAAGTCTGTCCAACGCTGGCAGATTCCCGAGGGCGCTGGATCCAAGAGTGTGAATGAGTTTACTGATGCAAACCTTCATTGACAGGCTCTAAACAGAAACGGGGTGCTAGATGGAGGGACAAACTCTCCTTTTCTGGTGCATTCTGTTTTTGTGGTCTTTTCCCCACATTATTCTCTTTTCTTTGAAATCTATAATGTATTTTTTTGTCCATTATTCAGTATTATTTTTTGGTTCATTTTATAAACAAAACATACAAAAGTATCAATCAAAACAATCAAATGTATTAAGATGCTTGAAAATAGATGAGCTGTGTAATCCATTAAAACATTTATCAAATAAGTTAAAATGATCAGAAATCGACAAAAGGTCCAAATATTTACCTTATCATTTATAAAGTTACACAAAGAGAACCATATGCTACTAAAGTAGTCTTGTTTATGCATGTAGTAGGATATTTCATAGAATTTTCAAATGGTAATAAACCTTAATATATGCTGGAGTGCATTTTAGATGTTCAAATTGAAAGATGAAGACACAATTTATAGAAAATCAGGATAATCAGCAATATTTGTTTATCCAAACATATTTAGCATATCTGTACATGTTTTCATGTAGAAAAAAAAGTTGTGTGTCTAGCATTGATTTAGCAGAAAACAAAAGGGGAATCCATACACCAAGTTCAAAGTCCAAAGTTATTGAGAAAACATGGAACACAAGATTTTAAAACAAAGTACAAAAAGTGACTGTGTATAAATAAAATAAAATCCTAACCCTAGAACTTATTTAGTAACATTATTTAAATAGTTTCAAAAATAGTTTCTCAATATATCTATAACCCTTGAGCACTTGTGAAAACTTTGAGGCTGGTTGAGGTTGGGCGGTGGTCAGTTTTGAAGCATCTGCCTCCTGGTCTCTAAGATCTTGCCGGTAAGGCTGAAGACTGAATCCGCCATTGTGGCTGCCTGATAAAGAGATTAGGGCACTGTGAAAGGAGGCGGGACAGCATCGCCGTGCATCTGAGATGCTCAGCTGAAAGGCCCATTGTAGGCCCAGTACACATCCTGCCTTCCCAGAGTACTTGACAACCAAAACAGCCAACAACAGAATTCCTGTGTCAAACAAAACACTCCTTGTCTACCCAAAGGTTTATCTGCCTCATTTACAAATGTATGCCTTTGTGACCAAACCGCTTCCCATTAACCCAGCCACTAGAAGCAGAATTATATAAATGATTCACTCGTCCCATGCTATTTTTGTTGATCTCAGGGTTAAAAACGGAAATGACACAAATAATGTTTGGAGAGATGGACTGACTGAATGCCCCTCTCTATAAAATGTAAATAGGAAGGAAAGCTGGGATACACGAATATGTGCTGGGACTGTTCCGCTACTCTTTTGAGTGCTTTTTCTTTTTCGCCTAAAAATGTAATTACCATATCAAGTCAAAATAATTTATACATTATAGAACACCAGATGTTCCAAACCAACTTCATACACATTTATTTTTCTTTCTTTCTTTCTTTTTCTTTCTTTCTTTCTTTCTTTCTTTCTTTCTTTCTTTCTTTCTTTCTTTCTTTCTTTCTTTCTTTCTTTCTTTCTTTCTTTCTTTCTTTTATAAAAAAAACAACATTATTCATCCTTATTGATTTAGCTGCAATTTCCCTCTGAGGAAATTAGCTCTTCAGATAGTTAAATTTAGCTAAATAAATGTAATCAATCATGCAACTTGTCCCATTATATTTCCCTGAAAAACTAAGAGGTATAATAGAGAAAATAATATCATTTACATATCTTTTCAAGTCCTCAGATCCTGGCAGAGAAAGGGACACATCACAGCCTGGATCTGGGGCCCTGCGATTGGTTATTTGGATAAACAAAATAACTGATTAGAAACCCCTGGGATTATTTTTGCATCATAATTCATTCGAGACAGATTTCCATCCAAAAGTTAATATGAGACCTTGGAGATTGCGGATACACGGCTGTGAATGCCAAGGACTACAGAAGGTTATCAGTGCCGTACTTGTTAAAGCTCAATTTATTCTACTTATTATTTATGAACAAAACAATTTGGAAGCCTTTATCCGTATCCCTCGCCTGAAATATTGGCCCACCAGGTTATTCAACAAATAATTGTATCTTTCACATCATCTGTTCCATAAACCTAGTTTTCTCTCATCGTTTGGGAGTTGTTGTTCCTCGCAGCCTTTTCCCCTGTTCTTTTGGTAACTGAGTTGTAATTGGCCTGCTTGTTATTCAATGTTGACAAAGCCCCAGTGCTGCTAGATTTGGACCTCTTGTTTTCTCTAAGTGAACCAGCCAAATGCTAGCATTGTGGCCAGGTCTTTAGAGAAGGCTGCCCATCAGATGGTCAGTGAAATGGAACATAGCCTGATTCTTCACGCACCATTTTGTCAGCTTAGGGACTAAAAGGGATGAATATTCAATCAAGGCCACCAAATGCCATATATATAGTGTATGTATATATATATATATATATATATATATATACAAAACAAACAAAGAGCTCTGTTGAAAAGAAACATTGTGTGCAGCCATCTATAACCATACACATCACACGTGTCAAATTAATTTTGTTTTGGTGAATTTTCTCTGGCTTTCATCAGATAAGGGAAAAAATTGTAGTAGAGGGGCGATGAATGACAGAAAAAAGACTTATGAGGTGGTAATATAACATGGAAAAAGCTCAGGTTATGGCTGAGTGGAGGCCATGACTCTGAGATGAATTCTGACGAAGGTTGGCGGAGATAGAGGGAGCAAAAGAGTGGGCAGTGATGAAGAGAAATAAGAGATGACTGACTTAGATAGACGGGGGAAAGTTCAGACTCTTTTCTTGCAGCCGTCTGACATTTACAGGGCCAGTTTGGAGGAAAGAAGCTGGAGGAATCTCTTGACCTCCACTTCATTACAAGCCCAAAAGACCCTCTACCACATTAAATATTGAGAACAGGTGAGGCAGCAGCTCTGAGGAAATACAAAAGCGTAAAAGGACAGCAAGCAATGAGAGATGCATTGAACTGTGAGAACAGCAATGTACTTTTCCTCACTCTCTTCATCTTTTTCTCTCTACAGCAAACTTAAAATCCAATTTCATGCCCCATATCTTAAAGTGAGCTAATTTTAAGAGATTTTCCTTTCACTATTTTGTTTCTGAATATCAACAATCTGCAGTAATATTCATTACCATTAAGTAGGAAACAATAAGCTACTTGAACATTGCTATAAAAACCTGCGTGATGGCGTAGCGCTTGCAAACCGAAAGAGACAACTTGCTAAGAGACAAATATCAAGCATTAGCCGCTGTCATCATGACTAGCCTTCTCTGTATTTTTCCTTTTGTTCTGGTAATTTCTGGGCTGGTGAGGCAGCAAATAAATATTTAAAGACAGAATAACGTAGCGATTTATGCACACATTCAGAGACAACCCTCTAATACACATCGAGCGAAATTACAATGATCAGATTGTGAGTCAAGGTGTGTTCTTCCCTATTGTTTCATTACCTTCAAAAACTTAATTAGACAAAAGGACAATGAGTATACATCTCAGGGAAAAGTTTAACTGCGCCAAATTGTACATTGCCAATAGCAGAGTGAAGGATAAAAGGAAGAAAGTATTAGCGTATTATGCAAATGCATCACCATATGCCACCAGATAATGAACCCAGAGCACTTAACTCTCTGATTGTGGGCTATGGGTGATCTGTAAATTAAAAGATGTTAGTTCACTTTCAGAAGTAACAGGTATCCACCGGCGCATCCATTTGCGCCGGTGTGCTCTTTCTGATTGGACTACAAGGAACGCAGCCCACGCTCATTGTCTTCAGTTTCTTGAATATTAGTGTTATTGTGCACTGTGGCTATGCTGGGCTTAAACAGGGGAAACCCAACAATTAGCTTTATTGCAGATGCAAAGAAGGAGTAATGGAGCGTGTCATTGCAGATCAGTTCATCCTCCCACCCCTTTCTTCACTCCAAAAAGGAAGAGTTGCAAACCTGTGAAAACCCTCAGCAACACTAACCAGATGGCTGGTATCTGGACAAATAAGGCCTCACAAATAAGCTACTTGTTTACTTACAGGGATTAATGGAATGGCAGGGGCTAGTGCATAGAAAACCATATTCATGCAACCACATATTGTTATCCTTGTAAAATAAAATAGTCCTGTGCTTTCTTTATCTGACCCATCACGTCTGTTTTATCTGTGTAATTACAGCTGGATTTCAAATTGAGAGGGAAAGGGGGGTGGCACTTCTGTCGTAGGATACATTATTGAAGAAAAGGTTACGCGTCTCATGTCTAATTGTGCTGTGTGGAAATGGGTTCAGGATAATGTATCTGCTATTTTGCGGCCAAGCAAGCCTGAGAGAAGAATTGGGCCTATTACTGGCCATACACCTGACACATCACTTATGACCAGTGCTTTCTTTCTAAAGGTCAGCTCTGTAAGAATAAAGCAATATTTGGTATTTTGGATTAATTTCAACAAAAAATATTTCAAGAAGTATTCTAATGACTGGATAGGACAAAATATCACTGGCAAAATTAGCCTCTTTAAATATATTTACATATTAAATAAAGTCCACTTTTATAACAACGATAAGACTGAATACATTAAGAAAAATAGGCTACAGATAATGCCAATACTAAATGCACTATTACTATTAGTAAAGTCATGCCACAATTATAAATATACAATCTGTCCACATGCTTGATAGTCCCTCAATAAAATAAAGTCACTTTTCATCATTTCATAATTATGTTTAATAAATGCATTATATGTTGTTGCATTTAAATGAGAAACATAAAAGCAAGCATGAGAACACCAGTGCACTTGAATTATTTTAAAATATGTGGTATACTATCTATGTATAGCCATCCATAAAAGCATACAGGATACAAACAGTGAAAGAAGGGCAATTTACATCATGGTCTTCAAAGGCAAAGGTTAGAAAAAAGCAGTATGATGATACAGTGCTAGATCAAAGAGTGGTCTTGACATCAGAAAAAAAGTATTTTCAAACTGCTTTGACAAAATCTACTTGCCCTGTCACACTCCAGGCTATCCAGGGTAAATGAAGAATTAACAGTGAAGCCTAGTAAAACAAGCATGCCATACTGTTGGCAGCACATTTACAATGCATTCCTGTTTTCATTCATAATAATCCAATGCATTTTCAGAACAATAGGCTCCAGATTGCCACCATTTTAGTGTGAGATCCCATATCACACCAAATCTCATAAAACAACAAACACCAAATTACAACAAGCACATTGTGGCCGTTGTTCATATCAATTCATCCTCATATACCTCTGTATGACTAAGGAGATCCTCTCAGGTATTAGTCAATAAGCATCCTTTCCACAATCTCAACCTCTCTGTACAGCATTAGTCGTGAGATCACAAATGATGAGTATGATTGTCATTGGTTGCACCGCCTTGTAAAGTAAAATGTTAAAAGAATGAAAGGAAGAAAGGAAGAAAAGAAAATCACCCCCTGCTCTAAAAGTTAGTATATAAAAGGGTGTGTGATTTTCTGCTTTGCTAATTGCTCTTCATAAGGGTGAAAGGATGTATTCCACGCACCCACGCAGTGATTAGTACAACCACGTTCAGCATGAAGGCTGCTTTGTATAAATTAAGCTATAATTCTCCACTGTGTCAAATTCTCTATTAATAATTCTTTGAGAGGAATTTAAAAAAAACGAACGCATCCAATTTATTCTCCTGTTGCCACATTTCATCCACCATATTTCAGAGTGGTAATTGTAGACTCTCTTCATGAATCTTTGTAAAAAACACTTAAAGATGCAGGCCATCGTATAAGCTGGTTATCAGATAAAACGAAGCGCGTTAATCAATCACCAGTATAGACCCACTAGAAAGTGCAGGGATCTCTTACAGCACCATACTACCAGTAAGATAATTGTATTTATTGTTCCAAGGTCACTAACAGATGGCATGAGATTCCTGCACTGAAGACAGTTGGCACAAACAACTTGGCCCTGTCCAAGTGCTGGTATAATCATTATTATTCTGTGCCTGAGTAGAAACCACCACAATGAGACCATACTGCTCATTGGGCACTGCTGAAGAGGCTGCCAGCAGAATCAGGACTTTCTTCATGCATCAAAACGACTGAATTTACCTAGGTGTGGAGATTAATTTATATTTTTTCAGCAAAGCCAAATGATGTGCAATAGCGCTGTTTGTTTGATCATAACTTTGCTTTTGCCTTTCAAAAGACTAGCTTTAATGAAAGCTGAAATGAAACGCTCCCTCACTGAATATGGACTGATCAGAAGAGCTCTGAAAATCTGTTCTAGCTGAGGTATTTATTCCTTTAATTGAAAATGAAATTCAGCACAGAGATCTCTCTGCCTTGTTTGTTAGCTGATGGTGAAAAAAAGGTATCTTTGTGTAGCTTCACCAGTCGCCATAACAAATGCCTTTATTTGTTGAAAATGACTGAGTCTCTTCCTCTATCGACCCGGAGTGATGTGGGACTGGAGCAGCGCAGGACCCAACACAATGCAAGCGCAAGATACCAAGACTTCATTTTTTCTCCCCGCACACAACTCCAAGGTGGTAATATGACACCAAAGGTAACAGAAGCCACTGACTAGAAAGATGTTAATCCTGACAAAGTGTCACAGCATTAGCCAGAGCCTCTGCTAGATTGAATTCTGCATCCCTGGGGAGCATGGGCAACACAGACGGTGGCGCTCAATCTTTTTGAGTGGTCCTCCGAGACAAAACTGTGGTAAGCAAACTGGGCCATGAAAGAACAACAGCACCCTCTGTTGAATCCATGTGAGCGTATATGTTGTTCTTCAAATAATATTAGTGTCATTATTATTATGATTATTATTACTATTGGTATTAAGAATACTAATACTAGCACATTTTTTATGTTATTTTAAATGCTTTAGTATTGGATTGCTGATATAAGTATGGATCTTACTGTTAAGGAAAGGCCGTGAAACAGTGATTTTGCATTTACAATACAAATTAGGCATATATATTGTTAGGCCTATATCTGAGATATAACAAAACAGACATCCTTTACCTATTGCATTGCATTGAGTCTGACAACTAACTACATAATTCTAAAAACATTTTAATGTCAAAATGGCTTATCCTAGACAATGTAACTATGACCAAAATATTATTTTCAATATATCTATATATATATAAGCCTAATTTGTATTGTAAATGCAAAATCACCGTTTCATGGCCTTTCCTTAACAGTCAGATCCAAACACATAATTTACTTCACTAAATCGTTCACTGTCTTCACTAGTTCTACGCGTCCTACCGAGGAAATGCAGAGCTGATATTGTTCATAAAAGATTTGTGTAATGATTCATGGTGTGATTCTCACAGTCGGGGGTATATGACTGTTTTTATGCACGGGGTTGTGCTCTCTCACCACCCGCACGACTCCTTCATTCCCCACCGTGAATGCTGAGGCGTTTGTGGATTCACTTCAGCGACAGGCGGCTCGCATTCCCTTCTACAAGTACCACCAGAAACTAGTGATGGGGAAAACCCCATTACTTCTATCAAAATAATAATAAAAATCGATTTAACTTCTCGTTGAATAAATTAACAAATAAACAATCCGGGGACACCATTCCTGTACTATGCACCAGATGGAATCGTTATTATGGATATTAGGCTATAGGCTGTTAAAGGGGCATGGAAAGTTGTGTCTCGATGACCGAGAGTCCTATAATAATGCCAAAGCCACAAAAATAAATCTGATAATCTGAATAGCTAACAATAACGTCCTGTAACCATTACAAATAAAACCACTGCGTATTTCTGCACTGCACATATATATTATCGCCTATATTTTATTAACTCGATCTGAAGAGCAGCTCAAAACTAAAAGTTGAGCTACTCGCTGAGCCATGAGCAAGAGCTCCATGGTCCAGCAAACTGTCCACGAAAACAAATCGCTCCTCTGAATGTCATCTGAGGCGCTCACATTTACTTCAGACAAAGTGTGCATGGTTTACAATAGATGTGTGCAGTCACTGCAAGAGAGCTGACTGCTGAGGTATGGAGAAAACCTTTGGTGAGAACGGCTGACCTGTCCTCTCCATTCCTCAGAAGACAGCTCTTTGCAGTCCATCGTTGATATGATGCGCATTTCAGTCGTAAACAGCAGAATCACTTCCTACCTTTGACCACTTTCAAAGACGACAACGGTTGTCAAACGATGGTCCCAACAGCGGCTAAATGCTGCCACTTCTTCTCTCTGACCAACAATCAACATCCAACAAGAACAGTCTGTGTATTAGCACTCCAGACGCAGGGTCCTCCTTGCCAAAGTCCTCTCCCAGAATTGAAGAAAAACATAAACCCCCGCTTGATTTATTTTATTTATGTTTCTCCCCTCTCCCTTCTTCAATGGCAACTGTTAAATGAAGACCGGTGAAATAAAGCAGGTATGTCCACGATCAGTCAGATGCAGGTGCTCTGCGCGCACGTTCGCTCTGCTCCTCCAACAGTCGGAATGATGATGCTGACCGGTGCGATGTAACGCAAGCAGGATGTCTGTGTCTTACCGTCGGCGACTGTGTCGAGTCGACTCTCCTTCTCTCCCTGCGTTTCCAGATGGAAGCAGTTTCTCATTTGTCCTGTCGTGCGGTCCCATCTGAAGCGAGCGGCCAACGCAACTGTTAAACCGGCCTCTAAAATCCTCATCCAATCAAAACAGGCGGATGAAAGCTGAGCCCCCACTGGGGAATGAAAACCCCGCTAGTCTCAATAAAACAAAAAAAAGATATATAAAAATGGTAAAAGTGCCACAATTCTCTTTGAAAAATCAAGCTAATAAAACGAATAAAGACCGTTTGCGAATCCACAATAACTTTCATAATCTCGCACTCTTACTCTATGTTGTTTATTTCTAAATAAAGTTGAGTGAGTGTGATAGCTATATAGGGAAGACCTGGGAATACTGAAACACATTATGTTTATTTGTTTAGTCTGTAACGCAGTTTATTTATGCATATTTGATGTAATATTTCCATATCTGTCTGCTACACATTGCTCCTAAATCTTATATTACTGTACAGCAAAGTTATGGGTGGATTTATTGTGTTAATCAATTTACTTTTAGTTAGGCTACAATATAATCATATCCTCCATTATTAATTCAGAATGTAAATAAATAAATCAAATCAAATATTTGTATTTTATGTATTGGTATCTTTTTAACAAATATGTGAAATGCTTTGGATATTATACATGTATTACATAATAATAAACACATAGTTGTGACTTCCGATTGGTCAATACAATGTTGTGGCTGTTCTATGATGCAAAACATTTGTAACAGCTCTGGCAGAAACACCTGTTAACCATATTTGCACAGTGCCTAATTAATCAATAATAATAATAATAATGGTTTAACAAAAATCGGTTCTTTTTTATAACAATCTTTTATAAGCAATAAGGTATTCAAATCCATGCTACATTTTGAACTTACATATTTTCAGAGTAATACAACTTTTCAGGTTGAATACTGTGTCACACACATAAAAGGACAAAGACTAACAGCACAGCGCTCACAAAAACTCATTTTGCAAATAGGTAATTATGTTGTAAGACCATTACTCTGGTCATCATGTCAGCGCTTAATTGTAGGTTAGGTCTATAATTATGGTATCCATTACTGCCCTGCTAATTGGAATGTCTGCTCTTAGCATTGTGCATTGTTGATTAAAATTGGTATTCTACTGAAACTGCAGTTTGACCCACTTCTTTTCCAGTTTTGGCTTAAGGTTGTGGCAGGGAAGTGAATGTGGATCATGCTGAAAAATAAAATATGTGTAAAATTGCTGTTCAGGATCCCATTTGGAGTATATCAAGAGAAATGCAAAACACTCAGTTTAGATGGAGAGTTTAATGGGATCAAAATAATTTCCTTCTCTCTCTTCAGTGTTGTTTTTGCAACACTGTTATAATAAAGGAAGACAACACTGATTGTTCGATATAAAATGTTTTTCCTTAGGCATATTTATGGCTTCAGGTTCCACAGTCTCAGATTAAGGAAGTGTTGTGGTGTTCATTAAGAGCAGCTCCTGGTCGTATTGAGCATGTGCTCGATTCCTGTTGTTGCGGCTAGAAATCTCAAACATGATCCTCTCTCCATCAGTCATTTGGCTAGGGATATAGAGAACAATCAATTCAGTCAGATTATTAGCCCATCTAATAATTGAATTGAGCTGTCGCTCGGGTAATGGATTCACTACTCACATGGTCGCTTCAGCCAAGGCTGGTTTAAAGAAGTGTGTGTGATAGAGAGGTAGCAGAGGAGGACGGTGTGGATGGAACAGAAAAAGCAAAAGAAGCAGAGCGACAACATTGGCAGTGATACCTCAGGATGGCAGAGCAATGAGATCCATGTCAGTTTTTAATCAGGTTCCTTGGAGTCACAAATTAGCTGTCAAATAAATAAAATGTCTTACTTTGCCTTAGCATTTCACAATTGTATGTATCAACTTACAATTTAGCATCTGATGAGAGTCTGTCGAGGTTTCCCGGGAGGATTCCATGGCACGATTTAAGTAGTTTGTCTTATTAACTTTCGACAAGAGATTATCCGACAGTGGCAGCATTGTTTTGAAGTAACACGTGAAAAGACCTTTTAGACTAAAGCCACCATTTAATATGCCTAAAAAGCCAAAGATGAAAACGTCTTTTATTGTCTCATCTTCCATTCGCACAATCAAACGGCTGCCAATATCAACTGCATGGTCTTGCTGGGACACAGTTGGGTAAATAAAACCAGACACCCACGCCAATTGTACATCCCAGCAGCTGAATCAAACATGGCCTGGATTCTGACACACTTCAGAACTATTATTACTCTGTCTCTGTTGTTTTGATCATGTATTCACTACAGAAACCAAGGAAGCAACCAGACACATGCACTCTTTGATATAATATCCATTTTGTCTAACCCTATTTTAATCCATTGCGAGACACTGATATCTGTTGGTGGATCAGAGACCTGGCGGGGGTCTCGGCACAGAGCACAGAGAGGAGCTGATTACTCACTCTATTGCGGTGGGAGTTCAAATGAAAGAAAAACAGAGCAACCTCAGTCACAGTAATGGAGTGGTACATCTGACACCTTATCAGTTGGAGGTGCTCATCAGAGAGAGCTCGCTTTATTTTCTTTAAGAGATTTTCCACTGATATGGTAGCGAGTGGGGTGCCGCCTTTCTACTTGAGTTGATTCTGGAAACATGGGGTCCTTGCTCTTTATCAGGTCATGTCACATCAGACGAGGCAAGGGAAGACTGTGAACAAGCAAACAAACAGTTGTGTTTTTCTCGCTCTTCCTCTTAATCTTGCTTTGTAAAGTCTGAAGTTTTTCACTCCTTTATACTCACTCTTTTCTTACCTGTGGTCCATGACTTGAGTGTGTGATTTTGTTCCAGAAAATCAGAAAAGACCCTGTAAGAAGAGTTACACAAAAATATGCCAAGAGCTTCATCTTTGTAATGAACCTTGTCATTATAAATGGAAAATATACAAGCAGGAGGAAGCCCTATGAATAATTTAATGAGGAAATCAGGAGGAAGGCCTTTCACATTACTGCAAATGATTATCTTTTTCTGCTGATACGAGTCTTTTTGATGAAACTGGCTAATTGCTGGTGCAGTTGGATGACAGTTTCACTCTCAGGCATATATGCTAATAAGGAGAAATTTCAGTTGTGTAATTTAAGCAACAGATAACTATTTGAAAGAACACAAATAACTTCTATAGAAGCCTCTGTCTCCCGAATGACAGCGTGCACTGATACTTGCTTTCTAAATAGACAATTAAAGCTTGAGAGTTTATTTTATACAGGCTGTACACTGAAATCATTGCAAGTGTATGTAACATTCTTCAGAAAGACTTCAGAAAGAAACAATTCACAACAGAAACTGTTAGTCATAGTCTTACTTTGAGAGAGGGGGTAGATTAAAGGGATAGTTCAGCCAAAATTGAACATTATGTTATCATTTACTTACTCTCATATCATTTCAAACCTCTAAGTAAATCCATGCATTGAAAGTCAACATGGTCCAATCCAATGTTGTTTTGGACCCCATTGACGTTAATTGTCAAAAACATTTGAAACAGCCTTTAAAATAGCTTCATTTGCGTTTCTGTCATACAGGTTGGAATGACATGAGGCTAAGTAAATGATGACAGAATTTCATTCACAAGTTAATTCCTTTAATTGTTTTCACTTTGCTACTCAAGCTAAGTATTAGTCTCTATTTGCTGCTTAGAGTCCTTAAATTTAAATAGGTAAAAGTGAAGTCTGCTTTAGACAGTTGGCAATGAGTGCAGGACATTGGCAGGTCTGGCGGATATAATTGCTGCAGCAGCCAATGGAAAGGAAACAGGCTGATAGACTCAAATGGGAATCTTTGCCACCATACGGAGGGCTCCTGCTGCTATGGTGATATCCAGTAAATAGGACTGAGCCCAATGGGGTTCATCCACTGATGCCATTGAGTCTCCCCAGTCCCATGCCCATGTGTCACCCACTAATCTGATCACAAGAAGCATGATACCCTGAGACCACTTCTGAGGGCATACAAGGAGAATGATAACATGCTCCAACAAATGGGCCGACTGCAATACTAATATGGTGTCGACACAGCATCATTAGCACTCATTTTAATATTCTGCTTACATTTTCTCAAATTAGTGACTGGTAATAGATTGTTTTCTTTCTTTCTTTCTTTCTCTATTATTTAGACATATTATCACAGACCAGAACACATGCTCTAACTTATAGCTCACAGATAGTTTTCCTTTATTGTTTCCAGCAAGTTGGTTGTTATTGTACTTCAGTCTTGTGAGCATAACCCTGAAATGGCATGAATAAACTAGTTCCTGCAAGTTCTAGGTGATGTTGATTATGCTTTGATGAAATCTAGGTCTTTGCCCCAGGCAAGCATTTAGTAAAAATTGATTTATCCGACACTCTCCATCATAAATTGAGGGCTCTATTTTCAACTCCACCAACTGTAGTATAGAACTTTTTAACTCAACATGTTGTTTTAAATCTTGTAAGAAGTACATCGCTGGAGAAGGTTCACAATAATTTTGATCCTAGGTCGTTCGGACATCGTGATCTGTTCCGTCTTTAATTCCAAGCTAGTTCCTAGGTCCATCAAACCTGAGCTACTGCTCTCATTATCCAATGTTGTGGTTCTTGGCTTTGTTCTATGTCAAAATGCAACGTGTAATACTAGGGATTTTTTTTGCACATGAGGATATTTTATTTTACAGATGGATGGAGTAAAACCTAAAAGAGACACACACAGAATTGGTTGAGTAGCATTGATCTATTGCACCATCTCTCTCTTTTCCTTTCTCATTCTCTTCATCTCCCCTCATGTACATTCACAGACAGTAGAGATGGATCGGTCTTGAACGATTCGATCATTTTGAATTAATCTTTAATGTGACTTGAGAAGAATGAGTCGTCTCAGGGAGTGATTCGTTCAGTCGCATATGCACACCATCCTATAGGTTTTGTAATGGAATTAGTTCACCTGTTTTGAGTCTTCAGATTTTTCGAGTTGTTTGTTCATCACATGACTAATGCAGTATGAGCCGGAAAGAGAATTGATTAGTTCACCTTTTGAGTCTTCGGGTTTGAGTCGTTCGTTCATCACGTGACAGCCCCGTAAGATAAACCTATGCAGTCTAAGGGAAAAAGACTTACTAATAATGATAACCAACTCTTTAGTTTATTACCTTTGTTACCGCATTAAGTGTTATGGAAAATAACCATCATGACAGAAATTCACACAGTTACAGTTACTCACAAACTGTAAGAAATAAAAAGCTACAATTTGAGACCAGAAACGCTTAAGAACAAATAATAATTATAATAATGCCAATCATAATAATAACTATACACCCGTTTGTAAGGAAGCTTGCAAATTAACTAATTTCTCTATGCTGTCACGTCATGTGACAAAAGAATGAAAGACTTGACAGACTCAAAATGTGAACTAATCAATTCTCTTTCCGGCTCATACTGCATAGGTTTAGCTTATGGGGCTGTCACGTGATAAACAAACAACTCAAACCCGAAGACATGTCAGATACGAGTTAAGCATAGACTAAAGACCCAGGTAAACAATTAATTAATATTTTCTGTTTCTTATAGCATTATAGTTGTGAATTGTTTGTAGTGTGATCAACATTTGCATAGTAGATGTGTTAGGGAAGTAACACGTAACACTTGAATTATGCTTTGATAAAAAGAGCGAATTTAACTAAATTACTTGGTATATTTTACCGATTACTTGAATCTGTAAAATTGTCTAAACTTTCCATCACTAACAGACAGTACATATCATTTTGTTCCTATAATTTATTTCTGCTTTCACTGTACTTGGGTCTTAAAGTCATTGTTAGCCACACTGAGGCCCAAAGCCCTTTCAGATTACAGTAAGATGCACAGCCAAAGGCTTGTTTTCACGATATTGATGCACTACCAATCAACACATCCCCCCCAAAATAAAAATAAATAAATAAATAAAAATAAAAATAAATAAATAAAAGTAACCATAATTTTTTCTCAGTAACAGTTATTTGTCATTTATGTCATTTTAGGACATATACATTATGATTGCATTATAAAAGGGTCCTATGCATATAGAGGAAATACATAAATCATTCATTTTGCTATTTGCTTTATCATATATCCAGTTTATAGAACAATATCCTGCTTTGTCATACTGACAAAAAAAAATGTATAGCCTGAAGTCGCTTTGGATAAAAGCGTCTGCTAAATGCATAAATGTAAATGTAAAAGTCTGAGCTGGGCCAGTTAACAGCTGTCACTGTCTTAAACAAGGTGGATGAGATTTGCACTTCCTTTCAAACACCATCCCGGAGTCACCTCAGACAGTGTCTGGGCCATACCTGTCACTCATATGCCTTGTTTTTTTCACTAAAGTTTCCCCTCGCCCAGTAGGGGACACTCAACTGAGCCACGCTGTCACAACCTATTGCCCCTTCAGTCCAACTCATCCATCAATCTGATCAGAGACACGACCCACCGCCAAAGCCACAGACGCAAGATCTCCTCCGAAATTCATCTGCCGGTTAGTGCTGCTACAATTAGATTCCCTGTAACACAGTGCCAGCTATTGCCAAATGTCCTTAAAGATGAGTTTAATGACTGTAAGCAAGTAAATATATATTACCTGAGACTAAAATAACAGTTATACAACCAACATGTCAAGAACTATTAACATTTTGATCAGATTTCAATACAAATAGCTTCTGAATAAGTCAGTTGTTTGTTCTTCCATCCCTTAACAACCAGAGGGATGCAGCAGGCCAAGGTTTCAGCATTCAGAAATCCCTGTTTCAGACTGAAGGGGATCGAGCCATCCAGGGCCAGCTGGCGTACTCTGACGCTTATTTGCAGTGCCAAGAAGTGGCATGGGGCATTTCCTTAGTGACAAGACTGGACCACCGTGGCTAATCACTAGACAGCTTGGATAAAAATTGGAGCGTTATTTGCAGGGAAAGAAGAACCCGGCACCACAGATTGGAGAGCTGCATGTCATCCTCACTTGTGCCTCCTAGCAATTTTATTTAAAAAAATAATTTGTAGAGCAAATATGCAGACGGATGAGGTTTATGTGTAAAATATGTGACATGGACATACAATTTCCCTTCATTCACTTAAAGGGGAAGCTCACCCCCAAACAAAATATTCTGTCTTTTATTTACTCACACTCCTGTTGTTCCAAACTTGACTTCCTTTTTCCCAATTAACACAAGAGAAGATATTTTGAAAATGTTGAGGTCCAAACAACACTGGACACCATTCAACTTATTTATGCATATATACAGGTGCATCTCAATAAATTAGAATGTCTTAACCAACTTTTGGTGCTTTTGGCAGTGTGGGCAGGTGCACACCTTTGCAGGTGCTTTGAGCTGATTAGCTGATTGGCATGTCACCATATTCTAATTTGTTGAGATAGTGAATTGGTGGATTTTTGTTAAATGTGAGCCAAAATCACAATTAAAAGAACCAAAGACTTAAACTACTTCAGTCTGTGTGCATTGAATTTATTTAATACACAAGTTTCACAACTTGAGATGAATTACTGAAACTTTTTAAATTACCAAATGGTTGGTGTGCTTGACTGGCCAGCAAACTCACTAGACCACTAGAGAATCTATGGGTATTGTCAAGAGGAAAACGAGAAACAAAAGACCAACAATTGAAGATGAGCTGAAGGCCACTGTCAAAGAAACCTGGGCTTCCACACCACCTCGGCAGTGCCACAAACTGATCACCTCCATGCCACTCCGAATTGGGGCAGTAATTTATACAAAAGGAGCCCCTACCAATTATTGAGTACATATACAGTAAATTAACATAATTTCCAGAAGGCCAACAATTTACTAAAAAGTTTTTTTTTTTATTGGTCTTATGAAGTATTCTATTTTGTTGATATTGGTGGGTTTTTGTTAAATGTGAGCCAAAATCATCATAACTAAAATAAACAAAGTCGTAAACTACTTCAGTTTGTGTGCATTAAATTTATTTAATACACAAGTTTCACAATTTGTGTTGAATTACTGAAATAAATGAACTTGTTCACGACATTCTAATTTATTGATATGCACCTGTACAGACATGTAGCATACTGCACGATATACTGTATATTGCATATATATTTGTATGCGAAACGTTCTGTCATGAAACTCAAGGAGCCTAGGCCCAGGCTGATGGGCCATTAATGCAAACTGAAGATTTCACAGAGTTAAACTACTTGGCATAAGCTTTATGTTGCTTACGCGGACAATCAGTATATCGCTTTACATTTATATGGCTGGTTAGCATTCACTAGAGCATTTTGCAGAGTTTCCCTGAAACCCTCTACCTTCCCCAGCTCCACCTGTATATCTGCTACAGGTTATGTTATATGCTATTCATGCAGAAGAACTGTGTCTTAAATACTCGCAACACTGTATTGGTGTGTGTATTGGCAGTAGTAAGTTCCTGTACCTCTACAATTACAGCAATAAACAACAGCATCAGTAATTCAGCAGCAGCATAGCAGATCTATTCCACCAAGACCAAATACATTAACATTTTCATATCCATTACCATGCTGAAATCTTTGATAGAAATATGTTGTCATGAAATAAATACTGTAAGTGTATAACATATAATCTTCATAGTACAACCTGAATTCCGGAAATGTTGGGACATTTTTTTTTTTTTATAAAATTAAAACTAAAAGACTTTCAAATCACATGAGACAATATTTTATTCACAATATAACATAGATAACATAACAAATGTTTGGACAAATGTTACACTTGTATTGACTAAATAAGCTCATTTAAAATTGTACATATTACATACATATTACATTTGCATATGGACCGACAATGGAAAAGAAGAAGGAAAAAAACACTGAGAATACTATATATATATATATATATATATATGTATATATATGATTTTATGTTTTATATAATAATAATAATAGCAGCTTTGGATGACAAGAGGGTGAGTAAAGAACAAATTTCCTTTATGTGTAAGTTCAGTGTGTTGACTTTTTAGCATGTTCTCTCTTAACCTCTCTTGTCCCACAACAGACACAAAACATTTGCATTGCTTTTATGCTCTGACTCCTCAAAACAGAGCATGCAAAGAGGATGGACAAATGGAAAGCATCTGGCTGATCCCGGTCACTTTAGTTAAGATTCATTCAGGTGGCAATCTCCTTTCATCTATGTATTTCTCATTATAGGAGCACAGGGCTGCTATGCAAACTATACTGGCATGAATCTACTGTTCGTTATGCCTCTCATCCTACTGTTATTTAAACAGGCAGATGATGGAGAGGTGAAAACTCATTTGAAGCTCTGTTAGCTGATTGCTGACTGATGTGCCTTGTCTCATGGAAAAATAATCTAGTATTTCAGTGTATGTACTTGTCTAGCCCGATCTCACAGCAATTAGTTCATATTTTACGAGGTGGCTAATTTGTATGACCTCACTCATACAAATTCATACGATTTTGATAAATCTTACATATTTTTACAATTCGTATGAATTTGTATGAATGACCTACACCTAACCCTGCCCCTAAAGCTACCCGTCACTGGGGTTTAGACAATTCGTATGAGTGAGGTCATATGATTTCGTATAAATTAGCCACCTGGTAAAATATGTATGAATTGCCGTGAGATAAGCGTTGATGTGTCTCTTTGTATCTTTGTCTCTTTGTCTCTGCACTTAAGCACATTCTACATGCATATTGCTGTGCTAAGAGGGCGATTTTACTCTTTTATGACTGAATATTTTTCTTTATATTTTGTCTAAACCAATTTAAACTCAATACAAACTAGAAAGCTCATAGATATCAAGATTTAAATGTAAATACCTTTCCTTAATAATGAAACATACATTATTTTAGCTTTCCAGCTTTTTTATTTTCTCTCAGTTGTGTTTTATGCCCCTCAGCAAATTGCAACATTTGTCAACACCTGCGTCATGTTCTCAGTTTACACAGCAAAGTGAAACTACCCGATAAACATACAGTGAGTGTCTGAGAGGAAAGCGTCTGAGAGGAAAGCTTATAAGGGTGAACCTGAACCAGATGGTGAAATAAATACCTCACAGCAGCACAGCAAGATGGCTTAAATTTGAAATTCACCGTAGTGATTTGGATTTGTAACAGTGGATCAAAGTAAAAGACTATGTAATTTTGTGCAAGTAAATGCATGTGTGTGGACATGATCTTATGCGCGTGTGTAAGTCTTTGAAATGTAATGCCTTGCAGGAATCGTTATGCCTTTGTGAAAAACACACTTAATTGTTTGTTTATGACAAAAGGCTAACATTATAATGTAATATCCAATCAGACGTAACTACAACATCATTATTGATTGAAGTTTACCACACATAAGTCTGTGGATGTAATGTTTTAAAGAAAAGCCACTAGCAACACTGTTATTTGGCAACATGTGCCATCCGTGTGAGTCACATATGGAAGATGGAAACTGATCCATTTAAGTAACCAAGTTACCAGCTACTTTTAATTTTGTTAATGGCAACACTCAATGCTCAGAGGTTAAAGGTCTGGGTCAAGACTGGCCACAGATGTCTGTGCTTGGGTTGGAAGGTGGATTCCATCTATTGAATACTCTTATAATATACCTTAAACTGGTTAACTCCCCTCAAAGCCATTTCAAAAGTTAATGTTATTGGCATTTATCTTGACTGAAATTGCAACATATGTGACACAAATGCTTTGGCCAACTCAACTGAATTTTTGCCCGCGTTCTCTAAGGGAACCAAAACAAAATAATTGGATCATTAAATTACTTGCAGTGACACTCAAATTAGTTCAATCTATCAAGGTCTCAAGACCTTGTTTGTAACCTCTGTGTATAATTTGGTCTTGATAAAACACCAGGTGACTTGGAATACACATGGCTGAGCTAAATTAACAATTGATCTTCACCCTCATGAGCACAAACAAACATTTTGGGTCATCATCGAATATGTGCAACTTGCAAAACAATTGTTTCATTGAAGCTTGGTGTAAAAATGTCAGGTGATATTTGGAAAATAACTCTAACTTCAAGAAATGTTTTCAACACATTGTATACTTTTTTATTAAAAAAATAAAATAAATGTTAGGCGATGAGGAATTTCTCTAATAACGCCTCATGGCCATTAAAGCATACATGCATTTTCTAAATCAAATACATTGTATGATTTACCTTCAGCATGAAAAGTAGGGCTTAAAAATGAAAACATTTGTCTACATTTACAAATTAGGGAAAACTATTACATCTGTCTGTGTTTACTTAATATGCAAACACTGCAGCCCAAAACACATATAAGTCAGACCATCTATCTCAAACACAAACACCTTCTGGCAACATTTCCATACATTATGAATAAGAAATTGAATTATTATAATAACATTAATACAATTTACCCAAATAAATCCATTTGCTTTCATTACATGTAGCATTACCTGCACTCATATGGAGAAGTTGCAGCATTTGTAGAATTAGTGTGTGTTGCACATCCAGTGCACAGATATGTCAATCTCTTACTTATTCTGACATATTACAATTTATTTTATGCAAAGTATGTTACATTTCTCCTTTTTTGTTCATGCACACTGCTGAAGTAGGATATCAATAATGAATTACAACACTTAATTTAGTTGAAAATTGTACATTATATAAAATGTGGAGCTTCTTGATTAGAAATCCTGTTCATTTTATCACTGTGATTTGCTTAGAGGCGGAACACCAAATTGAAGGTTGCAGGAGATCAGAGTATGAAGAAAAAACATGGATTTAACACTCATACAGTCAGCGTTCACAAACCAAGCAAGTTTTAATACTTTATCTGCAATTTATTTTAAAATGTCAAGGCTCAGATTGATTTATGCAATTTTCTTAATGTAGTTACCCTGTAAATGTGTTTGAACTATTTGGTATCTTTTAGTTAAGATATCTAATTATGCCTTTTAAAATTGAATGATATTTGTACACTAATTATATTTCACATTCACTTTCCATTCATAATGGTTTATTGACCATCAGGGATATTAACGAAGTTCATAGCTTAAATAATGACTACATTTAAATTAAACAGTTAAACATTAATACATAGTTAATTTAGTTAAGTAAATAATTGTTACATTTTGACATATGTGAACAATTCAGACTGAAAACTGTGAACATCAGACAAGTGCATATATATGAATGCTTTCCACATGTGCTGATATTATTCTAGAAAAGTACATCAGAAACATCTGACTGTTTGTAATCCAAATGTGCTGATGTAACTTCCTGTTAACACACAAGACTATGAATGAATCATGGTCTTGTTCTGTTGAAATTCTGCAGACAGCATATATACACAATAATGATTCCAGCCATCTGGGTTGAAGAAAGAGCATGTTTGATTGGATTGAATAGGAAAACTGGACATTGCCTAGAGGTTTTCCCGAAAGAAGCTCATCTGATTGTGAGTACAACATTCTTGGAGATGCTTCAGTGAGGACACTCATGTACACTCATTCATGAAGCCCCATTATCTATATCCATGCCTCTGCCTGGTCTTAATCAAAGTCTAATTATCTTTAATTCTTCTCTTGTTCATGAATGCCTTGTAAAAGACAGATTTTCTATAATAATCTCAACTCTCGTCTCAACAGTGTTGTATCTCTGCCTTGAGATTTACATCATATGGATCTTGTTAGCTAAGCCTGGACAGAAGGCTACTTACTATTTGAGGAAATTGAATTGGAGGATGGGTCACTGCCGATATCATTGAGGAAATTAAATTGAGTTGTGAGTGGTATTAAAAAGGAATATTTTCATCATGACAAAAGCACTGTGTCATTATTTAGTATAGTATTATATCCTAATGGTATTCTACTGTTGGTTTTGCTACCTCTGTCATGGTCAATTGACCTTTTTTTCTGCTTTTAATATGGACTGATTAAACCTTGTCCTGGATAAAATGATATTGTCAATGTGGATTCTCCATCAAATGTCCCATTTAGCTCTCTATTAGGTTTAATCTGTGTCTGGGAAAGCAACCCTTCTAGTATCAATGCGAAGTAAACTTACCTTGTCTGTTTTCCTGTTCTGTGTCCAGGCCTCGTGTCGCAAGTTTAATATCCTATTCATATTTATCAATGTCATAATTAAATTATTCACAACGAAACGTAGTCAAAGCTGGCTGTCTTGCAAGGAAGATGAAATTCCTGTAAATATTTACAGAGAGGAAGAGGAAGTGGGGGTTAAGAAATGGCCACGTCTCATCCGTACGCAAGAACAGACAGGAGAGCCCTGTTTTAGACAGCAGGACACTAGTCTTACAGATTGGTATCAAGCGGAGAGCTAACGTGTCACATCCAAAGGACGTTTACAAGACATCCCATATAAATTTTACATAAAGTGTGCCCTTTTCCTTAGCAGCAGAGACAACGGTGTTGATGAAATGCTTTCAGCCCTCTTCCACAACTCGCTTCACCACCCTCGCTAATTCTTATTTAGCAGAAAAGAGAAGCCAAACACTACTTGTAGCTTGCAGGGCTTTGAATCGGCTGGATGGCTGGTAACAAATTAGAGGATGTCAGTGTGGGAAATGGGCTGGCCAGGATGATTAGTGTTGTTTTACAATCTGGTAAGGTTTGACCTTTCTGGGCTGCCATCATTCTAGACCCAAGTGAACTTGAGAGGGGGACCAGATGTAAAATGGGGGTCGTTAAATATCCGTCAGTCTGTGCCTCAAACGTCGATTCATTTGACGATTTTTTGTTTTCTTTCCTCTCCGAGGTGAAACTCATCCTCATTTGATCCCAACACGAGGCATCCAGATAAATGACACTGCCAATACCCCCAAGAAACAGCAGACTGCCACCTATGGAATGAAAACAGATGATGCGTCAACAGATGGAACTTAGCACAAAAGACATGATGGACTTTATGTCTCCGTGACTCTAGCTCAAAAGATACACTTTAATTAATAAAATTTGAAAAAGCAAGATGGATGATTGTGACGCTTTAGGAATAATTTCCACTAAAGCACTGTTAACCCCAAGTGGCCCTTTTTGGATTTTGATACTGTTGTCATGGCTGAGGGTAAAATAAGGACATTTAAAGCAGGCAGATAACTATATTAGCTAAAATGGCTAAACTCAACACCCAAAAAACTGGAGACCTGCAGGCAGCAGGGCTGACACTGTGGACTGCGGGCTTTCTGCCAGTGTGTGATGCGATATAGCCAGAGTGTTCTCTCACTCGCTGCCAGCTGCAAGAGCAGAGGCAACAAAGATTCCCCTGTGACTCACACAGCAGCAGATTCATAAGAAGATGGACGCGCAGGCCCTAACCCCTGCCAGCGTTAATTGCCTTAAATTATTCAATTGCATCTAAAGCCAAATAGGGTGCAGCACGCTGGGCGTGCAGCTGCAGGAGAGAGCTTACATGATCCAGGCCCCTCGCTCACACTTGCTGCCTGCTCTCTGCTCTCCACGGCACCAAGATAAGAACAGAGGAGAAAAAACTGAACGGCCCATCCTTCACCTTCAGCCAGGCTGGGCGAGTTAAAGCAATGGAAAGCTAAAGTATAGCTCAACAATTTAAAATTTTCAGACACAGACATGCGTTCATTTGTTCAAATGTTTGTTTGTATGTTCATTCAGTTATTTGTACATTTAAATCTTCGTTTGTTTCTTCAAATGTGAGTTTGTTCAAATATGTGTTCGTTTGTTTGTTAATATGTTCATTTCATCACATCCCATTATCTATTAAGAAGGGAATATGTGTTGATTCAGACATGATCAATTTAAGAGAATGGGACTGTGTTAGTCCATTTTGTATCATGACGTCCTCTGTTCTCTAAACGTTAGCCTGAATCCTCTGATGGCGTTAGAGAAGCTCGTACATTAAGTGCGTAACAAGGCTCAGAGCAACAGTCGGCCTTAACGGGGCGTTTGTTTAAACATCCCGCTAAGGCGAATTAAAAATTATTATAACTCATTTTCTAAGAAACGCTTTCGTTAAAAAATATCAAGCAGTTGGAAAGCCTGTGTGGAATCCTCACTGAAGGTCACTTTGCTCCACATGACCTCACCTCTGTGACGCTGCTCAGTATTGTCAGGTGTCTCAGAGCAGCCTGAGGCCTGTGGTAGGAGGATGTGGTGATGGACAATGGAGTTCACAGCTCCTCCCAGAACATTTTCTCAGTTTTTGTAGGCAACGGAGTGGAAAGGGCCCGAGAGTGGTGCCTTCTCATCTGAGACTGCAGGCTCACCGTTTGGACGTAGAGCTCCCGGGTCCCCTACATAAAGCAAAACATGAAGCTTTTTGCGACCTGTCACCGAATATCTCAGTTTCCTTGTTTCATATTTTTTTATTTGTTGTTAAAAGAAACATTTCTCCCACTACCAGGAACCAGCGCATCACATCCACTGGGAGTTCATTTACAGCTTAATTCTGTCCCATTTGTCAGTGGTTTTATAATCTATTTTGCTTCTCAGCTCTGGGATCTAGAAACACACAGTATATGGAATCAGCTTTATTGTATTTATGACTTACTTACTTAGTAGAACCAAGCTTTCTAAACTTGGAGAACACTGAACATTTTCAAATGAAGAATTGCCTCCCTTTAGACGATTGAGTGTAAATTTGATTCGGAATTTGAATCGGGATGACAGTCAGAGGGATTTATCTCTCTATACCTGCCTGCCTGCCTGCCTGCCTGCCTGCCTGTCTGTCTGTCTGTCTATCTATCTATCGTTCTGTCTGTCTATCTATCGTTCTGTTGTTATATCACTCTATATTTTGTTCTGTCTATCAACTACTGAAATCTATCAATTACAGTTGTGTAGATTCTTTAAATTATTTTAAATTCTACTTCCTGAATTTTGTTGTCCTGAACAATTGTGTTTGCAATGCAAATTAAAACCAGGGAATGTAATTGCAAAACATTTTCAATTCACTTCTGAAAGGAAAAGTTGCAAAAAGATGCATTTATAAATGCATTTAGACATGAACTAAAACTGCAGAAAGGTTGAGCTTATTACATAATTTAACTCCAAGGACATAATAATAATTATACACAACTTGTCTCAAGAGTATTTCGAGAAAGAACCAGCAAGCATCCCAATGCTAGCAAGTGTCAGACTGATACGGGCAGCTGCAGTTAAGGAACAGGGAAGAGGGCCTCTCCTACAGATGCCTGGCAATCCAACAACAAGGCTCTTGCCACTCACATGGGACTATTTGTCATTCAACTGAGAGGCAGAGCATACTTGTGGAAAAACTGTTCCAGCTCGTCATCAATTTGAGCAAAATAAACAGTGACAGTCAGGCACATCCAGAAAGTGACTTGAAAAAGTCAGATCTGATTCTGTCAAACTGAAGCCCTTGGTCCCCTGTGTGATTGGCGGTGAAGGGTGGATCTCCTCCATCGTGTAAGACAATGATGAATTGCTCTCTCACCTTGAAAGAGTTTTTGGAACATACAAAATAACCGAGTGCAGGAATCCCAGTTGACTGCATCATTATTCTGCTTGACACACCACTTTTAATATGTTTGCCCAACAGTTTAGTGAGGGGCACCGTTCCAGGAAAACAGGGAGGTAAAATAAAGTAAAACCTCACTCCTTAACTCAGTGTTGGAGGAAAGGAAATAATTTAGGAAGGGTTGTGTATGAGTTTGAGGTGGCATGCACATGCTTTCAGTAGTACTATAATATATTATTTATGATTGATATTGAGATTGTGGTACACATTCAAAACTTTCAAAACAGCTAATTCACATAGTTCACATTGGGATCAAGCATATGGCTGTTTCCACTACTCTTTCCTGTTGTTATATACAGTGTATATATATATATATATATATATATATACATTATAATTATTTTGTTTTGCTACTGCCATATCAACCTTCAATGCCAATGAGGTTCTAGAGAGCTCCAATTGTTTTTGATTATTTGAAACATTTTACTGTAAATTGCTGTTTCATGTTGCAGCTGCAGATGCCACCCTTTTCGCCCACACATGCTCCCTAGTAAATGAAAGCAATCTTGTCTTTACATTTCTCATCCAGAACTGATTATTCAAGCACTCAAGGTAGTTCACTTTTCTGAACTTTCAAAAACCTCTCGAGCAGCCTTGCTGACTGAAAACCATGCTCAGACTGAACACATACAGTAGATACTCATGTTCAGAGCAATGCCATCTGCCAACTGAAAAGTTAAAGGCCATCTCTGTGGTGAATATATGCTTCATTGGAACCCTAGCATACAGCATAGAGTAACATTGCTTTTATTGTTTTGTTTTAATGTACAGTTTTTTTTCTCAGTGGCTTTGGTGCATTTCTCAGATCAGAAATAAAATTCTCAAAATTACTTGTTCAACCTCCACATCATCTTGTCACTTATGCACATCATAATAGCAGTTTCAAATTTTTTTAACAAGTTGATTTGGTACATTCATGCAATTGATTATTTACATTTGTCTGTCGGTTCCTACATTATCAGTTCATAATGTCATGTTGCTCAAAATGTATATAGTTATCTGTGCAATAGTCTTACCCCTCAAAACATGTAGTCCTTAGTTCATCGTACAAGTTGTTAAATGCAAACTGGTTGATCTAGTTGTCATAAACTTAGCAAATGTTCTACAAATTTATGTTACGGTTTTTCTCAGTCACTTTGGTACATTTCTCAGATCAGAAATGTAATTTTCAAAATTACTTGTTCTACCTCCACATCATCTAGTCCTTTGTGCACATCATAAAAGCAGTTTCTCATTTCAACAAATTGCGATTGCTTTGGTACATTAATGCAACTGATTATGTACATTTGTCTGCGGTTTCCTAAATCTTCAGTTGCAAGTATCATGTTGCTCAAAATGCATTATATAGTTCTCTGTGCTATAGTCTTACCCCTCAAAACATCTAGTCATTAGTTCATCGTATAAGTCATTAGATGCAAAATGGTTGATCTAGTCGTCATGAACTGTCAAGCATTTTTTCTACACATTTCTATTACACTTTTTGTAAATTTGCCATGAATTTTGCAAGAGAATCTTCACTTTCATTTCAATAATGATAAGAATATAGATCAACCAATTATAAACCAGTTCTCTAAAATAGCTCAAAGGTGCATCTCACAAACCTTCAAAGCATAAATAGACAGAGGACAACACAAGAGTAACACATTCTTACATTCGATGTACATCCAGGAAACGATCAGGGTCAGCAGCCAAGATGAAGAAGAGGAGTAAGGGTGCATTATGGAAGGAAACAGAGGCAAAACAGAGGAGGAGGCAGAAGAGGCCAAGGACAGAGGCGCATATCAGATGAAATAAGGGCCACCATTGTGGACCATGTTGTTAATCATGGCCTTAAAATGGCTGAAGTGTGCAGCTAAATATTGGGAGATCAACCAAATAAACAATAATTTGAAACCGTCTTTTTCAATCAATATCCCATATACAACATGTGTAATTTTGAAATGGATATATGGCATACATAAGAAGTGTAGCTTTCTGAATTTCAATGCAGTAACTGTCATCCAAACTGTTGCCATAGTTTTCATCAGGTAATACTAACAGACTGCATTGTTACAGTTTTTCTCAATCGATTTGGTGTATTTCTCAGATCAGAAAAAAAAAAAATCAAAAGTACTTTTTCAACCTCCACATCATCTAGTCATTTGTGCACATCATAAAAGCAGTTTCTCATTCTTTTGAACAAATTGCAATTACTTTGGTACATTCATGCAACTGATTATGTATATTTGTCTGTGGTTTCCTACATTATCAGTTGCTAATATCATGTTAGTCAAAATGTGTTATATATTTCTCAGTGCTATAGTCTTTCCCCTCAAAACATTTAGTCATTAGTTCATTGTGTAAGTCCTTAGATGCAAAATGGTTGATCTAGTTGTCATAAAAAACTGTAACGCATATTTTCTACACATTTTTATTAGACTTTATGTAGATTTGTCATGAATTGTGCAAATTTGTGTAATTGTGTAATTGAATTGTGTAAATTTGCACATTTGAAAGGATATATGGCATACATAAGCAGTGCAGTCTTCTGCATTTCAGTACAGTAACTGTCGTCCAAACTGTTGTCATAGTTTACATCAGGTAATACTAACATTTTACACTATTATATTGACAACATGACAAATCATTTTGACTATCTTGTTTGTGAAAAATGACTTTTAATTCTGATGACACTGATATGTTCATTGACATAAATACTTACTTTTGAGAGATGAAATAACACCTTTGAGTAAGTTACAGGCTTTTCCAGGTAAGCTATTGTGTGGTGCTGTTTGTAAGAATTGTTTTGAGAAATGCTCATACTTCTTTGCAAATATTAAGGATGATTAGACAAATGCACCAAAGCGACTGAAATAAACTGTAATATTTTTGTAAATTTGCCATGAATTGTGCAGGTGAATCTTGACATTCACTAATGAAGAGAATGTAGATCAACCAATTACAAATCTGAAACTCCTCATACAGTGCTGCATGCTAAAGCAAAGTTCTGCCTAAGGGGTGTTTCCTGTGTTTGATTTTCTATTTTCGCCTTTGGGTCCATATTTCCTTTTATTTTCTTAATCACAATGACTTTGTAATGTATGTTATTATATATATATATATATATATATATATATATATATATATATATATATATAATTTTTGTATTGTTTATTTTTTGTCAGACCACTAGTAAAAGTGTAACTGTAAATCCTATCCAGTCTCTTTCAATCAATATCCCCACATACAGTAATATCACATACAGTCTCCGTAGTAATGTGTACATGTGTACTTTTGAAATGGATATATGGCATGCAAATTGTAAGAATTGTAGCCTTCTGCATTACAGTACAGTAACTGTCATCCAAACTGTTGCCATAGTTTACATCAGGTAATACTAACAGAGTGCACTGTTATATTGAAAACATGACTACGCATGTTTGTGAACTGTCTTGTTTGTGAATAATGACACAGGGACTTTTAATTTTGATGGCACTGATATGTTCATTGACTTAAATACATCGTTTTGAGAGATGAACTACATAATTTGAGTAAGTTACAGGCATTTGCAGGTAATCAATTGTGTGGTGCTGTTTGTACAAATTGTTTTGAGAAATGCACATACTTCTTAGATTTAGAAATGCAGCAAAGCGACTGCTAAAAACTATAAATGTTTTATTTTAATTTTTCATCTCACAGGAAACTAGTATTAAATGTTTGCTTTATGTATTGAGTTTTCCCTTCTCTTGAATTAATCAAAACTCTTCTACTGAGATGGGCAGGTTGGGCAGGAACATACTCCCTAACACAATTACTGTCCCCTGAAAGGCATCCACGTCCACCAGTGAATCACCCCTACAGGATCGGAAGTGATGTTTCTATTCCTCAGAGTATGATAACTCATGGTATTTATCACCTCGTTTAGCATCCTTGCATTGAAAGCTGGGCAGCAAGGAGAATGAATCTTCCTCGAGGTGCTGCTCTTTCAAGAGCAAGCAGGGACAAGGTGCACATAAACTGCAATGCTGTCCGTTATTTGTGTCTCTTTGGGTAGGCTGAATGACAAACGGTTGTGTTTAAGAAGATGATGCTTGCAAACAAACATACAACTTGTGGATAGAGAGGCTACAGTTGATGCCTCCCCATTGCTGGGACTGATAAGCAAAGGGTTAAGGGTCAACAAACACAATGATGCTCATGCAGAGCCACAATGCTGATCAATAACTAAGCTCTATAGATTCATATAGACCATCCAGCCATTCTACCTCATTTTTATTGTGATAAGGGAGTGTGATGTAAGCTGGGCTTATTTTTACTTAAGCTATCCTCTAGGCAAGAAAAAAAGAAGAAAACTAAACTAAACTCAACTAAAATGAACCATTCATCTACCCTAAATTAGACAAGCAGATTGGTAATAAAATAATATAAAATAAAATAATATAAAATATATAGCCCATTTAAAGCAGCAGCAATTGATACAAGTGACAATTTTGCTAGATTAAGTATCATATCCTACTAGTTGACACATTTTACCCTAATTTCCCTTAATATTCTAATGTCTATGACTCCATTGAAAATATTTTGGAAATATTCTTTCTGTGCAATGTAATATAATGTAATATAACTTATGTAATGTAATATAACTTAAACTAAATAATATCGCTCACTGTAATAGCTAAAAACACTTCATAAACAAGCACGTTCCTTACAGTCATTGAACAGCACTCTGAAGCACAAATATGCACTGTTACATTTCTATCCCTATGCACGTCCAGCATGTAGAAGTAGAGAATAACTAAATGTGCTCTCAAGTAGGCAGTGATCAAGAAGAGAAAGCAAAAAAAATAAAAAATAAACATTCACTTAGCTTATGGTAAGTATAATCCACAGAAGAAGCCTGTCCAAACATAGAAGCTCATTTTTCACCCAAGAGCAACACAGGTGTGATCCGTCAAGACATCGCTGCTTTTGCCACCGTTATTATAACCATTTTGCTCTCATTCTAACAGAGATGGGATATACATAATCTGATGCCAGGAGCAAAATAGAAGCTGAGGAAAGGGATGCTGTGATTCAGGGCGCTGTTGTTTAGCAGCTTCCAATCTGTGTGATGTGGAGCCATCGAGTCCTAAGCCAACTGGTTGGCTGCTATAGATACGTTGTGTGGGTCCTGTGAAGATTTTCCAGCCAGAATCATTGATTTACCATTAGTGCTCAAAATGAACAGCATCAGACATCTACTGAAGATGTGCTGAGAACCACTGATACAACTTTGGGCAGCAGATTAAGCATATACATTCAGACCAAATAAATCTTTGTGTTCTCAAATCGGGTGAGTGGAGAAATACAATCTTTCCTTGGCAACAAGTAAAGCTATTTGACATATGACACTTGATTGGATGGGGGCAGATCCCCCTTTCAAGCTCCTTTCGAATTTATAGTTATGTTGTTACTTAGCACATCTACGAAAAAAGGGAGAAGTGAGTATCATGCCAGTCGTACTTATACTTAGATAGCAGGAAGTTCCTTTTCTTTTCCAACCAGTCTACTCTCAGGGGATTATTCATGTCTTTACATCTTCTCTCTTCCCCTTGCTGACTTGTACAAACCCATGGACATTTTGCAACAAATTAGTCAAACTGTTGTATACTAAACAACTGTCATGAGACCTACAACTACAGCGGTTTTCCTCCTGTGGTATTTATATTTTAAAGCTTTGAAAGTATTGCATTATGGTAAGCAGTAAACTGGCAAGGACATGTGAAAATATCTGCCAAATGTAAACACTCTTTATCAAGGACACATTAAATGTATCAATAGTGACAGTGTTTTTTTTTTTTACATTGTTGTTACACAAGATTTCTATTTCAAATAAATGATGTTCTTTTGAATTTTGTATTTTAAAAAAATAAATAAAGCATATGAGACTTTCAATAAATAAACAAACAAATACATAAACCAACCTGAAACCTTTTAACAGTAGTGTATACTCATAATAAATAATCCTGAATAATCCGTAATACATTTCCTTCAAATGTTTAGATTTACCTGATGTAGACTAAATGTACAGATCCCTTCTTGGCAGATGGAGGCTACAAAAAATATTAGATAAAAGGAGGGACATATTTGTGTTCTAGTAATTTCTCTCCCACTTTCAATTTTGTTTATTTACTGAAAGTTTAGTTGGAATTATTCAATGAAAGATCAAAAAGGATAATGTTGCCGATTTGTTTTCACAGACTTCTTTGCTCATATTTACCAAGAGTGCCAATAATTCTGACTGTATGGGACACATTTGATGAAGTATGCGCTGTAATACAGAGATAATCCATTCACTATGTTGGTTTTGTTATGAGGCTTATGATGGCAGCCTCATCTCTGTTACACAATTTATAAGTCCTTTCCTCATGGGATAGTAAAACATCCATCGGACAATCTTAGCAAGAGTGAGTCATTCAGGTATTTTTCACCTATCATTTTATGAATATGAGTATTCAGATGTAGCCTATAACTTGACATACATATTTTCACATGCTGCTGTATACAGTAGGTTCACGAACATTTAGCTCTTACTGTATGCGCATACACTAATAGCACGTTTGACCCGCAGAGACAGAGTTTTTAGCCAAACTCGAAGATATCAGAAACCCAAAGCTATTTTATATGCATGTCTCCACTGAGAACAAATTTTACTGACAATTTATTTCCTATTCCTCTGCGCTCCTTCTAACTCTCTGAGCACTTCTGGAGAAGTAAACAAACAAAGACTGGTTTCGGTTTATTTCTTTACTTATTTATTATTTTTACATTTCAAAGGTAAAGATATCACTCATAAAGAAAGAGCCATTTAATGGAACACAGGCTCCCATGTGTCCAGCTCTGTGGAGCGCTTGCCCAGCAGTACTATTCATAAATATAAAAAATGCATGGAGAAATCTGATTCAAAGCATTTGTCACACATACAGCTGTGAATTAATAATTCATTTGATGGCCACTTTACAGCTATTTCCATCAACAAGGAAGCATCAAATATATTGATGACTCGATAGCTTTCGGTAGAAGATGTTCTTTTACTGGGGAAAACTGGTACATTGGCATCTAGGTCAATATGCTATAGATTGTTTTCCCTCTTTATTTCCTTTCATCTATCTCAGCAGTGTGTGGTAAAGCAAAACTGTATCATCTTCATTTGTTTATGCTTGCATGTTTTTGGTAGTTTTGTTTTCCCCTTCAAGCAATGAATCTGCCTTTGCTCAAATTGAAGTACCTTCAGAAAAATAGAGCACCTCATTTGTCAAAAGAAATATAATCAATATTGAATTATGTGATTACCTTAAGACAGAGCTGGGAGAAAGAGGTGCTTAGAAGGCAGAGATGCAGATATATACATATTAATCAAAATACATAGCAGCAGAACAAGACTTAAAGAAAATAAGAGTTGTGGGATAGGATAAATAAAATAGATTAATGAAGATAATGTGAAACGGCACCAACACTCTAAGCCTTTAAATTAGGAGTCATACAGAGAGACGTATGGAGACGCAGGCAGGAAGGCGTCATGAAGGAAATGTTTTGTTGTTTGTAAGATATAAATCACAGTCACATAAATAATTCACCAAGGTGGATAAATAATATACTACACCTGCAAGCTTGTAGTCTTATCTTCTGATGACTGTTTTCCCAGCAAAAATGTAAGAAGACCAAAGTGATTGCAATGATTACAAATTCAATTAATTCATTATTTGGATTATTTTAAAATTATTTAATTATGGTGATGATGTCTCAGTAAATTAAAATTGGCATAATTAATTACTTCGTGTACAATATTTCAGCTCACACTGTGGCATAATGCTCTTGTGTGATAGATAATTATTATTCATCAATGATGATTAACTGGTTGTATCTACTACTCCAAAGTTTAAACCATGAATTGCATCATATCAGACTTTCATAAACACATAACAAAGAGGATAATTGAGTCTGAGTAATGTGGATGAAGACAAGCTACAATTACATTATCCAAGTCTGTTAGTCTGACTTGACCAAAATTGGACTAGACCAATGTCAATTGGACTAAAGCCTTTACATGACATTTTAAAAAGACAAATTACTGCTGATTCAGAATTTTTTTTTAAAGTACATGCAAACACAATTTCTGTTTACATACACGTTCAGCTGTGTGCAAGTACTGTATCTAAGGGGGCAGGTGATTTCATTTGAAATGCTTTAATGAAATGCAGCTTTAGGCCAGACAGATCTTAATCAGGTTAGACATCATACTGAATTGAACATGATTGAATACAAGGCTGTGAAGGATAGACTTGCATTCTTTACAGTGGCACACACTGCATAAAGATCCTACATTACATAATTTTCACAACCTTCTATCCCTCAAAGACTGTTTTAATTTCTGTCAAAAACTGAGGGTGTTGTTCCAATCCTTCATTTAGTTGGCTTGGTGAGCTCTGTGGCAGACACAACATTGGAGGTCTGGACTTAAGCCCGAGACACACTGCACGATTTCCGGCTGTCCCAGACAAAAGACTGGCATCGAGAAACAATCGTGGCGATTCCTGATTGCCATGATTGTTTCACAATGCAACTCTTTTGTTTGGGATTGCTGAAAATTGCGCAGTGTGTCTCGGGCTTAAGTCCAGTCTCAGGCTTTATATACTGCTTCTATTTCTGCATGTGAACATATGTGTGGAAGAAACGCAAAGGAAGCCACAGTATGGAATAGAGAGCAACGTTGTGTCATTTTAAAGTGCATGGCTCTGGGTTGAATCCAAACAGAAGAATTTATCATTGCACAGACAGAGCAATGGCACAATCATATATTCTTTGCTTTACTTTTCTTGTCTTTTCTTTTCTTTTTCATTTTCATTTTCATCAAATTAGCATCACTGAATTTTCAATCTGAACGATGACTAAGTGTGTTCCAACAGTTCATTAGGGTGATGAGCAAGAAGTGTGTGCTAATCAGTGAGAGCAGTGGTCTGGGCAAGGCCTGATGGTGGTTTGAGAAGCTACTCGATTGGCATGGCTCAGTGAATCATTAGCTACTGTGTGTGAATCATGTGCCAACTTCACAAGTACATGTTAGAGAAACTCATTTTAGAGACTCAAACCATCGCGATATTGACATTATTATTTGTTTTACACTAAGTAACACAAAGTTGCTTCTAAACATGTGCTTTTGAAATACCGATGCCAACATATAACTTTGAAACTTTAAAGCAAATTTGCTACATGTACTGTACAAGTCAATGCAAATCAATTGAAACATTATGTTGTAGCATTCAATTATTATTATTTAATTTTTTTAAAGAATAATTAGATAATAAATTATTAATAAAAGAATACTAACTTTGAATATTTGTATTAGCAAGGGCACAAAGTGGCAGTAAAGGCACTTGAAGTGTTCCAATTTATTTAAAGTTCTAATAAATGTTTCTAGAATCCTTAAAAAAATGTATTAACATTTCCACAACAATACAAATAAAATACAATATTAAATTAAATACAAAATTAAATAAAATAAAATAAAACAAGCAGCACCACTGTTTCAACACTGAAATTAATTAGAAATTGTGAGAACCATATCATCATATTAAAACTATTTCTGAAAGATCATGTGACACTGAAGCCTAGTGTTTTCTGCTGAAAATGTATGGAGATTTATAGATATACAGTTATATCATGCACTTAATCTACATTTAATTTGTCTGCCATTGTTTAATTTAATGGTCTGCCATTGTGATAAACTGTTTATGCATCTCATGTCTGCAGGAACAGTAAGCACATTTAAGTATGCAAACACACAACAGAAAGTGATTGTATCTTAAATAGTATAATCTCCCTCTATTATGCACCGAAGCTAAAGAGCATTTGCAAAATACCAAATTTAAGTCAATATAGGCTGCGGATTGACAAAAAAGAAAAAGAGAAGTCAAGACATATATCCATTTGGGTACAAGTCTAAACATTATGTTAACTAAACAAACAATGTTTGAATAGTTACTTATGTTGACACCAAAAATACATTTAAATATAATGCAAACAAAAAAGCTAAAACTACAAAAATTGCAGATTTTTTTTAAAGAAAAAAAACTTTCAGAATACATATGTACTCTATAAAACATAATTTGATTATGACACAATATAATTTTTTATTTAATTAACTGCCATGTGCCTGTTATTACTTTTTTACATACTAGAAAAGCATGTCTTGTCAACAAGCCATGCACAATCTTTGTGAAAAGTAAACATTAACACTTGCACTTCTCAGATCACGGCAAAAGAAACATCTGTCCACTCTCTGAGAAATGACTTCTGGCACATCATCATTTGGAGTAGGTGGAACAGCAACATTTATCACAAAGATCAGTGTGTTATTAGGCTTGACTGATACTGCCTGTGAGCAGCCACAGACACTGCTGTCATCAACCATCCCGCCCTCATGGCTGCTTTTTCTTCCTCACTCTAGTTTGTTTTAATATATATATATATATTGATATTTCTAGCTGAGTTGTTGGTAAAAGTGCCATTAATACACTGCATAACAATAAATACCAACATATAAGTTGGGCTTATTGAGCAGCCCAAATTAGAACCTGAAGAAATCCTGGAATCAGAGTTGTTGTCATTGTTTATGTGTTTTGAAGACTGATATAGTGTGCTGTTAGCAAGCCATCAAGGCAACTGGCAGAACTAAATTGGGACTTTAATGTGAGGCTGCTTAGCACTGGCTCTCACAGGAGATGGTTGGCGTTCCACAAATGCCAGGTTCAGTCAGATGCGCAAATCATTAATCACAGCTCTGAAAAGCACAACCGACCCTGCAGAACAAAGTAAGTGTAGACAAAACAGCAAAATACAGTTTATATGTACGGTTTGCTATAGCTTTGCTTCCAAATGTAACAGAAGATAGAGATGAAAATGAAGCACAATCATCATTTCCTCATGCTGTTCCAAACCATGACTTATGTTAGACAGAAGAGGAGAAAACGAAAAATGCTACAAAAGTAACTTCAATCGTATGAATTCATATGGTTTAATCTTCCCCTGCAGCACTAAACAGCTGTGAATGGATGATTGAGTCAGTCAGTCAAACTTGAGAACTTGATGTTCTGAATTATGAATGAATCATTCAGAGCAATCTGTGATCCAGATCAAATGATTAATTGGAATTATTAAACTCGTGTTCACAATCAGACACCACTACTTTACTTCTCAACTCTACTGAGAAATTACTTTTACTATATTTACTATTTTTGATGCTTGAAAGTTAATTGAAGTGACTTTCCTGTTTGGTGAAATAAAAATTAATTAATAAATAAATAGCCCTTGGAATTTATTGACACCATTCTGCTACAATATGTCACATTTGGAGACAGGATTTAATCTATAGTTAAGTCAAAGGGCCTGAAAGCCCACTTGGTGTTCGGTACTGGCCCGGATGGTAGATAGAGGGAGGTGAAAGCGGTCAAGGGATGGGTGAGGAATGAACAATGGGAACATTTCTCACGATTAAAACCCTGTTGTGAAAACATCACATTAATAAGACATGTACATTATGGACTCGAAACAGCCTCTCTGCTTGAGATGAAAAATTAAAGAGAGAGGAGAGCTGGGAAAGCAGTGCCTCCTGAAATAAAACACAGAGCAAGCAAGGAACATTAGAGCTATCAATAAATCAGAGTATAAAAGACAACTTTCAAAGGAAAAGAGGGATGTGTATGTAACCCATACTGTCCCTTCACACTCTCAGTAGGAAAATAAGTTCTGAACTTTGCATGCAACGCTTACCACGCATAATGCATCCTGAGCTGAGTTTATCAGCCCAAGTAGTGTGAACTTGAGTCAGTTTTGAAGAGTCATGACAAACAAAACAACATACAACAAGACAAAACAAGAGAAAAAAAAACAAAACAAAACAAGACAATCTGAAAAAAGACACAACAAACTAGATGAGACAAAACAAAACAAAGCAATACAAGACAGGACAGGACATGATAGGACAGGACAAGATAGGACAGGACAAGACAAACAAAACAAGAAAACACAAGACAAGACAATACAAGACAAGACAATACCAACAAAACAAAACAAAACAATTATGTGTGCCAAGTACTTAGAAATGTGTTATTTATATTTGTTTAGTTTTTTTCAGAAATGTAGCTTTAATAAAGTCTAATGCATTATAAAAAGTGTACTTCCCCTTCATGGGAACTCGAACTGCGTCCCCTAGGGTCGCTACACGGGTCAAGCGTGACTCGGTCTGAAGATACATATGAAAAAACACCACCTGTTGGCGGCGACAGCCCATGCGTCACTACCGGCGTACCACAATATAAGTGCCGCCGGGAGGATACATCATCAGCTTTTTCGTCTTCACTGACTGGTTTGTTTGAAGCGTGCAGAGTGAATCTGGTAAGAGTACAGTTTTCTAACTCTACTATGGCGAGCACTAGCAAGGCGTTTAGGAAGTGTGTGGATCCGTGTCCTCGTTATTTGACACCCGATGACACACACGACTGTTGCGTCTTTGTTTGGGCATGGAGCACGCACGCGATGTCCTTGAGGGGCGTTTGCGTGCATTGTGAGCGGCTCTCTGTGAGGAAGCTCAGCTCTCGCCTGTCCCTCTTTTCGAGGAAAGAGGGCAGCCGCTCTGCTTCCAGCGATTCAAGACCCACCGTTGCGAGGCACGGAGGCGAATGAAATCGTGGGGTTCGCAGTTGGTGGTGGCGATAAGCTGGAAAGGGACCGCCCCTTTTGGCGTCGGCCGAGCTGGATTGTGATGATGCGATCTTTCTGACATCATTAGATGCAGCAGCTAGTGCTCCGCTGCATATGAACGAGTTTTGGAGGTTATGGATTATAAAAATAAATTTAAATAACCCCCAGCTCGAGTGAGCCTTCCTTTCTTCATAAATCTCGATGTGGAGGTTGAGAAGGAGTGGGAAAGCTAGTTTTTCTCGTATTCATAGGTTTCAGCATACTAGTTATGCTGACACTGAGGATGCGTGAAAATGGCTATGAGGATGCCCCTGTGCAAGAGATGATAACTAGCTTATCTCTATGGCGAGACATCCTCTCAAGGCTCCCTCCTGGCCATCTAAGCCCCTGAATCTCGCTTAAATGGCAGGGCATATGCAGCAGCAGCAGGTCAGACCGTCGCCGCTGCAGGCGCACTAGACTGACCTGCTAAAAGTCCTGGATAAGGTCCAGGTCTGAGCCCGAACAACCAGGGTCCTAACCCATCTCGGTCTGAGGATCAGAGATGGGCTTAGAAAACTAGTCTCGCGACTCATGCCCCTCCCTCCTGCGGCTAGGGTGAGACAGAGGCGTGGGTCAGAGAGAGGCAAGCCCTCTCACCTCTCTAATTCCCCTGTAACCACCGTAAACTCCACCGACCGAGGTTAGGTGGAAGTTTCCTGCCCCAGAGGCGCTCCCTTGTGAGCGCGGAGTTCCCTCTCATTCTGAGGAATGAGTTCTCCGCTCCTCAGAGCTCTGTGATATGTCGCTCTCCGTGCTGGTCGAGCTAGCATTGCTCCCCTCACTATAGAGGGTTATCTATGAGCATGCCGCTCCCTGCTGAGCGTCTGAGTTCCTTCTCATTCTGAGGAATGAGTTCTCCGCTCTCAGAGCTCGATATAGGTAGCATTATAGGCTCTCATTCTGAGGAATGAGTTCCCAACTAAGAACTGCAGTCAGGTGGACTTATGATGACTTCAGGCAGGTTCTGTATTCTCGAACTGCCTTACTGATGGTCTGGACGTGAGTCCCTCGGAGGTTTCTGCGGATCCTCCTGGATCTTCAGTCATTCTGGTCACCACTGCAAGGGTAGAGCCAGTATTACTCCCCTCACGATAAGAGGGTTACCTATGAGTATGCCGCTCCCTTCTGAGGCTGAGTGTCTTTCATTCTGAGGAATGAGTTCTCCACTCTCCAGAGCTCGTTATAGGTAGAGCCAGCATTGCTCCCCTCGTTAGAGGGTCACCTTGAGCATGCCGCTCCCTGCGGAGCGTCTGAGTTCCACTCATTCTGAGGAATGAGTTCTCCGCTCCTCAGAGCTCTGTGATAGGTCGCTCTCCGTGCTGGTCGAGCTAGCATTGCTCCCTCACTATAGAGGGTTATCTATGAGCATGCCGCTCCCTGCTGAGCGTCTGAGTTCCTTCTCATTCTGAGGAATGAGTTCTCCGCTCTCCAGAGCTCGATATAGGTAGCATTATAGGCTCTCATTCTGAGGAATGAGTTCCCAACTAGAACTGCAGTCAGGTGGACTTATGATGACTTCAGGCAGGTTCTGTATTCTCGAACTGCCTTACTGATGGTCTGGGCGTGAGTCCCCTCGGAGGTTTCTGCGGATCCTCCTGGATCTTCAGTCATTCTGGTCACCACTGCAAGGGTAGAGCCAGCATTACTCCCCTCACGATAAGAGGGTTACCTATGAGTATGCCGGCTCCCTTCTGAGCGGCTGAGTGTCTTTTCATTCTGAGGAATGAGTTCTCCACTCTCAGAGCTCGTTATATAGGTAGAGCTAGCATTGCTACCCTCGTTAGAGGTCACCTTTGAGCATGCCGCTCCCTGCGGGCGTCTGAGTTCCCACTCATTCTGAGGAATGAGTTCTCCGCTCCTCAGAGCTCTGTGATAGGTCGCTCTCCCTTGCGGGTCGAGCTAGCATTGCTCCCTCACTATAGAGGGTTATCTATGAGCATGCCGCTCCCTGCTGAGCGTCTGAGTTCCTTCTCATTCTGAGGAATGAGTTCTCCGCTCTCCAGAGCTCGTTATAGGTAGAGCCAGCATATGAGTATGCCGCTCCCTTCGGAGCGTCTGAATGTCCACTCATTCCGAGGAATGAGTGTTCCGCCTCCCAGAGCTCGCTGTTGGTAGAGCCAGCATTGCTCCCCTCACCCAGAGGGCCACCTATGAGCATGCCGCTCCCTTCTGAGCGGGCGGAGTTCCCTCTCATTCTGAGGAATGAGTTCCCGCTCTCCAGAGCTCATGGTTGGGCTCGACGCCCCTCTGAGCGGCGGAGTGTCTTCTCATTCTGAGGAATGAGTTCTCCGCTCCTCAGAGCTCTATGATAATCGCTCTCCCTGCTGGTCGAGCTAGCATTGCTCCCCCTCACTATAGAGGGTTATCTATGAGCATGCCGCTCCCTGCTGAGCGGGAGTTTCCCTCTCATTCTGAGGAATGAGTTCCCCGCTCTCAGAGCTCATGATGGGGCTTGCCGCTCCCTTCTGAGCCTGGTGCCTTCTCATTCTGAGGAATGAGTTCTCCACTCTCAGAGCTCGTTATAGGTCTCACTCTGAGGAGTGAGTTCTCCGCTCTAGAGCTCCTCATTGGTAGCTGAGTTCCTCTCATTCCGAGGAATGGGTTCTCCACGCCTCCAGAGCTCGCCGTCGGTAGAGCTAGCACTGCTCCCTCAACCAGAGGGTCACCCTATGAGCATGCCGCTCCCGTGCCTGGCGTCGTTTCTCCCCCCAGAGCTCTGTGATAGGTCGCTCGCCTGTTGGTCGAGCCAGCATTGCTCCCCTCAACCAGAGGGTCATCTATAAGCGTGCCGCTCCTTCTGAGCGTCTGAGTTCCCTCTCACTCCGAGGAATGAGTAGTTCTCCGCTCCAAGGCATAGAATCTAATAAGTGCACACGCAAGACTTTGGGCACTTTTCTAAAATCCACTTAGTGGTAAGTCCGCACATTAAAGATTCTGCGTTCTTTCTAAAAATCCCGTAAGGGGTAGGGTTACGCGCACTGCTTCGTGCCCTTTTTGAGCTGGTTAAAGCCCGGTTTGTGCCTTGGGCCCCGCTCCCCTGTCCCATATATGTTGGGTCCAAAAAAGGGAAAGGGGTGTACACTACCAAGAGGTCTGTTGAGACAGTTCCTCAGTAAGCTTGGGAGAGCAGGTGGTAACCCCTGAGTGATCGGCCAGGACCTGGTGAGCCAGGTGCCTGGCCATATCCCCTGAAGGAATCTTTTCTGATTCCAAGACCTTGAGCTCTACCCTAGGCCCGGTAATCCCGGCGCCTAACAGGTAAGTACTAGAGCCGCAGCTCGGGCCTTTGGCCGAAGGGGATAATATCACTGACAGCCATCAGCACGTCCCGGAAACTTCCTTAAGCCGGGTATAGTTGGCTTAGTGCTCGCCTTTTTGCGAAATTGGCTTGCATTCCCTCAGCATGGTGAAGTGGGTATAACGTTCCCCGTGGCGACCCCTAGGGGACGTTCGAGTTCCCATGAAGGGAACGTCTCAGGTTACGTGTAACCATGGTTCCCAGTGGGGAACGAGACACTGCGTCCCTGGGCTTTGAGCCATGCTTGGACGCAAGCTTCAGGCGAAGAAGCTGATGATGTATCCTCCCGGCGGCACTTATATTGTGATGCGCCGGTAGTGACGTCATGGGCTGTCGCCGGCCAACAGGTGGTGTTTTTTCATGTATCTTCAGACCGAGTCACGCTGAGGGCGTTCCCGTAGCGACCCTAGGGGACGCGGTGTCTCGTTCCCCACTCGGGAACCATGGTTACATACGTAACCTGAGACGTTTTCTGTACACTCAGTCGTAGCCTAATGGATAGAGCGTCGAACTTGTAATCCGAGGTTGTGGGTTCGAATCTCGGCTCCAGCTGGAATTGTCCACGACTGAGGTGAGACCCTTGAGCAAGGCATCAAACCCCCAACTGGTCCCTGGGTGCCGCAGTGGGTGTCGTGCTCCAAGTGTGTGCACTTGGATGGGTTAAATGCAGAGCACAAATTTCACTGCAGGTTATACTCTGTATAATTGTGTATGTGACAAATACAAAAAATATTATTATTTTTCCTTTTATTTATTTATATTTGTTTTATATATTTCATGATTTAATAAAATATTTTAAAACTACAGTTTAAATAAATAAATAAATAAATAATCTCATTCTCGCTTAAGTCAATGCATGCACTTTTACATTTCTGTTGTTTAAACTAATATGTATATGAAAAAAAGTAATTAAGACATTTGTGAGGGTGTTGATGTGTCTCTCTTTCCTGCACCTTCATGTCTTTTCTAAATAAATCCCTCTTTTTCATTCGGTCTCATGACTGGAGTTGTCATCGCATTGAGAAGTCAAGAGGTCTGTGTGGAGTAATTTGGGATATTGCTCATGCCACGTGATATGTACCATGTGGACTTATTGACTGCTGAGGCATTTGCATGCAGTATAAGTTTACTGCCTAGAGCAAAAGTAATCCATTCTGAGCAATATCAAGCTTTCACACGCTGCTTGAAATGTTGAGATTCGATAGCAGCATCAGATCAAAGACGCAGCACAATTAACTCTGACAGCCTTTATGTGTTTTTGAGAGAGACCTTACTTTTTTTTTTTCTCTGCACAAGTGATTCCACATGCACCATAATGCATGATGGCACACCCTGTTGGAAACCATATAGTGTGGGATTTCAGATTCTCTATCTGCGGCAAAAAAGAAAAACATGTATAAACTCACTGGCTCATTGCAAAGCTTAGAATACAAAAACAAAGCAGACAGGCTTACACACTGCAATCTGAACTCTGTGTCACAGAGATGGAAACACACGGGGCTGTGTACTGAAGCAGGAGAACGAAAGTAATCTGGTAATAGTCCCGTCATCACTATCAGATGATTATCTCTGTGTCTGGCCCTCAGAGGGCATGTTTGATGGCCCCCTGTCATTGTTTACGGGGGCTCTCTAAACTCTGCTAGCCAGGGGGGAAATGCATCGCTGCTTCAATGAGCTTTGAAAATGCCTCTCCTTCTTCAGTACAGCCTGGTTCCCCTGCTGTCTGCAGACGGTCCCCCTCCTGACGCAGGATATACACACTATGGGGTGCTGGATGGCTCCATCTGATGGGTTTATGGGAGGTGGGGTGCTGAGAGGCAACATGAGGCTTTGACCAAATGTCCAATGGACATGTTTTACATTCCCTGACATTCATTAGCCAGAACTTGTTTTCCACTCTCAACTGCTCCTGATATGACTTGACGGCCATGGCTTTGATCAGGCCAGCATGTCAGTTGGACACAAACGGACACGGGTGATACTTCACAAGCATTCTTCAGCAGAGCCACCCAGCATCACCTGACACCAGTGAGTCTCTCTCTGTGGATAATTACCAGTGCTGCACATTATTATTTATTTAATTTTTTTATTCTCATGTAATTTCCTGTCTTTTTTGGGTCACCATCTTGGATAAATGCTCAGAGAAAGAAAAAAAAACACTGATACAAATGTTATTTTTCTCCTCTGAGGAGAAAGCAATATTGTCGTCGGTTTCTAAATTACATAGTGCCTCTCAGTGGAATAACATACTAAACATGCAATCAAATCTCATAACGTTTTGAACCGTAGTAATTATTTCACTATGTGGAGGAAGCCACTCTAGCCCGTCCCAACCCTCAAGGGTACAGCTATTTACAGCTGGTACAGAAACAAAAATAGTCTTATAATATATTGCACACATGTAGGTCTACAAAAATGAGTAACTACATGGCTTTGCTATATGGATAACAAGTTACGCTATTTGCGCAAACACTAGATTAATGCGGTCATGCGGTTGCAATTACGCCACAAAATGACTGTGAAGGTGTCTCTGTGCATTAAAGATGCTAACCTGAGTTTCTATTGAGCCAACAGCCTTTGCAAAATACCCATAATTATAAAACACACTGACAGATGAGAGAACATCATCAAACAAACGTCACGGATGAATGCCTTACAGACAGTTCAATGTGCTGGGTTACTAGGCACACTGATTCACGCGAACAGAGAGACAATTTCTTCTCTTCTAAGTATAGAACATTGCAGTGCATTAGACAGGCCATGCATGTCAAATGCTGAAAGCAGACATTTTCATCACTATACTTGAGATTCAGAATATATAACAACAATTTTACAGCTGAAAACAGGAGATTGCCTAAGGAGGAACTGAACATAGAACACACGTCAATATGTGATTAAAAATCAATTAGGTTGTCAATTGCAAGTATATTTACACACAGCATATTATTAGAATAACTACAGACTATGAAAAAGCATGCCTACATCACATCTGCAAACAAAATTAAATGTTAGAGGTCTTTGTGAACAATAAAATAACCAATAACAGCAGTATGGTTGTCAGACCTCTCTATAATGAATGGCAGTTATTTAAAGCGCACTTCTGAAATGCTGTGTTTGGGGAACATTTAGATGTTTGCTCCCAGAAAACTTCTTCAGTTTGGAGCGAATGATGATATTTTGTTCGACAAGATCTGTAATCTTTGAAATTGCAGTTCAGTCGGCTGTGCATAGTGGTAGAAAGTTTTGCAGAGATTATCACTGGCATAACCTTGGCAGAGGCAAGGTATGTTTTAATAAAAATTGTCTGCTGGAGTGTCTGGGAGAGGCTGACACAGTGTTGATAGAATACTGACTGATACTTTTAACCTCACTCAGACCAAAAACTCTGTCCATCTTTCTGTCGCACAAACTCTAGAGCATCATCCCTTTGTTTTCTTCTTCTTTTGTGCTCTGCAAGCACACATTGCATATGTGTCCCTAGAATTATTTAAGCTGCACACCTGTCTGTCCACACTGTAAAAGCATAACAACAATATCAATATTATTTTAAATAAAACAAGTAAAATACAGTTAAAATATGACAATATTAAATATTTATTCCCCAGTGCATGTTTAGAATGGGCTGAATAAGACCACACACACACAAGTCTAGAACTCAAAAACTGCATTAATACAGCTCACATGCTATGCTTGTTGGTGTGACAAAAAATTATAATAATAATAACAACAATAATAAAAGCATTGGGTTTACACGTTGTATGGGAACATTCCATAGATGCATGCTTTTACGTTTTTTTTTTAATTTACGCGTTTTGCAAAACACAAAACACAGTTCTCTATATAACACACACAAATCTAACATAAATTAATAATATTATTGCAGATGTGTTTGAAAATGTTTGCTTTTGAGATGTGTTCGTGATATTTTTAATGCAATGCTTCATTTTGCAAGAGGTGAGGCATTTTGCATTTTGTGTGTGCAATTTGTGTGTACTGTAATATTGTACACACTGTTTTTTTATCCCCTTACTCTAAACCTACCCCCCTCACAAAACGTTCTGTTATTTTACATTTTTGAAAAAAATAACTATTCTATATGATTCATAAGCTATGTTTCAAACAAGTAAATTTCAAACCCTTTGTGTTATTGAAAATGTTGTTAGAGTAAGTGGACAGTAAAAATCTACATAATCAACTCTTTGGTTATTTTCTTTTGTTATTTTAGTATGTTTATGTAATCTAAGAATCATTTTTTAGAGTGCACTATATAAATAGTACAGTACAGAGGAAAGCCATTATATATGTGGGTAGGAGATAAACATCTTCAACATTTTCTATATTTTGCTCAAATAGAGAGAAATGGAGGTATTGACTAACCAATTACCTGATCTTTTTTCTTCCCTGTGGGAAACAAAGTCACTATTTTTTATTATATGTTGCCATTTCCCTTTTTCAGCTGATATCAGTACAGAATTTGTGCAGCATTCCTCTCTTAAAACGTGTTTTTCACAGTCCACATGAGATTGGTGTGTCCGAATGAAGATGAGGCTATGCAACCCTGTGCTTACATCTAGTGCTGGGAAATTACTACACAAATCCACTTTCTCTCTTTCTCCCTCATTAGAGTAGTGATAGAACTCCAACCTGCAAAGGAAGGTGCTACAGATTACATTAAAGATAATGTAATGACTGTGGTATAGATTCAGGTTGCTGCTAGCACTAGTTCCCCTAAATGTCTTAGTAAAAACAATGTAATTACCTGTGTAATTGAGGCCAATTCTCTTCATCTTTGAGCTCTTTGGAAGCTTTTATGCTGATTAGAGCAGAGGTGGCCGAGGGCAGAGAGGAAGGCTATCTTCAGTTTGTACATAGATGACGGCAGGAGTTTGGAACAGTAAACAAAGGACGCTGTACTGCCTTGGCTTTACATGAACAGAGGAGGCATTTGCTCCAAGGCCTGTTAGCAGAATGATTACCAGACTCACACTGGGAATAATCTTTTGTGGAGTAAAGATGAGAGATGCAGTAATCTGTTCATCATTTGTCAGTTTTAATCCACCTCACAGTGTTTACCTGACTGTAAACAGCACTGTCATCTTCAAGAAATCATCCCCAAAATATTTAAGCCTTGAAAGATTGCATTTGTGATTTCAAACCTATAATTGGGAACACCGTTCACTAAGCTAAAATGTAGCTAGGGAGCCTCAATAGTAAACACCTGTGGGTTCAGACAAATTGTAGTTTTACATCAAGTACAACTGAAAGATTCTGCGAATGGATTGATTCCCTGAAACTTCTAAAGAACATTAACAAGTTCTCCTGTATATTAAATTTATAAACAATTTACCCAGAAACAAATATTCTGTCATCATTTACTCACCTCAGTGCACTGACATAAAACAACGGAAAGGAAAATAAAAAAAATCTAAATACGTTCTTCTATATTCTGCAAACAAAATAAATTCATACATGTTTGCAAAGACACAAAGGTGAACAATTGATGTATTCTTGGTAAATTTATTTTCAATGTATGATCAGTGTTTCCTGTCTAGACATGTGCCTGTGTGGTTGTGTGTATGTGTGTTTGGGTAAGTAAGTCAAAAAGAGAAGAACCAGAATGGATTTGAGAGCTATAAATAAGCATATATGTCAACGACTGCTGTTTTGGGAAGCATTTGGAAAGAAACGAGAAGTTATCCTCTATGTGTGTGTGTGTGTGTGTGTGTGTGTGTGTGTGTGTTAATGGTTGATGCTCAATTCACCAAGCAGTTAGGGGATCAGTTCCAGATGTTGGCTCCCAGTAGGGTGAAATGTAATGTGGGCCTGGAGCGAGTGTACACTCTACTGTTAAAAACAGAAGGAAGATTTGATTTGTCATCATACCAGGGTTTGTCTGTTCAGTAAACCTATTTGTGTCTCAAATCAATTATGAAAATCAAAAGAAGGCGCAAGCCTCTCGCAGTTTGTCAGACCACTTTCTCTAAGCTGTTTTCCCTGAAATTGGGGGCCAACAGAGGTGACCTTGGTTAGCAGACTGAAATGCCACCTCGTATGTCCTTGGGGCTAGTGATATGTTGATTTGAACTGGCAGTAAGCTCTCCCACAACCTCTGCAGGTCATCTAAACAGTTAAGGCTAAAGTCTTGGATTACATACTTCCTTTGCACGTTTCACTATTTTTTGTTCTATAATTTGCTCAAACTTTCCACATATGAGCTCAAAGCCTATGCAGTGCCTTTGCCTGGGACTGGGCTTCCATCCATAAATGGCTCAAAACTCTTCCAGCAAAAACAGGGCGTACTGGAAACCAATAAAAGGGTTGCAACCACATGTAATGAAGTTGCTAGAGGAAAAGAATGGCCATGTGGCCCTCAGTGTCCCATGTGCACTAAATTAATGTGGCACTATAAATAGCCACGTAGTCGACCGGATGAAGATGTGATATGAGAAATGTAAGGAGGGTGGAAAGTTAGCTTTTCAGATCGAAGGCGCATTGCTACGTAGTGGCAGAAATGCAGGGCAGGAGCATCTGCACAAAAACATTCTGCCCAGCTTAGAAACACCTTGTGTTGGAAGGGAAAAAAGTGATAAGTATGTTACTATGAACAGATTTGTATTATGTGGAAAACCTGTTGTTTCAGCATTGAGTGTAACTTTGCAGCCTCACATACAGGCAAAAGTCTGACATTTGGTTGTAGTCTTTTTCTTCTCACTCATTGCTGTAAAATCGTTCACGTGGTTTATATTCTTTCTTTGAAAATCTCCTTTTCTGCACCTCAAAGAGACCACTACTGACGGTAATCACATCAAGACATAAGCAGCATCGCGCAAAAGCTTGGCAATGACATTAAAGGACACACAAAGACAATCCTAGTGCTTTGTTTTCAATCAGAAGCAGAAACTCAATCGGCCAATTTCAACCAATAAACAAATTCCATGAAGTGTTGCTTGTTGTTGTGAATGAAGCAAGAAAGATGGATTTTATTTACGTTGGAGTTGATTACATTAGCAGATGAATTCTACTGTAACAATGTTGTATTTTGTAACCTCTCAGCCTCCTCGTTGTAATTAAAATACATAAATCAGGGAAACAGAAAGAGAAAAGCTATTAAGTTGTACTAAATCTAGAAGTGTATAAATTAGCTTCAAATTAAAAACAGATTAAAACTGTTCTTGTAATACGAATACACAATATCATTGCATGAACTAGTGGGGAAAGCAAGAGAGAAAGAAAGGGAGAGACAGTATGACACCTGTCAATCATGAAGCCCTTGGCCAAGAGAGGATATTTACAATTATAACCCATTCCTGAAAGCTGTGTGTGTGTGTGTGTGTGTGTGTGTGTGTGTGTGTGTGTGTGTGTGTGTGTGTGTGAGAGAGAGAGAGAGAGAGAGAGAGAGAGAGAGAGAGAGAGAGAAATACCAACAGTGGTGAATTAGTGGAGCCAGCCCATACATACATTCATCATGCTCCTTCCTCTGTTGATTTCATACAAATGCAACATGTTCTCTGATAAATATTATGCATGCTGAGGGAGGTCTGGGTGGCCTGACAGAAACATTTGCCACACTTAAAATCCAAATAGTGCCACTTTGAATTGAGATGTCACTAAGAACCCCACAGGACCAGCTGAGGCCTACAGTCCCAAGACTCAGAGCATCAAGCCATTTGACACGGGATCAAATTAATTTTAAGCAAAATACAAAATAATAATTCTGAATTCATTTGCTCATCTCCCATGGTAGCATCTTTCTGGATACGCTTGGGGTTTTAGTTTAGTTGGGAGAACACAATGAATATAAGTAACTCATTAAACTTCTCAAAGAGCTTCAGCAGGGGTCTGATGTGATTTCTCCAGACTTCTCTTCAGAATAACCAACAAGACGCTGTCTAATAATGGACAATAAAACCCATGTGCCTCAAAATTTCAATGACTGTGATAACACTTAATTTTTCTGTCCCTGTTGCATGACTTATTTAGAGGAATCAAATTGGATGTTACAAAGTGCAACATGCTGTTTCACGTAATTGACCCCTCAGAGCAATTGTCTTCAACAACAACAAGGAGAGGGAATAACAAGTTCTTCCATCCAATAATGACCAAGCCAGAGTCTAGTACCTGATCTTCTATCTTGATCTTCTTGGTGCCGCCAGAGGTCAGAGGATATGACAAGGAAGGATCTCAGAACGCAACAGAGCTGATGGTTAGCAATAAAGTCAGCCGGGAAAGCTAACAGATGCTTAGAGAGAAACTGACTGACGGAGTTTCCCAAAGGATCCAGTGCCAGGGGAGTGCTTGAGATAGTCATTCCCCAGTCTCACCCCTGACGGGAGGCATGGATTAGTTCTGAAGCCCCCTGGGCGGCCATTGTGCCACACCACATCCTGTTCTGCCCAATTATCTCCTGTCTCCAGTCTGTCTCCACTCCTGCTCCATTGATCCCCAGGAACCCAGTCTTTGAGCCACTCAAGACCTAAAGCAGAGCTAGACTGCCAAAACTTGTGTTCTCAGAGCTAGTGTGTGACTTCATGCACTTACAGTCCAAAGAATTACCCTTTACTGTCTGAAATATAATTTTAGAGATGTTTACATCAATAAGAATTTATCTAGATTTTTGAAACAATTTTCGGAGTAATTAATATTTATAATGTTACGGAATTTTGAACAAATAAAGTCAGCTGGTCATGTGTAATGCCGAATATGCAGAGGGAGACATTTGCTAATAGACTCATAATGCTTAATTTGAGTGCTTGAATTAATTCTGGCATCTGTCCCAAATTATAGTTTAATGTAAGTTACAGAAGAGATAGATGGTAATAGAACAGAATACTTAAAAAAACTCTCAGTATTGACAAGTAAAAAAAAAGGAAAACTCACAAGAAAAACGTCTCGGTTACGTATGTAACCCTCGTTCCCTGAAGGAGGGAACGGAGACGTCACGTCGGATGACCGACGAATTGGGATCTCGCCAGAGAGACCTATCCACTTCGAGTGTAACTAAACGAGCCAATGGACATTGGCATGCGATCATTGCATCCAGCTGCCGCTGATCACAGCGTGAGTATAAGAGGCAGCCGGTGCACCGCATTAATCATGTTTTCGCTGAGGAGCCGAGCCGGAGACCCGGCCGCCCAGTGGTGGTACAGCAACTGTGGCGACGGGACGTGACGTCTCCGTTCCCTCCTTCAGGGAACGAGGGTTACATACGTAACCGAGACGTTCCCTTTCAGTCGGTCACTCCGAGTCACGTCGGATGACCGACGAATTGGGATCCCTACCAAAGCGCCACAGGAGCTGCCCCTTCCAGCGCCCTGTGTAGACCTCCTGATCCTTCCTATAAGGCAGACGATAGGACCGGGCTACACAGAGAAGGTCGACTACTGCTGTCCCTAGAGCAACCCAAACAGTAGGACTTGAATAACACTGGGAAAGTGTGCCCTTCCACTTGGAAGAGGCACACTGCGGAGTCACCTCCTCCCAGCGGGGGTTAAGTGACATTACTCACGTGAAGTAACCCCGTAGGGCCCAATGCACATGGAAGTCTCTGTGATGGCTCAGGCTGCATCATTAGAGACGGCAGAACATGGTCTACCTGGGGAACACGGTTCTAATAAGCATACCGTGGAAAACACATATGGGATCCCAACAGGGTCACTCATATGGGCACTAGCCTCACACCAGATTTCAAGAATTCATTGGCTGAAAGGCCTGGCGCCGTACGTTCCGCCACGTCTGGGCACCGGAGTGCTGGAGGACTCGACAGGGTTTGCCCGGTTAGGGAACTCTCTGGAGAATAAGGCGTTTAGGGACGCGCAAGCCGACTCTGAACAGGGCCTCTCAGTGCCACTACCCGTTTGAGGTGAGAACACAGGAGGAAACCGGTTCGACACGCAGGCTATAGAACCTAGCGAACGTGTTGGGAGTCGCCCAACCCGCAGCTCTACAGATGTCTGCTAGCGAGGCGCCACGAGCCAGCGCCCAGGACGATGCAACACCCCTAGTGGAGTGAGCACGCAACCTGAGCGGGCAGGGCACACCTTGTGCTTCATAGGCCAAGGTGATAGCATCCACTATCCAGTGGGCCATCCTCTGCTTGGAAACAGCCTTCCCTTCTGCTGTCCACCGTAGCAGACAAAGAGCTGCTCTGAGGTCCTAAAGCTCTGAGTTCTATCCGTGTACTGTCGCAGTGCGCTGCATCGGACAGAGCAAAGCTAGGGCTGGGTCTGCCTCCTCCGGGGGCAGCGCTTGCAGATTCACTACCTGGTCCCTGAAGGGAGTGGTAGGAACCTTGGGCACATAGCCGGGCCGGGGCCTCAGTGTTGCACTGGAGTCAGCCGGCCCAAACTGAAGGCACGAATCGTCGATCGAAAATGCCTGCAGGTCCCCACCCTCTTGATCGAGGCCAATGCAGTCAGGAGTAGGGTTTTCATAGATAGAAACTTCAATTCGACTGACTGCAAAGGCTCAAAGGGGGCAGTTATTAGGGCTCTTAGCACCAAAGCCAAATCCCAAGAGGGTAGAGAGGGGGGCCTAGGAGGGTTCAACCTCCTGGCCCCTCTAAGAAACCTGACAACCAGGTTGTGCTTCCCCACCGACTTCCCCTCTACGGGGTCGTGGTAAGCAGAAATAGCGGCCACATAAACCTTAAGGGTGGAAGGGGACAGCCTACGCTCCAACCCTTGCTGTAAGAAGGAAAGCACAGCTCTGATCGAGCATCTCCGGGGGTCCTCCTGGTGGGAGGAACACCATTCGACGAACAGGTTCCACTTCAGAGTATAGGCCCGTCTCGTGGACGGTGCCCGTGCTGAAGTGATAGTGAGTGCTACCTCCTGGGGTAGGTCAGCTAGAACCTCCGCGTCCCATCCAGGGACCATACGTGGAGTTTCCACAGGTCCGGGCGCGGGTGCCATAGTGCCCGTCTCTGAGAAAGCAGATCCTTCCTCAGAGGAATTGGCCAGGAGGGGCTGTCGCGAGGAGCATGAGTTCCGGGAACCAGGTCCTGTTGGGCCAATATGGAGCCACTAACAAGACCTGCTCCTCGTCCTCCCTGATCTTGCACAGTGTCTGTGCTAGTAGGCTCACTGGGGGGAACGCATATTTGCGCAGGCCCCGGGGCCAGCTGTGTGCCAGTGCATCCGTGCCGAGCGTTGCCTCGGTTAGAGTAGACCTCTTGGCAGTGGGTGGTTTCTGGAGATGCAAACAGGTCGACCTGAGCAGCTCGAACCGTCCCAAATCAGCTGAACCGCCTGGGGATGGAGTCTCCACTCGCCTGGAAGTGCTGCTCGAGACAGCTCGTCGGCTGCCCGATTGAACACTCCTGGGATGTGGATGGCACGAAGGGACCTCAGATGCTTCTGACTCCAGAGGAGGAGGTGGCGGGCGAGTTGCGACATGCGACGGGAGCGCAAACCGCCTTGCCGGTTGATATACGCAACGGTCGCAGTGTTGTCCGTACGGACCAGAACGTCCTTGCGCTGAAGGCGCCCTCTGAGACGGCTCAGGGCAAGGCGTACTGCTAGCAACTCGAGGCAATTGATATGCCAATGCAGTTGGGGACCCGTCCAAACCCCTGATACTGCGTGCCCGTTGTACGTGGCTCCCCAGCCTGTGGTCGAGGCATCTGTGAATACCACAGCATGCCTGGATACCTGCTCCAGGGGCACTCCTGCCCGAAGGAACGAGGGATCTGACCACGGCCTGAAGGTCTTGCGGCAGGCCGGTGTAATCTGAACCCGGTAAGTGCCGTGTTTCCACGCCCACCTCGGGATTCGGCCATAGAGCCAGTGCTGAAGCGGTCTCATATGGAGCAGACCGAGCGGAACTGTCACCGCAGCTGCAGCCATATGCCCCAGGAGCCTCTGAAAGAGTTTCAGTGGAACCGCCGTCCTGCCTGATAAGGTCTTGAAGCAGTTCAGCACTGACTGAGCACGTTCCTGGGTGAGGCGTGCTGTTTGGTTGACCGAATCGAACTCCATGCCGAGAAAAGAGATCCTCTGCGTTGGCACAAGTTTGCTCTTTTCCCAGTTGACCCGAAGGCCCAGCAGGCTGAGGTGCTTGAGCATCAGGTCCCTGTGTGCAGACAACTGCTTGCGAGACTGTGCGAGTATGAGGCAGTCGTCGAGATAGTTGAGAATGCGCACACCTTGTTCTCTCAGGGGGACAAGGGCCGCCTCCACGACTTTGGTGAAGACGCGAGGCGACAGGGACAGCCCGAAGGGCAGGACCTTGTACTGATACACCTGTCCCTTGAATGCGAAACGCAGGAATGACCTGTGTCGCGGGAGGATCGAGACATGAAAGTACGCGTCCTTCAGGTCGATTGCTGCAAACCAATCTAGGGGACGGACGCATCCAAAAATGCGTTTCTGCGTCAACATCTTGAACGGCAGCTTGTGAAGTGCACGGTTCAAAACTCGCAGATCCAAGATCGGTCGTAACCCACCACCTTTCTTGGGCACAATGAAGTCGGGGCTGAACAACCCCGACCTCATATCGGCTGGAGGGACCGGCTCTATCGCGTCCTTCGCCAGTAGGACTGCGATTTCCGCACGCAAGACAGGAGCATCGGCGGGTTTGACTGAAGTGAACCGGATGCCCCTGAACTTGGGGGGACGCCGGGCGAACTGAATCGCATAGCCGAGTCTGATGGTCCGTAGGAGCCACCGAGACGGACTGGGGAGCGCTAGCCAGGCTCCGAGAGACCGTGCCAGCGGCACCAACGGAGCCACCGGCGTACGTGGTGGGGCAGCGATGTGGAACACAGGGACCCGGCCCGGGGCCTGTGAAGGCCTGGCCTGTGATGGCAGGGGGCGGGGTCTGGGTGTGTAGTGTAACACTCACCTGATTCCTCCTCGTGTGGGAGGAAACGCAGGAGCCCGGCTTGCGTGTGACGACTTGTAGCGGGGGATTGAGTGCTACTGCCTTTGTTCCACAAATGGGCAGGAGGGGTGCTCTTGGGCAACCCCCCCCTGCCTGGCGAGAGAGGAGGAAGGAAGTGATCCCGTGATGCATGGTACACCACTCTCCTCCTCTTGAGACCCAGAGACTGAGGAAACTGCTCTTTATTGAAGTTTTGGGTACCGCTGGCTGCTGGGCCAGCGGCGGAACAAAAACAAAACGAAACAAAGGATTCTCCACCCGGCCCTCCTCCGGGGGAGGGAGTGGTGCGGTCACCATCTCCCGACGAGCAGTTCCCTCCATCTCTGGGTCGCCCGTCTCAGGGCCTCTTGCACTTGCGCTTGCCGCCGGGTCTGGCGGGGGCCTGGACGGGCTGGGCGTCCTGTCTGTGACCGGCTCCACGACGCCGCACGGTGGAAGGCTGCTGCCGCGGCGTGGGAGCGGGGGCGGCCACAGGGGGGCGCCCACGGCGACGAGCTGCAGCCGGAGTGGAAGCAGCAGCGGGTTTCCTCCGGCGCATGATGTGCTTAATCGCCTCAGTCTGCTTCTGTGCTGCCGAAAACTGCTGGGCACAGCTCTCGACAGCGTCGCCGAAAGGCCGGTTCTGTGACACGGGAGCATTCAGGAACTGTACCTTCTCCTGCTCCTTCATGTCAGTGAGACACAGCCAGAGATGGCGCTCCTGGACCACAAGCGTGGACATCGCACGACCCAGAGACTGTGCGGTCACCTTCGTCGCTCGGAGCGCGAGGTCCGTCGCAGCACGCAGCTCATGTAGAACCGCCAGGTCGTGCCCACCCTCGTGCAGGTTTCTCAGTGCTTTGGCCTGATGGACCTGCAGTAACGCCATGGCGTGTAGGGCAGAAGCCGCCTCCCCACAGGCTCTATAAGCACTGCCAGTGAGGCCTGACGAGTACTTACAGGCCCGTGAGGGGAGACACGGTTCACCCCGCAGAGTGGAAGCGACTGTTGGACACAACTGCATGGCCACAGACCGCTCCACAGAGGGGATGCCCGTGTACCCCAAAGCGGCTCCACCATCGAGGGTGGTGAGGGGGGAGGAGCCACAAGGTTTATTTCGGGCAGTAAAAGGTGCCTTCCATGACCTTGTAAGCTCCTCATGCACTTCCGGAAAGAATGGCACCGAGGGGCGCTGAAAACCAGCGCGACTTCCCCGAGAAACCACTCGTCCAACCTAGAAGGGTCGGGAAGCGGTGGAGGATTCCACACGAGCCCAACGTTCTCGGCGCCCCGGGAAAGCATAGCCGTCATCTCTGGGTCTGGCTCGGACAGCGCTACCACACCCGAAGGGGGCAACGCAGCCGAGTCGTCATCCCCGGAGAGAGAGGGCTCGCCCTCCGATGCAGCGACCGACATCTGGTCATCAGGGGAGGCACCGAAGGAAACGGGTGGGGTACCCCACTCAGCAGAGGCCCCAGTCCGAACCAACGGTACCCCCGCCAGCTGCGGAGTGCCTGAGGGGTGAGAACCTCCACTTGGGGAAGCCCTCACCGTAATCCTCAGATCACCTCTGACTCCACCGGATGCTGTGCCGCCCCGTTTTGTGCCAGGACGAACGCCAGATCGCGGCAGAGGCAGAGGGACCCCGCCATGTTTGACACAGCGGAGTCTATTGCGCAACTCCGAGATGGTCATGTCCCCACAAGAAGAACATGAACCATCCACGAAAGCTTCCTCAGCGTGCTGAATGCCCAGACACGTGAGGCAGTGATCGTGACCGTCCTGAGGCGCCAGAGATCGACCACACCCAGAAACGCACGGGTGATAAGACATCTTTAAAAAGACGCGATCACCCGTGTACTCTTTTAGAGAAATTTTGCTCTTTTAGTGCTGAAGCACGCAGGGGAGCTGGCCACCGCACACTCCTGTGTGACTGTCTTCACGGACCGTTGTTCTCCCGTGAGACCGCGACCACCGCTGCTGTGCCGTAACGCCCGCACTCGTAAAGCTTCTCGTAGCGTCAGGAAGAGCAGTAGTGAAACACCACCGCCGGCTCCTCAGCGAACAGGATGATTAATGCGTATACTCACGCTGTGATCAGCGGCAGCTGGATGCACGATCGCATGCCAATGTCCATTGGCTCGTTTAGTTACACTCGAAGTGGATAGGTCTCTCTGGCGAGATCCCAATTCGTCGGTCATCCGACGTGACTCGGAGTGACCGACTGAAAGGGAAACTAAGTTCCTCTATCTTAAAGACTCATCATTGTTTACTTTAGATGTATTCAAGTAGCTCTCACATGGTCACAGACAGTACCCTCGTGCAGCTCCTGCTTTTCTCTCCCTCTCCTTCATTAACATGTCTTCAGTATGATCCCTGATGAAAATTGCATGATCTGTAACGAAACATTTGAATACAGCTGAGCTTTAAACGGTTTCTTAAAATTAGACGATAAAGCAATGTGAGATTAATATTTTTTACACCTCTCTAAACAGCATGACACATGAATTGTAATACATTAATAATACACTGCATGTGTCCTACGTCTTAAGTAGTAGCTCATTTATGCATAAATAGTTGTTCCCCTCACTCAACCCACATGGCTCATTAGAAATACAGAATAATATAAAGAGCCTTTATGTTTAATGTACATTGTAATCATGATTGACTGGTAATCAATAATGTAAACACTGGACTCATCTTTCAGTGACATTAATATCATGGACACAATTCAAAGGTTTCTTTTAATGTAAAAGTGACAGATAAGTACACTGTTACAAAATAAAAATATAAATTAATTATATTCTTCTGAACATTATATCCATCCAAAAATTACACAAGTTTATTCATCAACATAATAATAATAGTTTTACAAGAACAGAATCAAAATATGTTTAATATATTAAAATAGAAAGTTCTAATAATAATGCACAACATCACTGTTTTACTGTATTTTACTTTTTTATACTTTATACTTAAAAAAGTCAAATAAATGCAGCCTTGGTGAGCATAAGTCATTTCTTTCAAAAAATATAAATACCTAAACAAATAAACATTACTTGAGCAGTAGTGTAAATTACTTTGAATATGTTCAAACATATTGGAGTTGTGAGGGTCAGTAGTCGTTTATAGTGTGACATCACAGATTCTGAACTTACTATTGAACTGATTCTGTATTGGCTTAATCCAGTCTTACAACTGCTGATACCCTCCTAGCTTGTATCTGCAATATTCCCTATTCTTGAAATGGGCTGCTGTGATCAGAGAGCTGACCCTGGGTCTGTACTCTGTGACCAACCAAAGTCTTCCATTGGGCCTGGCAAGATAAAGCAGTTTTTTTCCCCTCTCTCCAAATCCTTTGGGCAAATGTCACCAGGCCTTGATCTGGAAAATCTAGGGATGAGCTTTGAGGACAAAATGGAAACAGCTAACCGCTAAGACAGAATGTAGGACCGATAGCATGTCACGGCCCTAATGTCAGAATAGTGTGCTCTCAGATAAGCCAAGCAGCAGCAACATTAAATGTTTAATGAAGTTTATCTTAGCGTTCACATTTTCAAAGAGCTATTCTCAGGCTTAAATCTACAACCAAGGTTATTGTCCTCGGCCCTGGAACAATAAAGGCTCAACTATGGCAATGTTTTTATTATTATTATTATTATTATTATTATTATTATTATTATTCCTGCTAAAGAACAACAAAATAATTCAACCAAATGAATTTTTTGTGTGTGGAGGCCTACATTTTAGGATTACTTTCTGTATAGTTTCTGTTGCAGAAAAAATACAATATTAGTATATAAATATAAAAAAGCAATACAATTGCTTACATTGCAATAAAATAAATAAAAAGTAATACTGCTTTATGGAGCATAATAGTAATTGTGTTAGTCTCAATGCTTCTCGCATCTATTGGCAACGCAGTAGATGTGAAAGTGTGAAAGTGACGTTTCCTCACCCCCAACAACTCCAGCACACAGTTTGTCAACCACTGTCTACTAAGTTTAGTGATTTTAGTCTTAAAACTAAACCAGTCAAACTCAAACCCTGGACATAATTTCTGCATTGAAAAACAAAAAAGGACCATGGGAGTAATTTGAATTTGAAGTAGCAATTCCACCAAGAACACTGTGATTGTGCTTGAATAAATTTAGCTTTCAGGGCAAATTGCTGTCAAATGCAAATTAGGTTAATTTTAAGGAGCTTTAAGACTATCTGGCTCGTATCAGAGGAGAACGTTCTCAAAGCTAATGCAGTTCCATTTGGTATAGACACATGAGCGGTGGGAGGAATTTTCTAACTATTGACCAAAGAGGGAGGATGTGGAACATGAGGCAATGTTTTGCAGTCTTCCTCTGCACACTCATCTGAGTATAGCCCTCGCTCTGTTATCTAAACTCTTGGTTTGGGTTTTGGTTCAGTTGTTTCATTTGAATGGTGCATTTGTACTGGCCTCTGAGCGAGATTGGATTTGGAATTACACTTCCTGTCCTGCTGTTTTTCTCCCCCGCTTCGACTGCCTGACCACAACCAACTCCAGCCCTCCAACCTTTAGTGTTATTTTGTACGCATCAATAAATAAACATTTCATATTGGTATGCCGGCTGGTAGCTACTCACATTGGTAATCTGTCTATAAAAAAGAAGAAGATGAAATCACACCTTTGCAGTTACACAGTTGCTTTCACTTTGGATTAATCAATTATACAGAGGGTGAATTATACAGTATCGTTTCCCTTACAGCAATACAACCAACCGTCATGCCGTTCAGTAATCCATCTTATGAAGCATAATTCACTCTTTGGCTTCTTTAGAGTCTGAAAATGAATATCCAATTATCTGTCAGTGATTTACCCAGGCAGGGAATTGGAAATATATTACCCTGGCAATGAAGATTAAACATTTCTGCTTTGACATACAACACAGGTCATTGGTTGTGAAAACAAAAATCAAACAAAGAATCCATTCATTCATCAATTTCATTTTTAACTTTCAAAAAATTATTTCAGAGACTTTAGACAAGAGACTGGGCAGTTTTTGTCAGTTGTCCGAATTATAGCTGTTATACTATATGAACTTGAAAATAATTATTCATTTTTCAAAGTTGATGCAGCATTCAAAGCAACAACAACAACAACAAAAGATTGTACTCTCTCTCTTGTAGTCTGGTTGAATAACTTCTGAATACAGTCTCTTCATTGAGTCAAGAATGCCACAATATTGAAATGAGTTTGCACATCAGTTTGTACTGAAGATTAAATACTTAATTCAATAAATATTTACCCTTTCAAGTCAATTCATGATAGTTGGTTAGTGCCTTCCACAATTAATGTAATTCATTTTTAGTCAGCTTTACAGAAAATCACACATTAATGCCTTAAAAACAAATGTTAGTTAAAGTAAGCCTGCAGATTATAGGTGTAGATAATAGGAATGCTGTAGGTGAATACACGAGTATGGTGTCGTTGATTTTGTTTTGCTTGGCATCATAGAATATCTAGCCAGAAAGAGTTCCTGTCCCAGTAAAAAACTCTGCATTCTAAATGTATTTTAAACCCTTTTGTTTCCTCGTTCTCTTGTTATGCAAACAGCATCATGAAGGCTGTTGATTGATGAGCAGAGATTCAAAAAAAATAATGTGGGATGCTAAAACGTAATTCTTTTCAAAGAAGCACATGCATTAAAAAGCGCTCTCGATTTTTTACATGAGCTCAGTCTAATCATTCACATACAGTATATCACATATTTTCAAGAGTGATCTTAATGATTTGCATGTTTTTATACATACATTAACAACCTCACAGTGATCCTCAATGCTGTATAAACAGCATTAAAACCATCATTACATATGATGTTGTGTGCTACCAAGGGCCATCATAAGTCCTCCCACTTCACCTCTTGAGCTGAGGAGGGAACACATGCACAGACGAGAGGGGGGACATATTGACTCAGAGGCAATTAACATGCTCAGTATGGAAGACAATGTGTTCAATCTGGGATGCCAGTGCTCTCCTAACACACATGCAAAGATGTAAAAATTGCTATTTCTGATTGCAAGGAAATCATGAATACACTGGTCTAAAATGGCTATATATTATGTGCACACAAACACACACATTTTGTTTCCATGTTTTATGGTGACTGGAGTAATGATTTTGATACTGTACAAACTGTATCTTCTATTGCCCCACTGCAACCATACCTACGCAACCATACCTACACCTCACAGGAAACTTTCTGCATTTTTAGATTTTCAAAAAAATTTATTCCGTATGATTTATAATCTTGTTTCCTTATAGGGACCTAAAAATGTCCCCACAAGTTTAAACATTACTGGTATTACTAGCTATGTGGGGACATTTGGTCCCCATAACATTATAAATACCAGGTACACACACACACACACCTACACACCTTCTCTCTCATCTACCAGCAATGCAGAGTGTAAAGCAGTACATCTATCTATCTATCTATCTATCTATCTATCTATCTATCTATCTATCTATCTATCTATCTATCTATCTATCTATCTATCTATATATAACATTAAAGTAAGCAAATGAATATCAATAATTAATTAATTAATAAAGGGGGGCTAGAATAAAATGTATATAGGCCTACAGGTAATACCTACAATAAGGTTCCATTAGGTACCGTTAAGTAGCAATTAGTGATACATCATATTACAATAAGTGATACATTAAATTGCAATAACAAATGAGCGTGTTTCAGTTCAGATTTCAATCTCCAATGAGTAAAAGACAAAAGAAAACTGAACAATCTGTTCAAATTAGATCTGAAACTAAAATTATGCAGTATTAACTATGTGTAATTGAACTTTAAAAAAGGCAATATCTCACTATAATGCTGGTGTATTGTTGTAGATATTGCTTAATTAACTTAAATATACAAATATAAATAAAAAAAATTCAGCTTAGCACTCACTGAAAGGGAACAGGTAGCCAAACAAATAAAACCCTAATTGTCACACTGACGCATGATGAATGTTGCTCCTATTATTAAATTAATCTTGCATTCTTGTGGAGTCTCAGGGGAGCAGGTAATTAACAAAAAGAGGTGCCTCAGAGTAAAACACAGAGAGAGCTTATCTGAGCCCCTACGCGGCTCTCTCTCGAGACCACGGGACAAACAGATTTAGAGGAAAACTGTAGAATTCCCCCCAATCATTTTGCCCTAGCTAACAAGAGTGCTGCTCTGCGGTAGGCAGCCCTGTGCATTGATTTGAGGGCGATACAGATGAGGGCACACCAGCTGTGTTAGCAGTTGCCTCTAAATGTGTCCGCTTCCTGTGCCATTCTCCTCATCTATTTCTGAGTTTAGGTGAAATGCCAGATACATTCTAATAGTACATATATTAAAGGTTATAGTGTGGAGAGATTATGCCCTCAGAAACATTACAGCAATTGTGGTACAGTATATCTGAGATGCTGGTTGAAGATGCTCATTGAATATCCAGTCTGTTGGGCAAGAGACAGAGCAAGAAACAGAGGACTGGGTGAGAATGAGATTAGAGATGCCATATATGTTGGAAATGCAGAGAGTGACAATACAAAGATGATAGGTTCATTGTTGAGACTGGCCTTGCAGTACTAGACAGGGACAATGCCTCGTCTGGAGGAGGAGACAATGATGCTGTGTAACCTGGTCCTGATGCACGACGACAGATGTGTCTCCTGTGAAACAGAGGGAACAGGTTGATATGAAGGTAAGCATTAGAACTTCACAGCAATAATAAAGGCAAAATAATTTATCTTTAAATAAATAAATTAGGACAAATAAGAAAATGTAACCAATATTTAATTAGTGGATCCATGTGGACATATGGATCCATATATAAAGTACCATTCAATGTATTTATTTATTGGGAAGTCTCTTTAGACATTATTCCAGTCTTTGGTGTCACATGGTACTACAGATTTAATTCTAATATGCATATTTGGTGCTCAAGAAACATTTCTTATTACATTTTAGTGAAACCCATTATACTTTTCCCCCCATAAATGAGTAAATATAAATAATAGAAAGTTAATAGAAAGTTAAAAAACATGTTTTATCTGAAATACAAATGTTTTGTAACTTTGCTTAATAAATGTATGAATTTTATTGACTCCAAACTTTTAAACGGTAGTATATGGGTGTTCATTAGAAGTCAGAGGTTTGTTATTAAACGTGCTCAGAAATAATTTTGGCAAGATTAACACCAAACTGTGATCTGTTTTGACACAATGCAATAACAAAAAGACATGTCCTACTCATAAATAAGCATAAACTCTACACTTTTCAAAACCTTGTTAAATAGATATGTCAGAGGATGTTTGGGCTGTCAAAATCAAACACTCCAAAATACTGTTTTCTGCTCTCTTTGTTGCCTAAAAACAATGCCTATTGAGGGTCATTACGGTGATGTCTCCCCCTTTCATCACGCAGCCATCAGAGGGTAATGAATCCTACAAAAGACCTGTTTGTGTAGGTGCTCTTTATGGGATGTCAGTGATATGACAGGCTTGTGCATCTGACAAATTTCCTAGGATGCCACGGACAGCCATTGCTATGAGCTAGCCTGATGGACAGCTACTAGATCTTATCAGGGAATGGCTATCAAGCGGTGCGACAAGCCTCTTTATCTCCCAGCCACACATTCTCCCCTATGACTGGGCCCTGGGGTGGAGTGGGGAGAGAGAGAGAGAGAGAGAGAGAGAGAGAGAGAGAGAGAGAGAGGGGGGGTGTAAAAGAGGGATGGAAGAAGAGACAAACACTCAGCAGTGACACTGCAGAGTTTTCAAAGCTGTATTCACATTGAAATTAAAATACTCTATTTTTCCAAAGATTGATGGCGGTTTGTTTGGCTTTCTGTAGATTTAAGTCTTTATCTATGGATCAGGGCAAATTTAGGATTTTACACACACATTATGATAATTAACAGACCTTGGTCATCATGATGGCCTCTGCTCAAATAAGAGCTGACTGAACAGCTGCTGCTGTCTGTAGATTAGAAGTTAAGTCACAAACAGCTGATTTTTGCTTTGAAAGCACAAGCATGGTGATCAGTATGAGGTCAAATGGCATATACATGACTTTAAAAGTTAAGGAAGTGTATTCAACAACCTGTTACACATAAGACAAACATTTTCTCTCTTCTATTGTCATTGCTATTAATTCACACACAAGCCTAAAAGACCAACATAGCCTCATAGGAAAAACATGTCTGCATAAACTTTCACAAAACTACAAAAACGTACCTAAACCCTCAGAAATGAATGAATGAATGAATTAAGTGAACATATTCGTATCTGAACACATTTCAGTACCCCTTATCTACTATGTTTCTGAGTGTATATACAATTTACTGCAGTTTTCAGCTGAAATGAACATGAGTGGCAGGGAAAAAAACAACACCTTTTATTTATTTTGATTACATGTGCTGATGATCAATTTATAGAATTATTTTAATGCAGTTAATTGCACAATAATATGTTATAACCTCAAAACACTTTTTTCATGGTGCATGATTTGTAAAGTAATGCATTTTAACATTTGCATCACATAATTATGTAAGGCATTTATAATGTAGTAAACTTACTCAGTAGCTCACCTGATTCAGCATTGTACCTGTGATGCAGAGTCCTAGGGTATGCATCCCATGGAACATGAGTTACAATACAAAAGCTCAATAGATTGTATAATCAAGATGAAATGGCATGGTTGCTTCAGACAATGAATATTTAACTTATGTTTAATTTTGTTATTACTATCATTATATTTAGGGTAGGTGATGTGCGAATTTTTTCGAACACAAACTTTGTTACCGCCTGTCACAGAACATATCATTTCTAAACTGCCAGGATACAACAACAACCAACTTAATAAAACACAGCCAGATTCATGTTCATCCATTTCTGTTGTAGAATGGCATGGATTTGGCACCATTCACTGGATAAATCACTTCGAAAGCGTCACAAAACATGCATGAATATGATTTTGTCACAGCAGGCATGCTTTTACAATGTGCCTGGGTTAGTACAATACAGGTGTGGATTCCCAATGCACATGTTCCTGAATGACAATTGCAAGCAGTTTTAAGCAGTTAATTTGAGAGCGGGATGAGGCTGAGAAAACTGATTGAGTGAGTAAGCAGAAGAGTGAGAGTGTGTGTGGTCCCTTGACAGAGGAGAGGTTGAGGAGCTGGACTGTGGTTAACTGCTGTGCTAAGCATGTCAGATGGGCTCTATTCCCATGCTCCACTCTCTGTCTGCCTGTCATCTCCTCTGTCTGATTCATTACATCAGTACACAAATAGCAAATCCCATATTCCTCCACAAATGAAGCATCTTTTCATATTAATGGCAAAGAGGATCAATTTCATCCATTCAGATGCATCAGGGCTAATCTTTTATTTATCCCATGTTAACTTATCTTTTCCTGTTGTGATCTTGTTGTTGTAGGAAGGAGTGTGCTCGAAAATCAAACATCCCCACCCTGTCAGCTATTAAAAGATCCACTTGCACCTCATCTTCGCCATGCCAGTGTAGAGGGAATTTATGTCAAATTGTTCCACCGAGTGAAAATGAGTGCTCATCTCGAGGGACAGGGGGTGCGTCCTGTTGCTATGGGTTTCATATCATGTGGCAAAGTTTTACAATATCACACAAAGCATAGTTCTGTTTTACTAGCAATCATGGGGCTTATCACCTAGCAATCATGGGGTTTTGCCTCGACTTTGCATGTTTAGTGTACATAAATGCACCATTAAGATGAGGATAACTTTTTTCATATTATGGCGAGAATACATGGAATGTTTTAAAATGTAAAAACATAAAATAAAATGCCTGAAGTAATTTTAGGCATCAACTTTATAATGAAAAGCTACATTATTCAACATGAACGACTCTTTTACAGCATATATTAATATTAATTCAATTTTAATGTCAACATTTACAAACACATTTTCAAGATAAAAGTTGTATCTGTTAACATTAGTTAATGCACAATGAACTAACATGAGCATGAGCATTTGTTTATTAAATAACTTTAACAACGGTTATTAAATTATGTAATAAATTATGTTATAAATTATTTAATAATATAGATATTGCTCATTCTTAGTTCATTAATATTATCATTACTTAAAGGTGCCATACAATGAAAAACTGTCTTTACCATTGCATAGTTAAATAATAACAGTTATGTACATGGAAATGACATACAGTGAGCATCAGACACCATAGTTTCCTCCTTCTTATGTAAATCTTGTGATTTAAAAAGACCACTGAGAAACAGGCGAATCAGAACATAACACCGACTGTGACACAACAGTCGGGATCATTACGCCCCAGCATTCCATAAACCCGCCCTTGTTCTAGGAAAGCGCCAGCTGAACCATCAGAAATTCTGCAGGTGTTTTAAATAAACAAGCACGGACAACAGCGAAAATGGCAGATCATGGAAATAAATGTAATGCTCCAGTCTGTGCAGGGGATACAAAGTGCAGGTATGGGTTGGTGTCTTTATTCAGAAAGGCACGGAAAACAAATATCGCTTTCTAAAAAAAATAATGCGAGACACTAGATTCAAGGTTCAAGGTTTTTTTATTCGTCACATACTCAATAATACAGAATATAATCAGTAGTGAAATGTAAATCAGGTCAGGTCCACTCAATAGACAGCGCAAAATATGTAACACAACACAAGAGAATATATATAAATAAAGGTTAAAAAAAAGACAACAAAAAGAAGAAAATATAAAGAGTAAAATCTGCTATAAAATTAAATGTGCAATACAGTATACTGTGGACTTAATAAAAATAATATTAATAGGGATGTGCAATAGGAATGTGCAAACAGGTTGTACCGGTATATACACATAGCAGCAATGCGGATGATGGAGAATAGTGAATGTTTTTCAGTTTAATAAAATGGGTCTTGTAACTGTTATTAGACCGAGTTTGAGTTTAGGAGCCTGATGGACTGAGGGAAGAAGCTCCTCCTAAGGGTGAATCCCAATTCTCTGTCTTACCCCTTCCCCTTAGCCCTTCCCCTTTTTATTTCGCATTCACGTGAGAGTAAGGGCTGTCCCAATTCTCGTTTTGATCGAGGGGTAGGGCTAAGCGGAAGGGGTAGAAACCCCTTAAAACCAAGAATTATCGAGAGCTTACTTGAAACCAAGGGGTACCCAGAACACACTGCAGCCAGATCATCCAGAGAGTATCGGCTTAAATATTTGATAAAAAAATTATGACTCTCTTGTTTTGTGCTCTACACAGTCCTGTAACTTATATATATATATATATATATGCAACCATGTTCTTAATTGAAACGTTTTTAAAAATCAAAAATTTTCCACGCTAACATTACATTGCTGATGTGCAGAACAGTCCCGCATTTCTCTGAATAGAGAAAACATCACTTAAACCCACGCAATCGAAATACACACGCTTGCAGACGGCAAGTTTGTGATCAACACTTGTCGCCTCGGGTGACGAAGCAGCCAGCTAGCGAAGATGTATGATGATGTAACAGTAACCATGTGGCGTCTCATTTCATAGGGGAATGTTTTCAACCCTAGCGCTTACCACTCGGTTTCGAGGGACAAGGGCTAGGGGTAAGGCAAATGGGAAGGGGTAAGACAGAGAAATGGGATTCACCCTCAGTCTCTCAGTTTTTGTCACCATGCTCCTGAAGCGCTTGCCAGATGGTAGTAACATGAAAAGACGGTTACCAGGGCGATTTGAGTCCTTGATGATTTTTACCAGCTCTGCTTTTGCAGCGTTTGAGGTAGATGTCCTGTAGAGAGAGGAGAGCAGACCCTGAGATGGGTTTAGCTAATCGCACAACTCTCTGCAAAGCTTTGCAGTCCTGATTTGAGGCATTACCATACCATTAAAGGGACATGGTTAGCTCCTTGTTAGCTGTAGCCTGAAATCTTATGTTAGTACATACAATTTCACTTACCACATAAACAGAGTAAGGAGAGATGAGGATGATGGTGAATGATTTACAGATCCTGAGCACCGCTGAAGCGTCTGATCTTGTAAAATGTGTGGTAAGTACTGTTGCATTCTTTCATTCTAGGGAGAAATCCTAGGAACAATTTTAAATACTGTATCAATGCAATCTATGGCACCTTTAATGTTAACCAATTACACCTTATTTAGTGTTATCATTAATGTTTAGTGTTGTTTTAATTATTAGCTGTAAATGAGCATTAAATGAAATGTAATCTAAATATAAAAAGGTATACAATTATATCAACTGATACTGATATGTTTACAGTTAAGTAAGTAAATTAATGAATGGATGAATGAATGAACGAATGAGCGAGCAAACATACAAATCAATGAATTAATAATAAGTCTCCCAGAACACACAGACACACAGAGGTGAAGCTAAATATGGTGATTTTCAGTCAAATAACCCTGGTGGACGACGATGATGATGATGATAAGCGGGACAGATTGCAAAAGAGAACAACAGCAGACAGCAAACAGCTGTCTGACACAGTTCTGTATGGCTCCAACAGCAGTCAGTGCCAAAAGACAAGATTACATGGCTAAAACAAAAGTAGTATGGCAGCAACACACTCCAAACGCATAACTGTCAAGTGGTCTTAGGACAGTAGCCCACAACAAACTGTTCACTTCTAAAATGACAGAGAGCAGATTTGACAGTCCTGTTCATGCCCTCAAGCATCATTTTACTTGGGGGCTACCCTTCATAAGATATAAATGGTATATTTTCATAAAAAGAACCATTTACAAGAAAAAAAAGTGTGATGTTATAAAGTTGCTCAAAAATATTTGTAAAAAAATGATTATATATATATATATATACATACATACATGGACGACCATGGAGGCATCATTGGTCCTAGTTTAAAATCTACTGATTTAAACTATGGAATTATTAGATTATCAGTAATTGTAGTTTTAGAAGAAAACACACACACACACACACACACACACACACACACACACACACACACACACACACACACACACATACACACACACACACAGTGCACATTGCAAAGAATCATTTAACACACAACATGAATAATACATATCCATCTCAGCCATTGCTGAGTCCTTTATTTAGTGTGTCTGGCAAGGAAATAAAACGCAATGATTACAGTGAGACCTCGGATTCTCTGGATTAGCTCAGCACCTCATTAAATCATGCGGAAAATGAACCTGCTAAACTACTGGCTCTGCAAGGCTCACAATGGTCTCCTCTACTCCTAAAAAAACAGCAGTCAAAGACAGGTGAAAGCCCCACGATTAAAGGACAGCTTCTATTGCATCTGCATCAAAAAGCTTCACTGTAAAATTCTATATAAATGACTTATGAATTATTTACATGCATATTACGGATGAATGTATTAAGAGCCATCAAAACTGCTAGTAAAACTTGTACGTGGTTAAGTACGCTTCCAGAACTCTCTCCTCGCAGTCATCCTCTTTTATTAAAAGCTTGGCACTTCTTGTACTCAGACTATTTTATTAGTTCTCCAGGGTTCGGTTAGCACTTTAGGGCCAACAAAGACATGAGAATAAACTTAAAAGGAAAAAAATATATATAAATACTTGACCCCAATTCCCCAATAACTTGTGCATCTACTTTGAATTTGCTCAATGGGTTAAAACGGCTGCATTTGACCATCCGTGTGAAAAGCACCTCTAATTGCTCTTTATCTTTTGACATAAGCATTGGAATGCAGAATGAGCACAGGATGTGACTAGATAATGTCAATTAACACTGATTTAGTATTCATAGAAACAGTAACATTTTATTGCATTCATATTGGCGGATTTATCTAGAGTTTTCAAAAGTCCCGTACCCTTCCTCAAACTTTTCACATTTATCTTTTCATTAATTTCAGACTTTTCTTGAAGATGATTGCGCTGATAGGAAACATTATTAAACTTTTGGCTCACACCATATTACCACTATCATCACTATCTCTTTTTTCATAGACAGACTTTTTTTATGTAGGATGAACAAGTATGCTAATTTTATTTAATTTTAGATATGGGAACACTTATCTTTCCACACCCTTCAATGCCGAGGACCTCTGGCTTTCGGGCTACTTTGAGGAAATAAAGTGTTTTTTTTAGGTTAAGGCACGGTGGTTGCTCTCCATTTCTGTCTCTTTCTCTCTTTTATTTCCCATTTATCATTCTCTTTATTTCTGAGATGGCCAGGTGCTCCTTTGTTTTAAAAATTCTACCAAAGGACTCACATGATATGCAGCCAGGAACCTTTCTAATCAGTTCCATGCTGTTTAATGATTTATACTTCACTTCATATGTTAATGTAAACTTTCAGCTGAGAATGAGGATGCAGTGTCGTGAAAAATGACCTTGGATGAACAGGAATTCATACTCGGAAATGACCAACAACAAGGAGCACAAAGACTGAGCTAGATACTCAAACGTTCATAAAAGCTTTGCTTCAAACACTCAGCTAGCTTTGTTTCTCGTTCCATCTGGATAGAAAAGAGGCCTGATAAGAATGACACGATTTAGCTGTTGTGTTGCGGAAATCAGATTGGTCAATTACACTTTGAAACATGGGAGAAATAGCACTGCTTTCGCAGCAGTGTGTACAGAAGGCAGATCTCTGTCCGTGGAATTATCCACCACAGACATATCTAAGCCTGTCACAAGCTGTTACAGCTCAGACTGAGTAAACATGAACACCATTAACCAAATGAAGTACTTGATGCTGCAAATTTGGAAAGAATGAAATATAAACGTTACAATAGGCCATGATGATTTGTGTTGTCTATGTGGCAGACCAGCTGGAGACCGGATTTAAACACTTCTAATACTCTGGCATTGTCATTGCTAAACAGAGTATTAGCATGTCATGCATAATAACAACTGCTCCCACCGGCATGTACAACGTTTATCTCTGAGGTCTGCATGAGAATGTGTCATTGAAACAGTAGGCTACATACACTTCAAGGGTAAACTACTCACCCTCCACTGCAGCTGCTCTGTCTTCAGCATTCCAGTTTCCACTCTTGCACTTTTGACCTTTTCTTCCAGACGTTATTTCTGTGTCTATTCATTATGCCTGTAAGGGTCTCTTAAAATGGTAATCACTTCTTCTAACTGGTGTCACCTGCTCAATTGTGCATGTGCAGCTTTCATAAGTAACACAACATATGCACTGCTCTCTTGAATACTTCATTCTGATTGGTCAAAAGGTGTATTTCCCAGGCAACTGCTTTACATAGCTGTGCTAGTTTCATCTCACACCAAAGACTCTTTTTATTCTTAAATAATACAATAATTTTAACTCAAAACTATAAATCATGTATTTGGTTTTCTAATCACTCAGCTGTGATTTATTTTTCTATAATGGCCTGATGACCATATATAATTCTTAAAGCTGCAGTCTATAACTTGTTTTGGTTTAAAAAATGATCCAAAATCTATTTTTGACCAAGTACATAACACGCCAGTGTTCAAAACTATCTCCTTATCTTATTCACTCAGGTAAACTTGTAATAATGTGTTCTAGTAATACTGGTAGGTTCCACGGGAAATACAAGCTTGCCGCTGTTCACAATTGCTTCACTTCTATATACACAAAGAAGAAGTCCTTGCTAGTAGGGTATATCACATGTGAAGATCTTGCAGGTGGCTGATATTATATTGCCTTTTCTCACAGCAGCTGGAATAATTACATTTATCGTTTTGATGGCAGATTGTAATCCAGAAAGCTGCAAATGACAATCATCAGTGACAACTGGAGATTCACCTGTAGCCACTAGTAGTCTACAGGTAGCACCAATACACACTAAATGCTGAATGTTGTTTACATTAACAATTTGAGAACAAAGTATAACAATAATAATAATTTGCACGGTTTGATGTGATAAGAGGTAAGCCAAGCGATTGCTTTATTGAATCACTATTGGTAGTGCGATGTATTGTAATGTTTTTTTTTTTTCCAGTTGGTCAGAATAAAAGTGGCAGACATGTTATAACTTGTTCAGATGACATTTTCATGTGAACGATCTTATATGGGTCAAACTTTCAAGATGTAGAATCTGTGATTCCAGAATACAGTGAATATCCACACTGGTGCGGTGACTGACAGTCACACATACTCCTCAAAACATTAGATTAATCTGCGCTGAGGAACCGAGCTGATGCACAACCCACGCAAAAATGTTAATTACAAAAATAACTGCAATTGCAGATTTAAAATAGAGATGGTGACAAAGTGACAACACTTATGGACTGCAGCTTTAACATAAGATTCCAAGTTCTAATGATTTTATTGTAAGATCAATAGTCATGATGAGTAATTAAAATGATTCAACATTGTCTACTGATTAATTATATATATATATATATATGAAGAGCTCTTTTCCAAAACGCTATAAATCCATTTTAATAGTTTTCATGAAAATGACTTTTTTTACCTAGACCCACACATTTAGTTAATATTCAATTTATCATGTTAAAATGGTCTGTTGGCTCAGTCTGAACATGTTAAACAATGATTGTTAAATCCCCCCGGGTCCGCACCATCACACAGAGCGAGTCTCGAACCCGGGTTTCTGGTGCGGGAGGCGGGCGCTCTAACAAGGAACGCCAAAGGCTACAGCTTTTTAGCGTCAGTCGCTAGAGCGCCTCTTTGTGAGGTCAGGAGAGTGAGGTACATTTTAAACAAGGAAATATAGCGATTTGGCATGAAACATTGATGGAGCAGTGAATAGGTTCAGTACACAGCAAAATGGCATGACGAACTAATTTTTTTTTTATTTGGCGTTTATCGCGTTTTGGAAAAGAGCCCTTCATATATATATATATATATATATATATATATATTTATACATATATATACACGTTTTATCTGATTTGTCTAGCAATGGTGAAAGACGTAAAATAGGCAATGTACAGAAAAATAATTTAATTATATATTAATTCAACTGTATATAACAACATTTAGGCTAATGAATACTACTACTCTAATAATTAGTAGTACTACTATTATTATTACTACTACTAATAATTATTATTATTATAACAGTCATTTATTTCATCATATTGATGTTGCCCCATTTTACAAATATTGCAAAACAACTTCAAAACAAATCAAATTATGTTGCAAGCTATGAGGTCATGTTTAATATCATTTTTCTTGTGCTGAAACAATCCTTCTCAAGGCACCAACGAGATTGGTGTAAAATTTCTCCCTTGTTGTAAATCACTAAAATGTCTGACAAACAGCAACAACTTTAAACAAACAGTGCCTCATTTTGCAATTGGATCATCTTATGTTGATCTTTACTTTTAAAAACTCTGAGGAATAATATCCTGCTACCTTAAAAGCAGATATTAAATATCAATTCCGGATTATTTTGCATTGCCTTCACAGGCTCTGGATCAATTTTCTAGAGTAAATAAGAAATGTTGAAAGTCTGGCGAAAGAGCCTGGCTTTGGCCTACACTGAAGAAATTGACATAATTAGGTCTTCAAGTCTCACAGACACGTCATGGAGTACGAGACAATACAACTGAGAGAGAGAGAGAGAGAGAGAGAGAGAGAGAGAGAGAGAGAGAGAGAGAGAGAGAGAGAGAGAGAGAGAGAGAGAGAGAGAGAGAGAGACTTTTAGTCTTTCTTTATTTGATACAATAACTACATTACAATAAACCAATATTCACAAAAAAACAAATTACAAATTTACAAAAGTCACAAATTCATTTGTACAACTCCATCTTCTACTTTACATAAAACATCATTCAAACCCCAAGTAAATGTAAAAGTATTAAGATCACCAACCATTTTATAATATGCAAACTCAACAGTAAGCCGGGCAGAAATCAAACCTCTTAAAGTCATATTAACATCAGTAGAAACACCCCCATTCATCTTTTCTTTCCTTGTTAGCCACACAGCTAACTTTGCTTGACCATATACAAAATTTATTAACACATCAATTCTTCTATTTTGATACTTATACTTCGGGCCATAAATAAAACCATTTACTGTAAATTCATATTTCAAGTTTTTACTCCATTCTTCCAACAATAAAAACATTGGCTTCAATCTTTCACACTGCAAAAATAGATGATACACATCTTCATGCTCAAAACAAAAAGGACATTCATCCCTTACTGTTGGATCAATATGTGCCCTATGTCTATTAGTGGTTAATATTCCATGTATTAAACGCCACTGAAGATCACCAGTTCTCTTATTAATAGGACATTTATATAGAGTCCTCCAACTGCCCTTCGGTGACCCATCACAACCGTCTATCCCTTGCCATTTAGATTCTAGAACACATTTTAATGACTCAAAATGCATCACTTTTACACAAGTATGATACAATGCTCTCTTTCCTGTGTCAGCAAACAAGTTAAGTTCTGGAGTTTTAAAACTCAACAGCTTCCCCTCATCTTCTGCACTTGTCTCCACAGCTGCACTTACCCTTACATTTGGAAATTCAACCATCACATTAATACATTGCTGTTTCGTTTCCTCCTCTTTCAACAATTCTGTAAATGCTGGTGGTATTACAGATAGGAAATCATTCCTTAATCTTTCAGCAAAACGGAGTGATTTAATACCAAGCTTTGCTGCAATATCCTCGGAGGACAGCCATTCACCGTTACGCCAAAGATGAGACACTTTTATAAACTGGGCTTTGACCATAGCATCTTGCATGGAACGGAAGTTCAAGCTTTTCATAGGTAAAGCCGGATTATAAAGAAGAGGTTCCTCTTTTATCCATGATCCACTCACAATACCTTGTTCTCGAACAATTCTCAAAACATTCCATGACTTTAAAACTGACCTATAAAAAGGAGTTATTTCAGGTAATATCACATCCTTCAAATTTATTAAAAACAATTGTCGGTCTAATCCCAGTCGTCCTCCTTTCCTCAAAAGACCACAAGCAACATGAGCCCAACAGACATCTTTCCCATACAAAAGTCTCTGGGCAGCTTGTAATCTAAAAGCAGCAATCCTACAACCAATATCAATTAGTCCTTGCCCTCCTTCGTTAAGAGGCAAGTAGAGTACAGCAGGTCTCAGCCAATGCTGACCTGTCCAGAAGAAGTCAACAAGACATCTTTGAATGTCCTTAATGACAACAGCAGGGGGGTCCAATACAGCCATTTTATGCCATAACGTTGAAGCAACAAGATTATTGACTATTAGGACCCTCCCCCTATAGGACAGCTGGGGAATTAACCATTTCCAATTAGATAACCGGAGACACACTTTTTCCAATATTCCTTCCCAATTCTTTTCCTTATATGTCCCAGTACCTAAGAACACTCCTAGAAACTTAAACCCATCTCTTCTCCACATAACGTTATTAGGCAGCTGTGGGACATTAGATCTCTCTGGACCACACCATAAAGCTTCACTTTTTGTCCAATTTATTTTTGCTGATGATGCTCTTCCATAAGATTTAAGATTTTCTAGAACAACTTTAATATCCTTACTGTTCCTAATTATTACAGTTACGTCATCAGCATAAGCTGATAATTTCACATCATTTAAATGATTTGACCCCTCAATATGTAAACCAGTCAACTGCTCTCTTAATTTGCACAGTAGGGGTTCAATTACAAGGCTATACAGTTGCCCTGAAAGAGGGCATCCTTGCCTTATTCCTCTTTTTACTTTAACAGGAACACTTAAACCTCCATCTATTTTGACCATACATTCAGCTTCATTGTACAATAAATTAACCCATGAGATAAAACCATCTCCAAAACCAAAAGCCTTCAGTAAATCATACAAATAAGCATGTTCAACTCTGTCGAACGCCTTCTCTTGATCAAGAGATATTAACCCCAACTCATTTTCATTATACATTGCATAATCTATAATATCTCTTATTAAAAATAAATTATCCTTAATACATCGCCCCTTTACACAATATGATTGTTCTTTCATGATTAATACACCCATATAATTATTCAATCTATTGGCAATACATTTTGAGAATATTTTATAATCCGTACACATTAATGCGACAGGTCTCCAATTCTTCAAACAAAACAAATCCCCTTTCTTCGGTAACAAAGACAATACTGCCCTGTTACAACTTTTAGGTAGAGACCCAGTCTGTAATGAACTTAAAAGCATTTCAAAATAATCTTTGCCAATCACATTCCAAAATATTTATAAAACTCAGATGGAAGCCCATCTAGACCAGGAGCTTTCTCTGATGATAAACCTTTTACAGCTTGTGTCACTTCTTGAAAAGTAATCGGTGAATCAATCACCTCCTGTTGTTCAGGTGTCAGCTTTTTCAAACATGAAAACAGTTCATCCTTACATTTAGAATCAGTGTCATTAGCTGCATACAAATCAGAATAAAATCGACAGCAATTCTTCTCATTTCATAAGAGTCATATGTGATAACACCATCATCTTTTTTAAACCAACCATCAATTTTCCTTGATTAGTCTTTCGTTCTAAATTGAAGAAAAATTTTGTAGGTCCATCAATGTCTTTGTTTTGAATAAACGCGCCCTAACAAGGGCACCTTTCACTTTATCATATAATATATTATTTAATTGAAGCTTTTTTTTCAAAGAGCAGTGTCCAATTGAGATCCATTCCTCGCCATCATTTTCTCCTCTATATCAGAGATCTCAGCCTCCAAGTCCTGTATTCTGGTCTTTAATGTCCTTTTTGAATATGATGAATATTGCTGGCAGAAAACTCTAATTTGCACTTTTCCAATGTCCCACCATTGTTTAATATCAGCATAATTAGCTTTTTGCATTCTCCACATTTCCCAAAACAATTTAAAATTCTCACAAAAAGCATTATCTTGTAAAAGTGTATTATTAAAATACCAATACGAACTCCTTTTACTTTCTTTTAAAATGACAAAATCCATTGTGATCATTTTATGATCTGAAATTATATTTGGAATAATATTCACATTGCCCACTCTGTTTCTTGAGTCACCAGAAATATAAAATCGATCCAATCTAGCAGCATGAACTTTACCATCTGTGACTTTTACCCAAGTGTATTGTTTAAGCAATGGATTTTTGATTCTCCAAACATCTTCAAGATTCAAATTTTTAACCACATCAGATAATACTAGTGCTGATTTTTGGTGAGGTTCCTCTGCATTTCTATCTATGTTAAAATTTAAAGTGCAATTCCAGTCTCCTGCCATTATAATTATATCTCCTGAATTAAGAGTTTTTAAAACACGAGCCAATTTCTCAAATAAAAGAACTCTTTCTGTTCCACCATTAGGAGCATACATATTAACAAAAAGAAAGTGAAAATTATTTATTTCAGCCCTTACTAAAAGTAATCTTCCAGGTTCTATATGATATCTAGACACAATTTTTGCTTTTAAAGTTGAATGAAATAAAATCGCCACTCCAGCGCTGACATTAGAGCCATGACTTAAAACATAATCTCCTTTCCACCACAAACCCCATTCAGACTCATTACTCATATTACTATGGGTTTCTTGAAGAAACCCTACTGCAATATTCTTAATATTAAAGTACTCCGAAACTAAAGTCTGCTTTTTCCTATCCCTCAGACCATTCACATTTAGAGAACCTATTTTAAGATGCTCCATGAAAAGGAAAGAATAGAAAGAAAAACAGGACAGAAGAAAGAAGCTACACAGAAACACGAGCCTACCAAAAGCCATAATGTTTATTTGGCTTTATCACGAAATCTTCTTTCATTCACAATCACGCCCTTTTTATCATGTCTTATCGTGGTTATGTACTTCTTAAGCCTATACCGCTTCTGTTGGGATAACACCGTATGATTGTACGTTTTACGTGCCCACACTACCGAAGCAACAAACCTTTCCTTATCAGGGAAAAAGTCCCCTATCTCTACCTTTTTCCCTTTAGTCTCATCCAAAAAAGCATTTATCTGTTCCACGGAGTACAAATCATCATCAGCTTTATAGAGATCTGACAGATCCGACAAACTCTCATCATCCTTCATGTCATCCTGACTCTGCGTCATAAAGTCCTCCTCCTCGTCCTCCATACTCGCGCACAGCACCTCACTGACGTGCAGGCCTACATGACCATCCACAAGCTGCTCTTTTACAACTGCAGTACCATTTACACTGCTACAACTTGGCTTTTCATTATCAACGTTGTTTAAATTACTCACAACATCGCCACTCACCTCCAATCCATTGTTCTTACTCATCTCAGCCACAGGACCTTCTTCCGAGCCTGATTTTTCCTCTCCTGGTTTCTGATTCACCTCCACATCCTTGTGCACCACTGTTTCTTCTGTCTCAGCACTAGTCCTAGGCTCTTCCAAAGTTTTCTTTTGAGGACATGAAAGTCGTTTATGTCCGTAATCCCCGCATTCGAAGCATCGCAAACTCTCTGTGCTAGCGAAAATCATATACGAGCTATCTCCATCGTTCACTCTAAACGATACATCCAAAACTTTCTCCGGAGAATTCAGAAACATGAACACGTGTCTCCTAAAAGACACCACATGTTTAAGCGCAGGATTTTTACATCTTAAAGAAACCGCTTTAACCTCACTTACAACTTTTCCAAATCTCAAGTTCTCTCACTATGACGTCATTCTCAATGAACGGAGGGACGTTCGAAATAATCACCTTTGTTGCCGGTGCAAACAGCGGGGTAGTAGTAGTGAGAAGTCCTTTCACCCACAAGCCGTTTTCAATAACCTTGTTAACCAAAACTTCTGCGTTAAGAAAAACAACTACGGCTTTATTCATTCTCGAAGCCGAGAATATATTTTCATAACCTATTTGCTCACCAACCGCGAGCAAAACATCTTCGACCGTAACACTAGCCTCTGCCACACACCTGAACCCATGACGGAGAGATAATGGCGTCCTTCCACCTGTGGACGCCATACCTAACGCCAGGTTATCCGTGCAAAGCACGGCAGGCTACTAATTAGAACCCTATACGAATCTTTACATACAATAAATTATACAATCAAGAAAAAGAAAAACATACAAGGAAAAAACCAAAAAACAAAGAAAAAGCGCACGACAGTAACACGCTCTCAAGCACACACCCTTTCACCTCCCAGCATTCACTCAGAGAGAGAGAGAGAGAGAGAGAGAGAGAGAGAGAGAGAGAGAGAGAGATGCTTCATCCACATCCTAGTGTGGATGAAGCAACAAAAGTAATGCCTTTCTGACGAGGAGCTAAATACTGAGGTAGTTCCTTAGAAAGCATTTAATGGCAGTTATTACCATTAGCAACCGATTCAATGAGAGAAATTTGCAAGAAAAGAGAGCGTATTCACATCCTCTAATATGGCTGTGCCCTTTTGGTGGAATATTAAGACCCACAATGGGTTCAGCACAATTAGCCTTTAATTAAAGCTCGTTAGTGTTCTTTGAGCAATGTTAAATAATATATTTCTGAACTAATCATGAAGACATCTGAACATTTAATTCAAAAGAAAGAAAATTACAACAGCAATGTTGTATCTAGAATCACAAGATGCTTTTCAACCATCTACATGTTCTTTTGTTGCCTACATCTTGCATTCAGATACATAGGACATGTGAGAGTCTGTAGAGTCTTTGTAACAGCAGTTCTTGAGATGCACTCTCTCGTCGAAAGATGAGATGCTATTTACTTAATTCTGCCGGTGAAATGGTATGACTGACAGATTAATGGAGAGGTTTTTGACAAGTCAGCCTTGCCATCACAGTGTAGGAGACTTTCTGAAATCAAAATTAGACAGCACTACTCTTCCGCATCCATATTATTTCACAGGTAATGCCTATGACAACTATGAGACTTTCTTTGAAAATACTGACTAATTACTCTATATTTTACATGAGGACTGTGTGAAGTTACTTTATTTAGATTCAAAAGTATTTTGAAGATATCATTGAACATTTATTTTACCAAAAGTAAAATTGTCCTCTCAGGTTTTTAGTATTGATTTAAAATGAGAGTTGCACAGTTGGGGAATGTTGTAACACTGCATTATAATGTTCCCCACCTACATTGCATGTTGCCATTTAAATTTCATTTTTTTAGGGTAAATAAATAAAAACATATTGTTTTAGACAAGTGTACAATTTATGTGGATTAAAATATATGCTGTGAACCCCAAGTCAAAAAGTGTATTCATAGTTCATCTTTGAATCTGCTTCCTCATACTGTCCCTGTTGAAAAAAAGAAAAAAAGAACAGAATATGCTGTATGCTTTGAAGCATGACAGCTGGTTTAAGCTGGTCATGTGCTGGTCCCAAGCTGGTTTTATGCAATTAGTTCCTGCTGACAACCAGCTCATAACCAGCTTATAACCAGCTGCTATGCTTCAAAACATACCCAACCAGCATATGCAGTTTTATTTTCAACAGGGGTGTTATTTGCTCAGTTTAAATATCACTGAGATCCATGTCTACTAAAGGTAACTGTAAAATACTAAAACCATCTATAAAAATATGAATACTCATGAATGCTTGTTCTCTTTGATCTCTGTCTAGTTTTATCGGACTATCATAGCTCAAGGGAAAGCAAGGTGAGAACAGAATAAATTGCGTGATGACAACAAAGAGCAATGGTCACTAGTTCACATCAGAGTCTGTGGATGTGGCAAGTTAAGTGTTCTTCAAAACTGATAGTTTTCATGAGCTGTCGGCTAAGGTGACCTTATATAATTTAAAAGACCTTTGACAGAGTTCTCTAGACAAAAAAAAGAGCAACAACAAACCTCTCTGTGAGTAACAACACATTTGCCATGACATTAAAATTCAGATGTAAACCTCAGGTTGAAAGTCATAACTTTCTGGTATGCAATAAAAAGTTATTTCTGACTGAAGCCAATTTATGTCGCTATGAATATATTTGGAAATGTATTTTATTGCATTTTATGTTGCACTTGACACATCTGGAACCCAAAATGTTTTACCAGTGATTTACAAATCCTTCAGCAGGTGGAAGGGTTCCTGGCCATGGAGGGTGATAAATTCAAATCTGTTCAAGGTAATACTCACCTTCCTACTGCCTGCAAATTTCATGACAAGCTGCTTACTGAATGACAATTAGACTTTTATGATTTCATGTCAGCGTGAATGTAATTGCTGTACTGTAGCAACCTGTCTCCACACTCAAATTATACTGCCGTGGGCAGGAGGACAACTTGATCTATATGCTTGAAAAGGGCCATCCATAAAATCACTAAAATCAAACCTCACTGAAAAGCTTATGATTCACTTTTATGCAACCCCCAAAAAAAAAAAAAAAAAACGAGCAACAGAAAGTCATAGTTTAAAGCTGACAATTACTGTAAAAGTACATGTTTCCAGTATGTCCTGACATTTTTGCTCCCAAGTCCTCCAAACATTCAATTACTCTTTGTGTACAAACTGGGACACAAATATTACAATTGTTGCCTATATCGATAAACAAAAATGATTTTCACCAATTATTAAAATCATGTATTAATTATTTAAAACTGTATAATAGTTTAACTACAAAAAAACTAAAACACTAAGAAAACAAATCATTTTAAATGCTACAAGTGAATTTAGGCACAAGGACATCACACTCCATTTGAGAGTGTATGTATATATATATATATATATATATATATATATATATATACAAATAAATAACTGCTCAAAAGTGACACTGTAGAGACGTTTAAATTGTTGCAATACATTTCTAATCTTTTCATCACACACACACATATATATATATATATATAATGTAAACATATATGTGTCACAGATGTAGTGCAAAGATAGGCGCTCAACGAAGAATATGCAAAAATCCAAGGTACTTTATTTAAATTCACCAACATAAATAGATAGATCGCAGGAGAAATACTTCTACACTACTATTAGACCTTCAATACCAGAACCCAGACTAAGGAGAGACCGAGGGCTTAAATTGAGCAACCAAACAAGAACTAAACAAACAACATATGAACTGAGTACTCAGTCTATTAGTAACTATATAAACTAAACAGGCATATATATATATATATATATATATATATATCAAATCAAATAAAATCACTTTTATTGTCACATCACCACAGCACAAGTGCCTTGGTGAGTGAAATTATTACGAGCATGCTCCAGACAGTGAAAAAAAGAAAAAATTAAATGCTGTCATAATGGCAAATGTTGAAACAAAATTACATATGGACAGTACGTATTTACAGACTGTACAGAAGACAATGTGCAAAATACACATACATATACTCAGTACACACAGTGTACTATAAAGACATAGTTATCGATCCACATTATACACTGTATGTACACGTCTACATTATGTACACATCTATACATAGTATTATGTGAAGGTGCAACAGATTATACATTTACAGCAGATGGTTGTGCAAAGGTGCAACAGATTATGCATATGCAATGTCGTGAATGTGCATTGTATGGTGTCCAGTGATAGCAGATGTGTTAGTGCAGTGTGTGTGTGTAGTCCGGTAGAACTGTGTTAAAGTGCAGTGCATGGCATGTTGTGTGAGTGGGAGTGTGATGTAGGTGAGTTATTTCTGACTGTTCATTAGCCTGATAGCCTGAGGGAAAAAGCTGTCCCTCAGTCAGCTAGTGCGGGATCAGATGCTGCGGAGATGTCTTCCTGAGGGTAGCAGAGAGAGCAGACTGTGGGACGGGTGGCTGGAGTGGCAATATATATATAGATCATCCTTTTAGAATGATTTATGATAGATAATTTGACACCGAAAACTGAAATGGATGCTGAAAATCTAACTGTCATCACAGGAATGACTAAATTACACTTTACAATAATTGAGTAATTACACAACGTTAGTGTTTTACAGTATTTTTGATCAAATAAATGCAGCCTTGCTGAGAGGAAAAAAAAAAAAAACGTACCAACATCACACTTTTGAATGGTAATGTATAAAAACAGTATGAAAAATGGTGTGTAAAAATAGTGGAGAACTGTTTTCTAATTGTTAGAAAGGTAAAGTAAATGATCGGGGTTTTAATTATTAATTTTAAGAAAGCATTAGATAATGACAAAGGTCATATGTAGTTAGAAAAATAAAATAAAAAATTAAACGTCGAACCTATATATATATATATATATATATATATATATATATATATCCAATATCTACCAATAATGATAAAGGTGTCAATATTGTATTTTCCATCTCAAAAGTGAAGTAAAGAGATACTTTGTGAATGTAATATTCCCTCAAATACAATACAAATACAATAATACAGCCAATTAAGAGCTGCAGTCCAAGAGAAGAAGCAATCTCTAAGAATAGTCCAGGGACCGATGAGTTAGAGACCATTTCCAGTCTTTTTATATTCATTCCATACTGAACAAACTAGACAGAAGAAAATATATTAATATTCACAGTATCTTGCATCTATCATTCTGCGTTGCCCACAGAGGAGTAAGAATGTTCTAGCAAGTTCTCCTCCACACCAGCATCCTCCTTTATTAGATATAACTGCTCAGGTATACAGCTGGGAGGGGAAACTGGGACTGATTCAATCTGCTAACCTCTTGTGTTAGCCTGCTGTTGATAGAAAGTCAGGTCAGTCATCATGCCCTGAGGTCCTGGCCTCGCTAAGAGAGTTAAAGAGCTATTCTTCTGTGAGACCTCAGCCAAAATCTCATCCTCTGTACTGGCCTCTCTGACAGAGATGTGCTTATAAGTGATTTCTTTATTGTACTTTTATTGTAGCAATTATAGTAAACTTGTAGTGAGTTCTCTGGGATTATTTATCAACCGTCCCTCTGCAAAAACATGCTGCGACCTGGATAGTGTTGCAAGTCTGTGACCGAGAAGACAATTTAACTTAAGATTCGCTATTACCTATAAACATTTCTGACAGGTCTATGGACGTAAAATGGTAATTATCATACACAGCATAATCAACATATTCCAGCAGTCATAGCCACTTGCATAGCCACTTGCAGCTGTTTATATCAAGCAGAAAATTACTGATTTATATCACATATTTAAAGCACTGAAGCGGTGACCCCAAGGAGGATGGGACTGCACAAGAAGAGAGCAACTATACCGATAGCAATCAGTTTGGATGATGAGTAATCGTGCACACAGAAACGTTCAGGCACTTCTAATTGGATCCAGAGGACTGTTGTTTCAAAGATGTGAATGAACCTAAACCCATGTGAAAATGTCACCGTTTTGGAGGTATTTTCGGTTTCACTGCAAAAGCAGTAGTGTTTCAACATTTGCCATTATGACAGCATTTTTTTTTTATGAGCTACTTGTCCAAATTAGGAGCCATAGTGCTTGAAAGTAAGCTTGGAATCAACGAGTGCAGCTGAAAGCAGATATACAGAGCTGCAGCTGTCTTTTTAATTGAGCAGGACGTGCGGTCAAAAAAAAAAAATCACTCAAATGTTTTATTTCGGTTTTCATGGAGTACTATTTATTTAAATATGTGCAGCTGGAACATATAACTCACCTTGTTTATACAATTAACTAGGATACAATTAATCAGCATTTTAGCAAGCCTCAAAATACTAGCTGACACGCAAAATATTCCAGGAGTATAGAAAATGTTTAACAACTTTGTTATTAAACAGCAATGGCAACACAATTGACAGTGCATTATAGCGCTTTCACAGCAAATCCAGCCATCATTTAATTACTCATAACACTGTAAAAGCAGTTTGTTCTTCTAAACAACTGTGCATTTGTCTGACGTAAGTCTGCCAAGAAAAACTATAACTGTTAAAATTAGGAATTTGAAGTGGCTCAAATACTAAATAATCAATAACCCAGTGTTTTGAAATGTATTTTGAAAAGTCAGCAGGCAGACAGGATAGATCTACTGCAACAGATTCAGAAGCTGTAATCATGTTTACTTGAATACTTTATATTATACTTCATGGTACACATTAAATGTGATTGTTTGCAATATCAATTACAAAACACATTGAATTGGTTTGTAGTAGTCCAACATCGTCATCCAGACAAATTTATTTCCAGGGATGGCTTCAAGTCGCTATTGGTATGTGAAGCAGACTCAAACAGAAGGTTAGTTCAATAACAGGTGTTTATTTACAAAAGGGGATCAAAGCTGATTGGATATGGTGAGTAGATAACAGGTGTTTATTTACAAAAGTGGATCAAAGCTGACTGGATATGGTGAGTAGATACAGTGATAGCCCAGTTTGGAGTGTGATGAGGAAGTGATATGCTATCCTTGTCTTGACAGGTATACCAGGAACTATGAGCAGGACACACACCTCACACTACCGGATTCCAGAGCAGAACACTGGAGCTGACAGCCTGGGGAACACTCGCTTGAGAGAAACACTGGCGTGAGTACACAAGGAGGTAAGTAGTCAGTACTTTGCAGAGCTGTCAAATGCAGCCCACTTCGTATCAATGCTTTAAATCAACGTAAGCAAACGAGATCAGACACTGGAGTGCAGTGAGGTGTGCGTTTAAGTAGGGGTGGTGATGAGGTCTGAATGAGGTGCAGGTGTGCTCAATGAAGGTTCAGGTGGAGCCAGGTGCGGGCGTGTATTGAGAATGGAAGAATGACAGACAGATCCGTGACAGCTATAGGTATATTTTAATTGTGACTCTTTTGGTAGTGTTTTATCTTTGATAAAACTAGAGGCTTTCATGCCTTCAGCAAAGACTTACAAATAAACTTTTTATTCATGACAGATTCAACAGATTACTGGGGTTCAGTGTGTCTGGAGAAGGAATGTTTTCCAATGCTAAAAATGCCAATACAAGGCTGAGATGCTGAAAAAAAAACATGCAGCTCTCAGGAAAGCATACACTACTGTTCCAAAGTTTGTTTATTTACTCAAAAATAGGGAAAAATGTTTCTTACTGTTATCGTATATTCATATATAAACACACTACAGTTCAAAGGCTCAAAATAAATTAATACTTTTATTCTGAAAGGATATGCTACAAAAGTTTTCTGCTGAAAATTCAGCTTCACCATCACATGCATAAATTACATTTTAAAAATATACTAAAATAGAAAAGTTATTTTAAGTTGCAAAATATTTAACAATACTACTGTTTTTACTGTGTTTTGTATCAAATAAATGCCACCTTCGTGAATAAAAAACAACTTCTGTAAAATAAATAAATACAGGAATGTAAGGAAAAATTCCAGCACTACTTGTGATAAGGAGATATTTGTTATAACAGTAACAACACGTTTCGGCCAAAGAGCCTTCGTCGGTAAATAAACACATACAGAAATAAATATGTTTACTGATCCTCAACACACTCTATAAAAGTAAACAGATACATAGACTTAATTTGTGGGGTTTGATTAGTAAAAGCACGTTAAAGTTGACTAGTTCCATCTTATTTTCTGGAAGCTCACCAAAATGGTACATGCTGTTGCTTATTTACAAAATCTATTGTGTCCATGTAAAACATGAGAATGTAGACACATAGATAAATACATAATCTGACAGGGATAAAATGAAGCCACATTAGTCTAAATGAGCAGGTTTGCTTTGTACCTCAAAGAATAGCTGTGATGTGACATCTGACATGACAGATAATCCCTGAATAATTCATAATTTTTTCACGTTAATAAACAATATGCGATAAAGCATATACTGTATTTGTCAAACATGTCACAACAGTCATTTAAATCATCAGATTTGTTTGATGTGCCACCTTTGAAAACCAGCTGTAAACAAAGTAGTTAGAGGGCAAAGAAGCATACAAATATAATTTAAGCATATTTAGCTCAAGGTGTTCAGCTAAATTCATGGCAGAGACTGACAGGATTACCTCTAATTAGTTGGAAGAATTGTTTTGAAGCACAACAAAAGTAGCTCAAAATGTCAGCGCATCAGGTTTTCTTACTGAGCCTTATTCCCAAAGCAAAAGAGAAAGCCGACATCAATGAGCAGTGATGTGGCAGGCACACATATGGAGTCTATTACTTTCCACCTCCTCCTCACTAAAATACAGGCTGTGTCGCCACGCTTACCAATTCTCATATTCCAGAAAAAAACACAAAAATACATTTCAGCCTGCCAGCAGACATGTGGTCAAGCTCCTACAAAGAAAGAGAGAAACCACATGGATACTGAGATCCCCATCCACGAACACACACTGCTAAATGCACAGCTGCAACTCTACTGGGAGTGTCGGCCATTTGCATCTGAGCACTTCAAGATAGCATTTGCTGATTAGCAAGTGGAAATTTGGGGTTAGATTTGGATTTAATTAAAGTGGAAACCAATTTATTTATTTGATCCAGATCTTTGTTACAACAGTAGTAGTAGTAAGTCTAATTTACATATATTGCCTTTGGCACCAGGAGTGTTAACAAGCCTCTTTATTCAACCTCACCTCAGAAAAATGACCTCACGCGACGTGTGTCTAATATTTCTAATCAGAAACGGAATGAACTTTCAGCGAGTTTTATAATCAGAATTAATAATCTGAAATAATGAGATGACTGCTCCATTAATATTTCACATAACAGCATCGTACTGAATTCGTAAACAACAGAGGGATGTGCGGCGCACTAATTTTCTGCCCAGACAAGAGAGAACGGGCATTCAAGGCGGTGAAATATAGATGTTTGGCAGACCTTCCTGTCTCACTGTGTAAATGTGGTGTAGACCAATTAGGTCTCAAGCACACACACACACACACACACACACACACACACACTTTGCAGTATAAAAACTGGGAAAGAATGAACCGTCTGTGAGTCATCAGTTGTACACAGAGACTTGAAACTATCTTCTGCTTAGAAAAACTGAGCCTGTCAATCCTCCACATCACAGTGAGACTTATACCGCTTCACAGGAGTAAATCTGTGTAGTTTCCACATTTGAACACAGTGAGAGTTTCAAATCAATTTGCAAAAAACTTTTTCACACAAACCTTTGTCTACCAAAGAATACGCCTATGAAGGTCAAAGGAGAGAAAAATCAACATCTGGTTTGAGAGAACGAGGATGAAGATGAGGAGGGCTGAGATTTTCTATGCACAGTGCTATTGGTAAACACAACATGGAGGACCAGGAGGAATGAATAAATGCGATTTTCCATTTACCTGCACCAGTGAATCCTTGAGAGATACAGGATTGGATGGAGAGCAGAGTGACATGAGGCATATAACTGTTAGCGCAGAAATTGTGGCAAGGGATACCCAGCCCTCTCACTCCCTCTTTCTCTCGCTCCCAAGGAGGAAAAAACACAGACATAAATAAAGCCGAAAGAAAAGCTCCACATTGTGCTCAGAAGGGCTTCAGCGCAGCAATCAAGCATTTCTGTGTAGCCAAGGATCAGAATGGAAAATTCGGAATGAAACAGTGTGAAGGTTGCTATTTATTGAAAGATTAGAGGATATCTATGCAAACATAGAAGCCTTGAACTTGGATATTTGCATTTATTTTCAGGCACCAGAGAAAAAGAAATATGTGAAGGGCTATAATCTTGGGAACGTGTATAATTTTAAGCTTCAAATTCTAAGCACTCATACATTTGAAATATTCAAATAAAAAGAGACGTGTCTTGTTTTTACCTGTGTAATAGACTTTGCTTTGCTTTGACTTGAATGGGAAAATAACGGTTTTTGTCTCATTCTCGAGTGCGCACACAAAAGCACACATGCACACTTCAGATTATGACTAAAGCAGTGAACAAGATTGATCCCAAAACATTAGTTGTAGTAGCTTCATGCCAACAGTACTAATAATGCCCCTTAACACACATTCATATTAATCATTGGCCTTTTGCAAATATAGAAAAGCAATCACAAAAACAATTATCCAGTAGGATATGATAAAGTAGGCAATTTCATGCCCTAGTGCTTGTGTTGTTGGGTGCTAGTCAAGCTGATTTGTACATCACAGCCGTATATCATCTTTATTCTTAGTTTTGCATCCTAAACTCCCACACTGTACTCTGCAAAAAAAATAAAAAATGTTCGGCTTGCTTTGAACTATTCTACACTATTGTTATATTTTTTTTATTATTATTATTATTTTTAGGACAGTTTAAACTGATCAAAAGTGACAGTAAAGGCCTTTATAATGTTACAACAATTACATTTGAAATACATCATGTTCTTTGATCTTTAAACTAAAATAAAAAGTACTACAGTTTCCGCAAAAAAAAATATTAGAATGATTTCTGAAGGATCATGTGACACTAAAGACTAGAATAATAACTGCTTGAATTATTTTTGTTGAAAAAAATAGCTTACATTTTAAAATAGTTTGATTATATGTGGAAATTGTAATAACTGCAATACGTAATATTTCAAAAAGCTTACCGACATCACGTTTAAACTGTAGTATACAGTATGTGACAGATAATATGCAGTATTCTATAAATAAGTATACTTTCCATTTTTGCTTCAACATCTCATAGTAATTTCAAATTAAATTAAACTGTTAATTATGTATGGACATAATTTCCCTTTAAGCAGAAGACATTGTGACATATAAAGGAATTATCACTAGAGGTATCTGACTGAACGTCTGTACTTCCTCAACAGACAACGACACTGCTATTTTGTGGTTGATGCAAAAATGTGCGTTTGTTTAAACAGAAGTTGCGTCCGATCCTTCGCTGGCTGTGCTGATTTAAATCTAGCGGGTAGGGCGGTAGAGGAGGGTCTCGTGTCGCAAGTTCAGTGACGCAGTAATGACGATATTCTCCAGCCATTCAGTGATCAGCAGAGTTTACACGTCACGTTTTGGTAACGGTACGGCTCGATGGAACCTCGACCGAAGTGGTACTAAAAAAGTATCAGGTACCAGGTACAGTACCCAGTGGAAAACCCCCCAAAAGTGAACCGTACCGCACCGTACCGTGCCGTACCATGCAGTGGAAAAGCGCCATTAGACACCACTGTCTATCTAGTGCTGTACAGTATAATAGTGGTTCTGAGCTATTTACTTTCTCTTTCTCCCACATGGGATTTATCTCTTCTCTTTCTCTAACACTTTTCTTTTTCCCTCTGCACTTGACATATTTATAGTAGCAGTCTCATGCTTAACATGGCCAAGAGATAGTCTGAACATACTTTATGCTGTTAAAGTGATTTTCAAAAATCTGTTTAAGTCTCAATTAAAATTCTAATTGTGTGGATAACTTCATAAAGAATACTGTAATTAAACTGGTGCAAATATTGCTTTATGTGTAGTTACAGATCACAAATACAATCTACATACTAATGTATGACTCATCAGTCATATTTTGTATCACACCTATTTGGTCTTCTGATTAAGTAAGCTTACATACCTTCCAAAATGCATCAATGACATGCATGTCTATGTATATTATCACTATATTGCACAAAATCAAGCATTATTTAATTCCAATTGTTATGTTATAAACGCTTAATTTACATTTGGACTTCAATGAGTATGTTTACATGGCCAACAATTATCTGATTTAACACAATTAAGATAACACTCTGATTATAAATCTACTATGTAAACAGTAAACAGAAATCGAATTAAGACATGTTGAGTATTACTATTTTAGTCACATTATTGAAGTGTAGTTGTCAGACCTGTGTCCTTTCTTGTCTTGTGGTTTTCTGTCTCGTGCTCCCTTTGACTTAGTTTTCCCTCATGTATGCCAATATTTGGTTACTTTCCTGTTCCTCTCCCCATTTCATTAAATTGAATAAATGTGTTACCAGCTGTGTTTGTTTATTATCTTGTTTACTTGGATTATTTAAGCCCTGTGTTTCCCTGAGTCTAGTGTCTGGAATTAACGTCAATGTCCTGTCCCGTGAGTCTCTCCCTGCCTTGTGTCACCCTGTTTTTGGTTTGTTTATTAAAGACTGTTGATTTTGAAATTGACCTCTCATCTCCTCGCTTCCCTTGTGTGCTGTCTCGTGACAGAATACCGGACCACAACAGTTTTTGTTTTCCCCATTTTCCCCCCGCAGCATGGAAGTCACTTTTAATTTGTGCATAGCCTACACATAAAAGTTTAAATAAAAATGTAGCCAAGAAAAGATATGAACATTTATTGCTTAAACACGCACTTAAGCACATCGTCATCCCTCCCTAGCCTGTTGAAATGCGGCGTGGGAGTTCGGCGGGATCGCCGCAAGTTATGCCAGTCTGCTGACTGCTCGTTAGTCAAGTTCGCCGGCCGTTCATCTGTCAAGCCCGCTGGCTGCGGCTAACCCAAGCCCACCGGCCGCTCGTCAATCAAGTTTTTTGGCTGCTACAAAGTCAAGCCCGCCGACCGCGGTTCACTCAAGCCTGCCGGTCGATCCTCAGTCAAGTTCACCGGCCGCTCATCAGTCAAGTTCGTGGGCCGAAGTTTGCTCAAGCCTGCCGGCTGTGGCTCCCTCAAGCCCGTCGGTCACTCTGACGTTAAGCCCGCCGACTGTGGCTCACTTCAGCTCCAAAGTTTGCTCCAGTGTCCTGACCAAGGGTCCAGAGCAGGCTCTCGCCCCTGACCAAGAGTCTAGTGCAGGCTCCAGCCCCTGACCAAGAGTCCAGTGCAGGCTCCAGCACCTGTCCGAGGTCCATTGTAGGCTCCCGCCCCTGACCAAAAATCCAGTGCAGGCCCCAGCACCTGACCAAGGGTCCAGTGCAGGCTCCAGCACCTGACCAAGAGTCCAGTGCAGACTCGCACCCCAGACCAAGAGTCAAGTGCAGGCTCTTGCTCCTGACCAAGAGTCTAGTGCAGGCTCCAGCCCCTGACCAAGAGTCCAGTGCAGGCTCCAGCACCTGTCCAAGGGTCCATTGTAGGCTCCAGCACCTGACCAAATGTCCAGTGCAGGCTCCAGCACCTGACCAAGGGTCCAGTGCAGGCTCCAGCACCTGATCAAGAGTCCAGTGGAGGCTCCCACCCCTGACCAAGTGTCAAGTGCAGGTTCCAGCCCCTGACCAAGGGTCCAGTGAAGGCTCCAGCACCTGTCCAAGGGTCCAGTGTAGGCCCCAGCCCCTGACCAAGAGTCCAGTGCAGGCTCCAGCCCCTGACCAAGAGTCCAGTGCAGGCTCCTGCCCCTGACCAGAGTCAAGTCTCCTAAAGTATTGTCCACAGGAACACTTTTAATCAACCTTGTCTTGTCTTTTCTATTGAGGTTCTCTTGTTACCTCAATAGAAGTGGTTCCTGAGTTCACCCCTGAGAGGACCCCTGTCAGCCCAAGGAGGGCTGTTGGTCTCATGTCAAATCTAGAGAAGGGCCTCATATTCTGAGAATAGCCCTATATGGGATCCTGCTCCTGTGCGTTGCCCAAGGAGGGCTCCAGTTCCTGAGTTTAGCCCAAGGAGAGCTCAAGTTAAGTTAATTTATCTTTTCATTTGTTTGCCTCCCTCTTGAGGGACGATTTTCCATTTATATGAAAGTTGCTATGAAACAGTATACATTGTGATAAAAAAATAAAAATAAATAAAAGTAAAATGATAAATACCTTTAATGCAAACACAACCTGTAAATTTAACATAAACACTCGTTTTCAAAAATGGGGTTTAAAACCCAAACATACTGTCTCAGCACAGGTGGTATATGAGAAGAGTTGTAGGTGGCGCTGAACGAATGTCAGAGATGTAGTTACCAGGCATTATGCACAATTTTTATAAGCTAATATTTATTTTCTCAGCATTACAGTACTGTGTGTTCTCACCTCCCTCTTCCTCACTGCATATCTCTCTTCACACCGCTTAGGTAATAGGAGCTCAGCGTCTCTCTGCTCCTGTAACCACACATCTCAAAGGACAGTCAGACCCTTTTTCATTTCCTTTTTTCCTTTTTTCTCTCTATCTTTGGATTCGAGTGATCTAAATGACTAATAGCTCCTTTTAGTGATGCATGAGTTGTGTTAGCAGAGGGGAAGCAGCCATGAGCTCAATAAACAGCTAAGCAGGATGCAGTAAATGTTGACCGCAACTTTCTCTTCAGCCTGATCTTATTACAGGTGTTTGGCTCTAATCATACACATCTGGATCCTAGTTGTCAGATCAATTCATGTTTGTTTATAAGGGTAAATAGGCCTGTGCTCTGACTCAACCTAAATCTGATAAACTTTCTATTTTTCCATGCTGATTCTTTTTTCTTTAAGATCTTACAATTATCTTCAAAATAAGGATATATATATATATATATATATATATATATATTACTACATTATAACTTAAGTTATACTGTATAAGTTCTATATTTAGTTCATAACATCTGCAGATTTGTACAGTGTGTCAAGAAAAACACATTAATAAATAAATAAATACAATGCATACACTATGTTGATATTTGTAACCACGGACACAAAACAAATCAACTTCTATGTCAAAACCTATAAGTGCTATTAAGAGCCTAGTAACAAAACAAACATAGTGGTGGCCGATGTGGAGAAAGCTAGATCATATTTGTAAGGGTTTGACTTCATTTCAAGAAAGAAACAGCATATAAAATGTAATTCTGGCAGTTACGAGAGGCCAACAGGGTGATCTGAATTAACGGATAACTTATTTCTAGAGGCTAAATACCGGGTTAGCAAAACGTTGGATCTGATCAAGGGAAAAGCTGGCAGACCAGTGAATGTTGATTTAAAATAATCAATGTAAAAGACGGCTGAGATTTGAACAAGAAACTAGGAGGATTTGAGTGAATCAAGATTCAAGTGGCAAGGCTAGTCAGTATCACGCTGTGTTATTTTATGTGCCTTTTAGAGCAGCAGAATTTCAACTGCAATGCTCTTAAAAGGGGGTTTCTACAGTGATACCATAAAATAACCTTTCAGTGAGCAGTTCTTAAAATAACCATTTTATTTTCTTAGAATAACATTGTAATAATCCGAAGAACCATTTCCACTACAAATCACCTTTTGTTCAACGGATGTTAACATTTCTTCATGTAACCATGGAATCATAAAATAATTTGGACCTGCTTTATATTAGGTGACCTTGCTACTTACATTTAAATTAATCAACTGATAAAATGTACTTATTGTGTACATACAAGTGTACATACATTTTTTTGACATTGTACTTATATTTTAAAAACTACCTTCAAATTATTTAATTACATCGGTAATTCATTTTTCTAAATACATTTATAATTACACTGTTGACACATCCCTTACACCTTATCCATGCCACCAAAACCTGTCCAGAACCTTACCCGCATCCCACCTCGATAGCAGCAAAAGTGTTTTGCAATACAATATAAACACAATACCTGTTTTTTAAAAGCAAGTATGGCCACCTAACAAAAAGTGGGATCAAGTGTATTGTGAAATTCTTCAGGCAAAACTGTCCTCATAACAGTTCTAATCACTCATTCTGGCAGTCACATCACTGTCCAAGTGAAAATCAAAGACTGATAAAAACACAAACACATTTTTGAAACTGTGTGCCATGTGATTTCTGGCCATCTTTTGTGGAGAAGCTGAAATAAGATCCTAGTCTCCTGTTAATAGGCAAAGGACTGCCCTCCCGGAGCTTAACCACAAATTGTTTTTATTAAAGCCTGTAAATCTGTTTTAGTAACTGTGTAGCACAGTCCCAGTCTGTATGGGCAAGGCCTCTTAAAAGCATCCAAAGAGGAAGAATTGGTGGCACTGCTATTCTCATGGGCCAAACGATACGTTAAAAATGAGGCGTGGAGAGTGACAGTGGTTAGTGTTGTAGAATGCCTCCTCTTCTCTATCACTACTCTTCTATTTATGTTTCAAAGGGAGCTAATTACTCCAAATCCAGGCTGTTAAAGGCAATTACCACATAAAGAGAATGAGAAGGGTTTACTAAAAATGTTGCCGTCCAAATCCATTCAAACTGCTAGATTGATACCAGACTTGAAAGCATCTACACGTGGAACCAATTAGAAAGTTAATTGGTTTATGATTGGGGCAAACAATTCAAAGCACTATAGATGGGTTATGAAAGGGACAAGCACCTTTCTAAGTAGAACACATGTATGCGGAGAAAATAATTCATTTTTAAGAAAATAATTCTGAGCCCCAGAAATATTGCAGAAAATAAGAAAACTCTGATGTCATTTTATTTTACACTACAACACAGTCTGAGCTTCTCTCTTCTGCAATAAAAGCACAAAGTAATAACAACAAGCAGACACCACAGTGATGGAGAGGACTTTAAAACGTAAATAAGCATTCCAAAAGTTCATTCTTATAAGGGAATGGAAAGAATAAATCGAAAGAGTGTGACTGCAAAGTATAACATGAGGCTGTAAAAGTGGAAAGCGAACACACAAAAATTATGAAATAGTTAATATGATGGCCCAGTTTTATTGTGCCATTGCACAGGGTAATAAGAACTTTAAACTGCAGCATTTTGCTAACAGTAGTGCTCTCTGAGATGTTTTCCTTCACTAAATGCATCATATATTTTTAGGGCTTATGCAAAAAAAAAATCAGTCCAAATGGATTGTTATTTATTTAATCTGCAGATATGCAGTGAATAAATAGACAACAGATGTGTCTATATAAATAGTTGTTGTGTGTTTACTTAAAACAAATCTAAATAAAAGTAATTTAAAGATGTAGAAAAAAATACAGAAACCCTGCAAAGACCTTAAAATAGCTGATGCGTTTGGGCTAGTCATCTATAAAACCTGTGGCACATACTGTGGTGAAATTGTTTGGTAGATTGCAGAGCACATTTCCTGCATAGTGCTGAATAGTCATTTGAGAGAAAACAGTCTGTGGACATTGATTGAAGCCTTGCCACACTCTCTCAAGCAGCCAGAATGCTGCGGTATACCTCTGCAAGGGAAGGAAGATGGTAGAAAAAGACGGAGAAATAAAATACTGAAACCAGTCCTCTCTTCTGCTGGTGACACCCAGGCACATTTTTCTTCCATAAAAGTATATGTGACTGCCAGGGATGGGGGCGAATGAAGGGTGCTTTTGTTTGGAAACGAAACCACAGTGAATTTATTAGTCCCTCTTGTCTATTAAATCACTGCGCTTTGCTTATTTATTTAGCCACTTGCATCGTTCGACCGCTCTGACTCTGTCTGCTTTCACAACTAAACCAGGATAATTTTAAAGCATAAAAGTGTAATCTAAAAGTTGAATTGTGCACGTCATGCTCCTTATTGAATGCACTCATACTGAGGGGAGATTCTCCAGGGAGGAGGACAAAGTTTAAATCAATAGCAAGTGAAAACTTTTTCTTCCTTTTTCCCTCCTTTTACTCATTTTCCCTCTCGTTCTCACACATATTATGTACACTATATTTATACACACTGTCCTTTGTTAGTCAGAGAGTTAATATAAGTATGGTTAAAGCACACAAAGTTGACCACTTCTGCAAATAAAAACAAGACAATGTGTCCCTCCCACAGAGTGAAGAATTTCAATTTCATTATTCATCTTGCATGTCTCTAATTCAGCACAGACCTTCTTTAACCTTTCATGAAAGGCAAGCAGTTACAAGCCTGAATCTAATAAGTAGGATGTTTGAGAGTCTTGAGAAAATAATAAAAGCAAATTAGATTAGACTCTGCATTTTATCTAATTGTGGGAGTCAAGATGGTTAACTGTTTTTTTTCACCCTTCCCTTTTTTTGCACTGGGATATGACATTTTTGGTATTCTGAAAGAAAAAAAAAGAAAGAAAGAATATATATATATATATATATATATATATATATATATATATTGGTAACACTTTAGAAAAGGGAACTAATAAAACACTATTCACAGTGAACAGACTTTTCCCTCAATAAACTCATATTTTGCATCTTATTAACATTAAGTTAGGACTAGGGATGTAGAATATGGTCATGCAGAATATGTGCTTTATAAGTACTAGGAAACAGCAAATACACTAGTAATATGCATTCTAATTAGCAGGTGTTACCCATTTTTTATAAATTGATCTGATAAGACAAACAATTTAATATTTTACACTAAATTAAAAAAAGACACAACCTCTGACAAATGTTGCATTTGTTTTAGTAAATGTATTTAGTCAAATACATAATCATAGCATATAACCGTAAAACCCTGTAACTGTAATTGTCATGTCTATAGGCAAAACACTGAAAATGCCCATCTTGGTGCTTACCCCTTGATTGTTCTTTTTCTAATATTCTCCAAAACTCTCAATTTATCTCTCCAAATCTGTTCATGCATCCCCTTGGTTGAGGTTTGTGTGGTCTAATGTTTGTTTCGTGCTAAGCAAAGGAGAATTGGGAAGCAATTTGAACATGTTTTGAGGCAATTTACACCATTCGAAAAGTGATTGAGCCTAACCAGCTAATTAGACATTTACATTTAGTAGCTAAATAAACAAAACTGGCAGGAAGAACAAGAGCAGAAGACACAAGAGTCATTAACATCTCAGCCAACTGATTAGTCTGATAATGAAAGAAAGGCAATGATTCCTTAAGAAATGCTCTGAGCCCGAGCTTTATAGCCTTTAATGCCAGCCAGCTCCAATCCTGGAATCTGCGGGAGACAAATGGAAATCATGCTATCGGCAGCAAACACGGGGAACTAATTAACATTCTCTACCTCAAAACTGCCTCAGACGTGCTATAGTACAGCTGTACTAAGTCCTACCCTAGAAACTTCCTTTAAGGAATTCAAAAATGGAAGAATTGAGAGCAGGTGAATGAAGAAAAAAGCAATACAAGTCGCTGATAACCTCCAGGGCTGCTGGTCTAATCTTAATGTACACTTTGAGCTATGGGCCAAGGGGCAGAGCCGAGTGATATGATTAGCTGCAAGCCATGAAGAACGATGACGAAGCAGGATGAGAAGCTTCAGTTTTAGGATGTAAACAGATGTAGAACTACAGCTTGAGAACTGCAGGCCTCCAGGGTGCTAGGCGAGCTCTTCATTCACGAAATCTATCGCGGCCGAGCATTGAGCCAGGCTCTGCCTCGCTGTGTTGACTTGGCCTGTTTTGTAATTAAGTAGCAGGATGATCCACCTCATTTCACGACTTATAGGTCTGGAGCTTGGTTAAGATGAGAATTCAACCTCCAGGACTGGCAGACTGACGAGCTGAACTGGCCCTCATTGCTCAGCCCCCGGGGGCCGGTGACAGAAAGAGTAAACTGACATGCTAATGGAGGCCCAAAAGGAGAGGCGCATGAAGGAGCAGATTCAAACAGGCTTTTCACACTGGAATGGACAAAATACAGCTATTAACTCTAGAGAGCAAGTTACAGACATCTCACATTAGATGCTTAAACACTGTTTAGTGATAAACTCCACAGACTCAGGACCTGATTTGTATCCTCGTAAATATTAGCTACTGTTTTGTTTGTCCAATCTAACAAATATTGCTGAGGCATATTGCAGATCTCTCTCTCTCTCTCTCTCTCTCTCTCTATATATATATATATATATATATATAGATAATATTATCACATTTTAAAGTAACAACTTTCTATTTCAGTATATTTTATGATGTAATTTATTCCTGTGATGAAAAAGCTGGATATTTAGAAGCCATTACTGAAGTTTTCAGTGTCACATGATCCTTCAGAAATCATTTTAATATGCTGATTTGGTGCTCAGAAAATGTATTATTATCAGTATTGAAAACAGCTGTACTGCATAATATTTTGTTTTATGGAAAGCGATACTTTAAGGATTATTTGATGATCAGAAATGTCAAAAAGAACAGCATTTATATATAAAGAACAATATATAAGTATTTCCTGTCACTTATGAAAAACATTTTGAATGGTAATCTAAATAGGCTAGTATATATATTAGTGGTGGGCATAGATACATTTTTTTAATCTAGATTAATCTTGGAATTATACTAGATTAAAATGGCTCATTTGAATTCTGCCGAAGGCATTCAGAATATGTGTGCTACCCAAATAATGACTAAAAGTGAGTCTTTGAGAACGGGTTTCTCAAGCCAGGTGGCGCATTAGACCAGGGGCTCATCTCCTGTTTCCAAAATGCATCACAAACTTTAATCTCTTCCCGTCCCAATCCCACGAAAAAACTGGAGGAAAATCCCGTCCCGTTCCACTCCCGGAAGAATGACTCCCATTCCCTCCCACTCCCGTGTTGGGTTTGTTTTTTTGTTTTTTTATAACTGTTAATTACAGTAAAAATATAGTACAGATCACAACGTGCCCACCTTATTAGTTGAATAAACACCCAAAATGTCGTTTTTTGTTATTATATTGAACTGAAAGCCATCTTATGCACAGTGTTGCACAGATTAAATTTCATGTAAATCATCCATGCTAACACACACGTCTTCTATTTTTATTTTTTAGACATTTCACTCTCTATAGATATATTTTTCAAAGACGGAGTTTCGAAGTTTCTCGCTCAAGTTCACATGAGACCTAAAGCGCATCCTGTTTGCTTAAAAGCGCAACGTTTCGTTGTTATTCTGAGTGCACACAAATAAACGTAGAGTCTTTATAGATTGAAAGATGTATTAGGCTACTTTTATCTGTATGACCAAAATGACGGAGATTTTAAGAGCAAGTGAGCGCCGGAGCCTGTCCTGCAGCAAACGCTGCTTCCACACAAACACTTCAATAGCGCACATTTCTCTAGGTTAACATCATATTGAGCGGCCATGTAAAGTTACTACATACATCTTTCAGATGAAAAGCCATATTTGAGGTTGGTGAATGATAGGTGAGCGTTTGGATGTCCTGCTCCAATTGTATTACCACATAGACCAGTTAACAATCTGTCCATCACGGACTGAGCCTCTAGTTCAAGACTCGTTCTCGCCCCCTACAGTGCAATTCGGCTAGGTATACATCCGCTAAAAATATCAGGGTGAAAGTCATCATAGCTTGCGTAGTATAGACCCAGCTCCCAACCCAACTTTGAGAATAGATTAACGGCGATATTTTTTTATCGCCCGATAAGAGTCTCACGTTAACGCAGCACTTTAACACCGATAACGGCCCACCACTAATATATATATATATATATATTTTTTTAGAAATCATTTTATATCAATGCTACTTTAAAAGAGTCACAACAGTCTCTATTACTAATTAAAGGAATAGTCTACCCAAAAATTATCTTTTACCTCACCCTCACCCTCATGTCGTTCCAAACCTGTACGAGTTTCTTTCTTATGTAACATACAGGTTTGGAACGACATGAGGTTGAGTAAATGATGACAAAATTTAAATTTTGGGGTGAACTGTCCCTTTAAAAGCATTATTTTAACACTGTAAGTTAAGTGGGAATAAGGACAATCTTTATATAGGAAGATATAAACTATCTTTCCCTAATACTATGCTGTGTTTGTTTATACTTTTAATGATTTGTGTTCTACACAACCAAACTATTTCCATATCACATTAATGCATGTCAGCAGTCCAGTGGCATTGAAATTGTCTATGTATTTTGTGTTCTGTCTTCATTTTGCCACAGTGAGAGCAACCAATGCACATAGACAAATCAGATTAATACCTGCTTTCCAGTGCTATTAATTTGCACACACATTTGCTATTTCCAAAACTACTCTCAGGCATAATAAATCACTTTGTGTGTATGCGTCTAAGGAGGCACGTTCAGATTTCATATTCATTATTGTAAACCCACAAAAATGACAAGACAAGCTATTTTGCTCGTGTGCAATGATACAGTCATCAGTATAGACTATACATAAAAATATCACCTCAGACATTTTTTTTGGGTAGTACTGAAGTGAAAAGTTCAGTATGTTCTTATTGAACCTTCATTCAAATCATTGATTGAGAACCACAATTTCGTTCATGTTGATCCAGTGTTTTTTGTACAATTTTTTTACGCTCATTGAGGAAAAGTGCTGTGTTTCTGAGGTAACACTATGGAGAGATTTAATCTGTGAAGAAGTCTTCACTCAGAATATACATATTATCTATGTGCATTTCTCAGCAGAACTCAAATTGGATAATCCGGTTTCAGTTTCTGTTGATCTCTAACACTTAAAAAGACTAATTTTAAGGATCACATTTCTAGCAGTAGCATTTAATAGATGTGTGTGCCTATCTCCTCTCCAAATAATGTGGAAGTTTGGGAGCCAGCTATATCGTGACATTTGCCACAGACATGAGCTATACAAATGCAAATGTAATCTGCCTGTCCTCCTTGAGATCCTAATTGTTTGCAGCTGCACTCCAATCTTTGGAATAAAAGCAGTATTTGCTTCTAAGTCTGCTTTGACTGGAGACCACTCTCTCACGAAGGCATATCATTTAACCATTTCTGGCGCGGAGGAAAACAGATCAATGTCAACACTAGACGACTGCGCACTAATCCAGAGATTAGACTGAAGGTCATCTGGCTAACATTATTAAAATAAATTGCTTAAAAAGTTCAGGTTTTGGTGTCACAGGATTAAAGAATGTCTGTGACTGAATGAGGTGAATTGTAAATAGAAAACAGTGAGCTAGCAATAATACAAAAGTACCATGATGTTACAATGGCAATGCCACAATGGCCTTAACTAAAGTGTGTAAATCAACAGTCCAGAGTCAATTGTTCAGTTTCTACCGCATCTCACTGGTTTATCTGTACAAAATTGTGTCTGATTTTGATCCTACACATCTCTTGTGTGTACAACTGCATATTTAAACCACCAATTAAGCCTAGTATGAAATAATTACTCTAGCACCATTAAGTATAGTAAAGGCTAAATAGATTTTGAAGTATCAACAAGGTATGTGAGTGATAATGACATACACATGTCATGTCATTTACACATTTAAAATTGCAATAATATTTGACAATATCATTGTTCCAACTTATTTTTTATCAAATAAATGCAAATATTTTAAATGATAGTGTATGTTGTTGCATATTTGTATAGCCTCTTTGTCTGGATAATTGAAGGGAGATTTTATTTATTTTAATTTAATGGAACATTATTATTATTATATTTATTAAAATTAAAATTAATTATTATTATTTTTGTTAAAACATACTAAATAAGTTTACCAAGACACATGGCTAAAATGTACATGTAGATGCAACAAGAGAAAGAAAAAGTGAGTGAAAGCAGACTGCTGTAGTGGTAGTCTACTTGTGGTCAGGCATAAGGCTCCATGTGGGAATAAGAGAGAGATAAATTAATAGGGGACTGCGACAAGGGCAAAGCTCAAAGGAGAGCAGCATGAGACGAGTGGAGCATTTCAGCACGGCCTGCTTCTCATTAACATTCCTCTACATTTAGAAGAGCAGAGAGAAAGCCACACACACACACACACACACACACACACACACACACACACACACACACACACACACACACACACACACACACACACACACACACACACACACACACACACACATGATCACCCCTATCATCATCACATCTGACCTTGTTTTATACAACTTAGCCTGCACAGCTTAGCCAGTTTGAAGTAAGTGGGGAAAAAAAACCTAATCATAACATAATCTGAAAGCTCTACCAATTTATTCCTGGAACTGATTCATTAAAAAGATGTCCATATTTCTTAATTAATCCCTCAGATACGTTAGATCCAAATGTTTACACATAAGCAAAATATCTAGAAGCAAAATTCCACAAATGAATAGCGGGGTATTTCTATAAGAGCAAAAGCCCCGTTCTATTTAATGAGAGCAATCAAAATACTAAACACACCACAAGGCCTTGAGTCTTATGATTCTAGTCCAGACATGTTGGTGTCTGTGGTGTGGCTGGAAAAGGATGAAGGCTTTGTAATGTTTAATTGCTGGCTATGTGTTGCTGCATATAAGCAATTTAAAACTTGTTCCGGAAAGTATGGGTGTTCTTTAAGTGTCAGTGAGCATCCCTGAAAACAGATGACTGCCTGTGTCCGTCGCAGAGGGTGTGCATCTTCATTAATATCCAATCAAAATCCAATTACAGCCCCTATCGGTGCAAATTAAAGCCGTTTGCATTAAAATGCTACTGCGGGCTGAAATATTTCCAATCACTGCAACGCTTGATTATCACTCTGTCAGGATCAGCCTTTGGAAAATTAAGTATGGCATGTTGGGGGTTTATAAATTCCCCCGCCCATTTCCCTGTGGCCTATTTACCATAAACTGTGTGAGAACACAAACTGCAGCAAACATGGCAAAATAAGATAAATAAATAAATAAAGAGTCCAGCAGCCGGCACAAGGACATGCCCATTAACCAGATGTCCCATGAGTGATGTCACCCAGTGCCTTCAGCAAGGCTACAGTTCCCACGGGCAATGAGAGCACATCCCCTCAGTTCAGATCAGGTCTGGAAGGGTCAGAGAAGTATGGATGAATGTTTGCTAATACTGAAAAATGAAAGAAAGATAAATAAATAACTGCTCATAACTGAAGCATTATATATAGTGAGGTTTTGGCTTTGTTGTTGAAGGAGATGCTGCCCCTTGGAGGACAACTACCTCCTACTTAATTGATCAATCTAATCAATGGCAATGGGATTAGAGCTCTCTCTATACATTATATGGATGAAAGCATGCAGACACCCAAACAACACCCCCTATGTGCTTGTTAGTATTTGATTTCAAATAATTTGGTTTAATAGACGGTTGGTCAGCTTCCACTCTTCTGGGAAGGCTTTCCAGTAGATGTTGGAACATGGCTGTGGGGAACCACGTTCCGGGAGCCCACAGAGCCTGCTTCGTTCCGGGAGCCCACAGAGCCCGCTCCGTTCCGGGAGCCCACAGAGTCCGATCATGAAACCGCTCCTCTAAAGTGGTGGTTATCGGCTCCACCCTGGTGGCATCCTACTCTGCCGGCCCCGCCCTGGCCTCCTGCTCTGCCTGCCCCGCCCTGGCACCCCTGTCTACCCATTCCTCCGGCTCTCGTCCACTCCACGGGCCTGGCCCACCCCCCTCCTAGACATTTTTCTGTTTTAGTGTGTGTGGAGCATCTGGGATCCACTCCTATAAAGGGGGGTTGTGTCACGGTCCTGCTGGTGTGCCCGGGCTGACCACCAGATGTCTCTGTGTGTTGAGCACATGGCTTGTTGTTTGTTGATGGTGCCATGTGCTCCCATGTCTATTGTCTGTCCCCTCCCATCTTGTTACCTAATCATTGTTTTAGTTGGTCCACCTGTGTTCCCTTGTTACCCTCATTTGTCTCTCTATTTAGCCTCCTGGTGTTTTTAGTCCTGTGCTGATCCGTTGTCTTTCGTCGTTTGTGTGTTATGTTAACTGCACAACAGTTCTCTGCCTGCCTGTTTATCCCCTCCGGGGTGGTTTTTGTTTATCTCTGTTTTATTTTGTTATTAAAAAACCCGATTCCCCTGCATTTTGAGTCCTCGCCATCTCTCTCCTCATGCATCCTGACAGATATTTGAGTTTTTGTTGGCATCTAAATAATTAAAAACTTATATTCTAAAATGCCATTGTATGGAGTATTATTATGATTTGTCTTCACTTTAATTAATGGCCTAGTCAAACCATTAGAGGGATCAGTTCACAAAGTTTTTTTTCCATTTAGTGTATCATCCTTGGGAAAATTAAATGTAAAAAAATTAAAAGGACTGGTAGTTTCACAGTGGGCTTGAGAGCTTAAGGCGGCTGTTGAGTTTTGTGAGCATGTTTTCGGTGCTTGCCACGCTCCAGTCATGCTTCTGTCAAACAATGATGAAGTGACAGTGAAGCGCTCACCTTACACATCTGCCATGAGCCCAGGAAGGTTTCCCCAACAGCTTCATCATCAGCAAGCTGTAATCATAATGAAATAAAGTAGTAACAAGAGCCCTGGAAAGGGTAAAAGCTAACTCTGATACCCAGGCTGTCGTTTAATCTGCTTAGCTGTAGTTGACAACAATCATCAAAAGTCTCCTTGAAACAAAGCACAGAGAAGGTGAACTGTCTCCATCACTTCTTTCACTCATTCATCAAGTGAGTTGGGGAGGGCCACAGAAACCCCCTAATCTCCTCCTATTCTGATTTTAAAACTGAAAGCAGAAGGTAAAACTGTGTTTTGTTATTGCCTCCATCTTACATCAATTTGGAGCTTCTAATTAAAACCACATGTCCTTGAGTCTATGCCTGAACCAGTGTGCAAAATACAATATCAGAAAGTCTAGACACATTTTTCCTCACTAAAAACAGGTTAGCTGGTTTATGTAGTTCCTTTAAAATGCATACTGCAGGTAAAAAAATAAATAAATGAATATATAACCTTGAATGAAAATACCATATGAACCGATAATGCAGTACTTGAAAATGTTTTACAAGACGTGAAGGCACAAATTTAGAAGAAAAAGTGAAGCTTTTTTCAACATTGTGTCATATTAAGTCACATAAGGGAGTTGTGTGCCTGGCTCTGCTTTGAGCGTGTGCGAGTCAATGTGTTTTCTGGAGTTATTTTTATTTCAATTTGTTATCATCATGATAAATGATTGTGTTTGTGGAGGTTGCACTAACTCCAGCCTGTCAGGACATTGTTTCCTAACAAGAAATAAGACGGTATCTTCCGGGCCTTGGTGCTTTTGTGCAGGTGAAGAGACGGGACTTCACTAATGCATTTGCTTCAAACAACGTGGTGGTGTGTAACTTAGTGATCACTTCACACTGGAGGAGCCTAGTGAGACTCAGAGCTGATGCACACAGCACCTTTATCGGGTTACACTCAGCCTCTGTTTGGCCGCCGGCGGGAGATATGATGCTCACGGATCCATCAGAGATGCTGCTCCATGAAAACGTGAACTGTACACCGTAAGTCTTATTTTTATTTTTATTTTTGTTAACTACCAAATCAGTGAATAATGAGACACAACAAGATGTGTATAAATTGTTGTAAAGCACCGCAGCTAGCTTTTAAGCATTAGCAATGTATTTAAAAAAATTGTAAAAATGTTACAGTATGAGAAAGCATAACTGGTAGGTTAACCTCATTTTGCAAATATTATCACAATCAAATCTAGTTACAGCTTAGTGACATTCTTTGCACAGCTAGTTGGTCATTTTTGTCATGTGGTGTGTTTATAAGGATTTGTAAGATGGGAGTGTGAATATCTGAAGCAGTGGAAGCCAGCTGTTATGAACCTCCTCTACTGGACTGCAGCTTCCACTCCTAATGAAGATGCAGATGTGATGAAGGCCAAGTGGAAAAGCATGGTCAGCAGTGAATGTGATCTAAACTTTTTCTTGCTTCTCCCAGCATATGCATCAGCCCTCTACTGCAGGTCACACAGGCTCCATGAGAACACATCACTGTCTTGTCTTCCACTACACCTGCTCCTCTTTCCAGATCCATCCAGAGGATCAAGAAGATGAGGCTGTTGGCATGTATCTAGCACAACATTCACGATTTAACACGTTAACAACACATTAGTGTGATACCTAGACTGAAAGATTGTTAAATATTTTTTTAATGGGTCAAATTGTATTTATTTTGGTAGTATATTTTTGGTACATCTATATATACAGTATATATATATATATATATATATATATATATATATATATATATATATATATATATATATATAATTATATAGAACTAGATTTTCTTTAAAATACACTTATATATATATATATATATATATATATAATATCTATATAAGTGTGTTTTAAAGAAAATCTATTTCCTATATAATTTTTTCTATATATTGACTCACTGGGGTCTCTAACATGCAATATGCCCTTTAATTAATGGGATTGGTTGAGATGTGCCTCTTTTTTGTTTGCTTGTTTTATTTTGAGGCCATCTTCAGCCACTCTTCATTGTTTTATGTATTGAGAGTCTCAAACCTCCTCACACACAAACAGAGAGAGTGTGGATATGCTGATATTTACATTTAATCACATAGTACAAAAACCCCCAGAAGAGAACAAACAAGGCATTGTCAGTCATGTGACCTTAGGTTGGAGGGGGCGGGCGAAAGAGAGAAAAGGGTAGAAATAAACAGAGGGGGGTGTAATTGGAGAGAAAGAGCCATGGGAACGATTGTGTCTGTTTATTATGTTCACTTGACAAAGACAACAAACTGCTATTGTACAAACTTGGGTTAGGACCATTATTTAGAAATGTAACTCTTTTGAGCCACATTCACCACAGTACAGCCCGGCCTTCAGCCTTGACACCTAAAACTTCTCAACAACTAGTACAAACTGTGGCAATCACTGCCTGGCAACTTCCTAACCACCAAAAACAGCTTAGCAACCCCCTAGCAAAGCATATACAACTGCATATACAGCATATGACCTTCAAACTTAAAATCACATTCAAGATGCCCAAGCATTCAAATTGCATAAGATTTACATAACCAGCCTACCCTGCAAAATATTTTTAACCTTCCAGATTTTCAAGCCAACACTTGTCCTATTCTAGTTTTGTTTTATTATTCCTGTAAATTGGTAGTCATAAATTGATTTATGTTCTAAACCAACAGAGGGAAGAATAACATGCCTATAATGCAGGTCTAAAAATAATTATCCAGTATGTGCTCTTGATTTAAGTTCCAGCAGTAATGCCTGAAGAGAAGCATTAAAAGCAATTTGAACAACAGATTTGCTAAATTAATTATTATTATTAAATAATCATTCAAATATGGCCTAATTGCTTTTCCATCAGTTTTATATTATGTATATTTCCATCAGCTCTTGCATGGACTTGCCTTATGTGTTTCAACATGGGGCTGAACTATTTGGCACAGATGTACAGCTATATAGATAAAAGAATACATGAATGTATTGTGGTTTCTTTTCTTTTCCTTGCTAAATGGAAAAACTGTGACAGGGCGAGATCAATGAGATTCATATGCATGGATTTATAAATAAATATATTCATAGTGGTGAGGTAGCAATAAACTCCCAGTGAGTGTACTAAAACAGCACTTTCCAAAGGCACTGAGTTAAAAGCCATGTAAACAGATTACAGTCTTAAGGCTAAATAACATTATGAAAAAAATCACTGTTTCACGTTGATTCCTGGATTCGGGGCATTGAATAGGTACTGGAAAGTTATTTCTTCACCACTCTCTCTCTCTCTCTCTCACTTGATGGATACTGTAACAGGAACAGTAATAAACTTGAATAGCCAGGTTTATGGGATCTCTTGTTTCACTTGCTGTGATATCTCTTATATTTAATAATCACCCCTCTGAATGCTTTGTGGGGCAGAACGTTTACAGTAAAGGCTCAGGTTTAACCACTATATTGATATGTCATTCCTGACGTATGACCACAAACACGGGTTACATGGGGCTTTTCAGAGTAAACACAATATGATTTGCTTAATGAATTGTCAGCAGAGGTTTGGAATGGGTGTCATGCCAGAAATCGAGTTAGGAAGTTTATTTACTGCAGTTTGTGTGTCATGGTCTGACTGTCACACACTGTCTCCTGGGAAGTTGATGAGCACCTATTTTATCAAGAATTGCATCATTGTACAGTTTCTGTCAGCACAGCGGAGAGCTGCTAAAAAGCCCCTAAGCCACTAGGATGCCATTTTCTGCTTTTTCAATATGAAAAATTACTGATTTGGAGAAAAGTAGTTTTTAATGAAACTTTGTCTAAGCACAGAATATTCTGTGTTTTCCATTCAGAAGGACATGAATTTCTGTATTTCCATATTGACAATGCTTGCCAAATCATTAAGAATCTAGGCCGTAGGTTCCATGCCACATAAAAGTGAACTCCAGGATCTCGAGTCATGCTGGACATTGTGGCCTTGAGCAGGTCAGTTAACCTGAGGTTGTTCCGGAGAGACATTTCCTACAATTAGTACTGCAGGAAGCAGATTTCACTGTTGACTACCAAGGTTAAATTAATGGTTCACCCAAAACAAAAATCCTAACATTATTTACTCACCCTCATATTGTTCCAAACCTGTATGACTATCAAATGCATATGCATATTCATATCTCTTCTGATGAAACCCACATTTATGCATAAAGCCCCTGGATAGCATTATATTCTCAGTACCAATTAAGCTAAAAGTCATTATGTATTCACACTATTACACATTAGTGAATTAAAGTAACACATTTTAAATTTGCTGGTAATTATTAATACTGCTAAATTCAAAAAGCAATTTTTGGCATTTGACTGTTTGTATATATTTCAAGGCATTGACTTAGTCTCAGCTGTAATTTAGTTGATTCAGATTTCACATTATTTTAAAATCCCACACACTTTTCATGTACAGTTCATTGAATTAATACATTTTGATTTATGCAAGCTTGTTTGGCTCATTCCACACAGAATAGGTGTGAGCAACTTCAGCTAATTGGCACTTTGAACAACTGCTATACTGACACAAGAAAAAAATTCAAATTAATTATCTTACATATTGCATTTTCAGCCAAGGACTGCAGACTGGAGATAATCTTATACAAACAAAGGAGTCTTTAATGCACTAAAGATTTGGGGTGGGAGAAAGTGTTCAGTTTCTCAGAGCAACTCCCAGTAGTTCACTGCGCAGTAGGAAAGAGTGCTGAGGGAGGGTTGAAGACTTCCAGGTCTCATTTCAAAGATGTGGAGGCCAGGCTTTAGGGTGTTGGGTAAAACAAGAGAGTTCAAGGAACATAAAATGCTCAAGCTGACTCCATAAAATATGTGAAGAGGCCAGTATCATCTTTCCAATCTAACAAAGTTGACCGTAATTACCATTATGCTTTAGCAAGAAAAACCTCCACTAACTGCAATGGATCGTGATGGTCTGTTTGCAAACAATTTTGAGAGGCAGATTATTTAACTGTGTGCTTTTTGGTAATGGTAACAGTCTCCAACCACATGGGTTAAAATACATTTCCATTTACAGTGAATCAACATCATCACTGTATGCGATGTAAACAATGTTATGTTATGGTGTTTTAAAGTGTCCTTTCTTCATCTGTTCCTGTTTCTTCCAGTGTTCCTTCATCTGTTCCTGTTTCTTCCAGTGTTCCTGTGGCTCAGGGGTAGAGCATTGCGTTAGCAGCACAAAATGTTATGGGTTCAATTCCCAGGGAACACACATACAAAAAGTGTATAGTCTGAATGAACTGTAAGTCGCTTTGGATAAAAGCGTCTGCTAAATGCATAAATGTAAATGTATCTGATGCCAGTTGCTTAAATCTAGGACTTAAATGCCTTGATATACAGCAAGCGAAATCAGAGAATAAACTGGTGTGACATAATTTCCAACAAAATCAGGCCAAAACAAAGTTAGTTTGGAGTTTGTTTCTAGAATTCAAAAGAGATTGCCAAAGCAAACTATCTGGAAGAGTTCACTATGGTTGGTAACCATAGTAAAATGATCAATATTGACATTTTTGCCCAATACTTCCGATTTTACCCAGCATGTAAACACCTTAACCTACGGTGGCCAAGAGAGCTCAACACGCTGCAACTTCAGAAAACACATGCAAATAGAAAATCACCAGCAAATCAAGAAAACATTTTCATCATTTTGACAGCAGATTGTGCAAATGCTCACAACAAAAACAAATAAAGAAACACACTGCAAATGCTCACAACACAACCAAATACATTTTATTTGCAGCGCGTTTCTTTTTTGGTTGTGTTGTGGGCATTTGCAGCGTGTGCGTTGTCAAATTGACGAAAGTGTTTTCTTAATTTGCAGGTTTTTTTTATTTGCAGCGCGTTTCTTTTTGTGGTTGTGTTGTGAGCATTTGCAGCGTGTGTGTTGTCAAATTGACGAAAGTGTTTTCTTAATTTGCAGGTGTTTTTTTCTATTTGCAGCGCATTTCTTTTTTTTTTGGATGTGTTGTGAGCATTTGCAGCGTGTGTGTTGTCAAATTGAGGAAGTTGCAGCGCGTTGAGCTCTCTCGGCCACCGTAGTAACCTGTGTCATTTTGGTTTAGTGAAGTGTGCATGTGTGATATGTAGGAAAGCATATATTAAACCACAGCAAGTATTTTGCTGGAGAGAAGGAACATTTAATAAACTCAGACTCCTTTTTGACCCAAGAAAGGTGTTCTCATCTCCTGTGGCTGAAGGAGACATGGTAAAGTCATAGAAACTTCAAATAACATCTGAGAATTTGAGTCTTTAAAAGTGTCCCGCTGAAATTTTGGAAATTACAAGTAATATTAATTTGTGATAGTTATTAGTATATTAGTTTGCATGTAAATGTGCAGTGTTTGGCTGAGATAGTTGAAATAGAAACAAATGCTACATTTTCACCACAAATGATTTGCAAATCTATTTTCAATTCAGACTAATCAAGAAAATGTGCCACTTAATCTCTCACATAACAATTAAACCTCAGAAAAAAGAGCATCAGTTGAGACAGTTGAGTGCAGAATTTGACCGTTCACCATTTCACTTTTGATTTCTCTGAGATATGAATCATGATATGAACATGAAACCAGAGCCGAAAAGCAAAGGTTCATATGTGGTTAATAAAATAAATTCTGTTGGTAGGCTTTTAAAAGACTGCTATATATTAATTAAACACATGAAATTAAATACAGCACGGGATGAATGGACCTCTTCCGATAACCTTAAGGCTCTCTAAACACAACACGTCTGAAGCATTATACCAGCTAATTAATAATGAGATATAAAGAGTGATGTAATGTTTAAGGGCCAAATCAAATTTATGTAGTGGGTAAACTCACTTAGGAACACATTACCTCTCCAGCCCAAGATGGATGCATTTGAGAGAGGAGGCTGGAGATGTGCTGTGGTTAGAGAGAGGCCTAACCTGATTAAGAAAGAACTCCTTTTCCTGCATGTATCATCCCTGATGGATGAAATGGACCGCCATGCCCGTTATTCTGCCCCTTGGATTGAAGGTTCCCGGAATATTCTTGCGATTGTTCCCGCTGATTGTAACACTTCTATCCCGGCAGGTCTTTAAAAAGAAACTCTATCTGCCTGGCTGAGGCTTTCTTCCTGATCTTCGAAGCTTTTAACTACAATATCTGTGTTTGTGTGGACTATGGGGCATGCGGAAGGATTTCGCTAAAAGGTTAAACAGATTATGCCAGCTGGGAAAGTGTGGGGATGCAGCCGGATGGTTTATCAACGGATTCAGAGATTTTTCACACGATTATTTCATCATAAGCATCTCCCGTTTCACTGCTCAGAATTTCCAATGAACAAGTGCGGTAAAACATTGCAGATGTTATTTCAGTCCAGAATAGAGAGTAACATGTTTTGCTCTGACAACAAAACAACAGGTATTTGTGTTACCTACATAATCTTATGTTATTGTTGTGCTCTGTTGAGCAACATGCTACCAATGTCAGCCATCCGTTAAACTGCATGTTATACTAAAGTCACAGGAGGATAGATATTACATTTAAAAATTAAATGAAAATGTTGTTGACAGAGATTTTTTGGGGTCAAGGAGGGATGGGAGGAGAGCAGTAAGTTACCAGAAATGTGCACAACCAATAAATTCCCATAAAAATGGCATGTACGAGAGTCCCAGCGGGAGTTTTTTGGGGTCACCCGGTCTGAGGAATTTCAATTGTCAACTGTAGACATATGGAAAATCTATACTGTGAATAAGACAGCCTGACACAACCCTCTGGATTTTAGGTCTCCCAGTGTTTGTCCTTCAGCACGTTACACTCATCAGTTCTCAATCTAAAGCCAAAGTTTTTTTTTTTGTACTAGGAATGTGCTCAAAGATAAATAATTTATTTTTAAAAGAACCAATAATGACTTTAATATATATTTTTATCAAAACAAATTCATATAATATAAATATTTGGGGTCAGTAAGTTTTATTTTATTTTTTTTTGTATTTATATTTATTGTTTTATATTTTTTTTATTCAACAAGGTTGCATTAAATTGAACAAAAGTAACAGTAAATGCATTTATAGTGTTGCATAAGATCTCAGTGCTTTCAAACATTTTATTTATCACAGAATCCTGAAAAAACTTAAACAAAAAACACTAAAATATTATGTAGCAAACCTTTTTTCAACTATGATTATATGACATTTTTCCTGAGCATCAAATCAGCATATTAGAATGATTTCTGAAAGATCCTGTGACTTAAGTAATGACTGCTGGAAATTAAGCTTTGCAATCATGGGAATAAATGACATTTTAAAATATGTTAAAATAGAAATTTTTAAATTATAAAATAATATTCATGTTAAAAAAAATCACCAAATTACTTTTCTTAATGTATCAAATAAATGCAGCCTTGGGGAGAGCATTATAGAGTTATTTCAAAAAAGAACAATAGTGTGTCAAATAATTCATTCAGATAATGGCTTTGCTGCACATGCCTAGTATTTACCACTGGCTCCCTCTTTTTTCCACCAACACAGCAAATATCAATCACTCCTCAACGTTGTAAGCTAATTATGTGAGTATTAGACAAACCCTGCCCAATGATTTGATGGAAAACAGGAATTTATCAGGTCCAGCTCCATTAATCTCTCTGTCTTGATATAGCATATGCACCATAATGACTACTGCTGACTTATGATAATGATGATCAGACGTTAAACCCTGTTTAAAGAACAGTCCGTCTCTTTCCCGCTCTCGCTCTCTCATGTAAATGATTTGTATGCGATCAAGCAGCAGGCCTGTCTGTTATTAAGCTAGCCTGGAAATGGCATTTAAGACACTAGCCATCTCTGTGAATGAAAACTAATTAGCAGAGATTTACATATTTCCAAGTGCAGTACAGCTTTACTCAATACACCCACCTGGATGCAGGCCTATTACAAGACTCCCCAGGGTTATACACCATCTGACCGAGACTATGACACAAACATGTGTCCAGTGATATTATATATTTTCTCAAACCTAGGCAGGTTAATTACAGTTCTGTGTTAAGTAAGGAAACTGTCTGTTACACCAAACCGGCATGAATATATACATGGATGAGGTTATTACAACTCCAGGCCTTCTAGAATGTACACTTTGCACACTTCTTATATTTACTCAATTCACTGTCAACAAGGCAATTATAAAAAATATTCTCTCTGTACCATATTATGCAAATTGTCGCGTATGAGCTCAAATTACCTATCACAAAGTCCTCAAACTGTTGTTACAGAATATTCAGGGTTCGAAATTCATCAGTGGAAAAGGGGGATTTTTTTTCCTTCACATCACAATCCCCCAGACTACGAAGAGATGGGATTATTCTCAGAGTCTGCAGTGAGACCATTTATGACCTACTTGAGGAGGGGTGACAGGAAGCAGCTCCCCGCATTAAACCAAAATGAGGCTTTTCTCCATGTGAGGTGCAACCAACCCACGTTGAGGCAAAACAGTCCAGTTTCATGTCCTTAATAACAGTGTCAACTCCTGAATGGTATTTTGGACTGGACAGTAAATAATTTATATTAATATTGTTGAGAAAACAGAACAAATTTTGTAGAAAGACATCATACTAGGGGTATTGCAGTACACCAGTGTTGACTAGAACTGTGATACAATATGAAATACTGATAATGAGTTAATACTACATATAAAATAATATTGTACAAAATTTAAAATACATAAACAAATGAATTAAGTAATCAGTGCTGGTCCTCCCTATGCAAGCTGCACAGGGCCCCGAACCAACAGGGGGCTCATTTACTCTAAAACATTTACAGGTGCATCTCAATAAATTAGTAATGAATGTCGTTGAAAAGTTAATTTATTTCAGTAATTCAACTCAAATTGTGAAACTTGTGTATTAAATAAATTCAATGCACACAGACTGAAATCTTTGGTTCTATTAATTGTGATGATTTTGGCTCACATTTAATAAAAACCCACCAACAAATTAGAATACTTCATAAGACCAATAAAAAAAATTTTTAGTGAATTTTTGGCCTTCTGGAAAGTATGTTAATTTACTGTGTATGTACTCAATACTTGGTAGGGGCTCTTTTTGCTTTAATTACTGCCTCAATTCGGCGTGGCATGGAGGTGATCAGTTTGTGGCACTGCTGAGGTGGTATGGAAGCCCAGGTTTCTTTGTCAGTGGCCTTCAGCTCATCTGCATTTTTTGGTCTCTTGTTTCTCATTTTCCTCTTGACAATACCCCATAGATTCTCTATGGGGTTCAGGTCTGGTGAGTTTGCTGGCCAGTCAAGCACACCAACCATTTGGTCATTTAACCAACTTTTGGTGCTTTTGGCAGTGTGGGCAGGTGCCAAATCCTGCTGAAAAATGAAATCAGTATCTTTAAAAAGCTGGTCAGCAGAAGGAAGCATGAAATGCTCCAACATTTCTTGGTAAACGGCTGCAGTGACGTTGGTTTTCAAAAAAACACCAGAAGATGACATTGCACCCAAATCATCACAGACTGTGGAAACTTAACACTGGACTTCAAGCAACTTGGGCTATGAGCTTCTCCACCCTTCCTCCAGACTCTAGGACCTTGGTTTCCAAATGAAATACAAAACTTGCTCTCATCTGAAAAGAGGTTCTTCTTCTCCTTAGCCCAGGTAAAATGTCTCTGACGACAACTGCAGCCAAATTCCCTGACACGTCTGTGTGTGGTGGCTCTTTATGCCTTGACACCAGCCTCAGTCCATTCCTTGTGAAGTTCACCCAAATTCTTGAATCGATTTTGCTTGACAATCCTCATAAGGCTGCGGTTCTCTCGGTTGGTTGTGCATCTTTTTCTTCCACACGTTTTCCTTCCACTCAACTTTCTGTTAACATGCTTGGATACAGCACTCTGTGAACAGCCAGCTTCTTTGGCAATGAATGTTTGTGGCTTACCCTCCTTGTGAAGGGTGTCAATGATTGTCTTCTGGACAACTGTCAGATCAGCAGTCTTCCCCATGATTGTGTAGCCTGGTGAACCAAACTGAGAGACCATTTTGAAGGCTCAGGGAATATTTGCAGGTGTTTTGAGTTGATTAGCTGATTGGCATGTCACCATATTCTAAATTGTTGAGATAGTGACTTGGTGGGTTTTTGTTAAATGTGATTAAAAATCCGCATAATTAAAAGAACCAATGACTTAAACTACTTCAGTTTGTGTGCGTTTAATTTATTTAATACACAAGTTTCACAATTTTAGTTGAATTTCTGAAATAAATTTACTTTCCCACAACATTCTAATTTATTGAGATGCACCTGTAAATATAAACTATGATTATGTGAGTAATTAAATAGTTGTTTCATGGCTTTTGTAGTTTACAGTAATATGTGTACGTTAATGTTGTAATATACAGTCTCCTGCTGGAGGTGTAAAAATAAAAATAAAAATTGTACTGCGAAAAAGACACTGGTCCCCTGGCCGCTTTCTCAGCATACAATACTGAGAAGTGTAGGCAGCTTTGGATGTGCGCTTAAACTGACAAATATGCATAAAAAATATGTCAAAATGTCAGGCTTTGTGCATTTTTACTTAAACACAGTGTCACGTCTTAAGTGAAGACAAAAAGTTCTGAAAGTAATTGAATACTTGTCAGTATGTTAGATCTGTGCATTCCTGCTACTGTCTCTGTCACAAAAAAAAGAGAACCATTGTTTTGCCAGAGTAACTGTAGTTTAACCATGGTACAGTATTTGTAGTAAAACCGGGGTTATACAAATGTTAATCAGCCATCCAAAATAATAAAACAATAATTATATATGTATATATATATATATATATATATATAATTGTTATCTAGCTTATTAACTACTAAAGAATGATGCATCATTAGAGAAACTGACTGAAGTCACAACTGTTTCCCAAAACTTGCATCTCCATCAAAAACAAACAAAAGAGAACCATTGTTTTGCCAGAGTAACTGTAGTTTAACCATGGTACAGTATTTGTAGTAAAACCGTGGTTATACAAATGTTAATCAGCCATCCAAAATAAAAACAATAATTATATATATATATATATATATATATATATATATATATATATATATATATATATATGTATATATATAATTATTCAGCTTATTAACTACTAAAGCATGATGCATCATTAGAGAAACTAACTGAAGTCACAACTGTTTCCCAAAACTTGCATCTCCATCATTTGAACCACAATAATTGATGGAGTAAATTAATGACTTAAATTAAATTAATAACTTTTGCTAATTAAGCGATTGGAGACCTCTGAGATGCTGGTATAACGAACACCACACTTGAACACTATCTCACAATTTGTATTACTGTCATTGTGCTTTATTTGAAGTTTGATTCATCGTAGGTTCACTCTTTCGTCATACTCCAAAGTTTTCTTAAACATTCACGCACATGCGCACTCTTCAAAAATGACACTGATTGTTGACATGCTAAAATGTATAGACTGAAATGTATATATTTAATTGGAATGAACATCATAGAATGTACTAAGTGTTAGCTTGCTCATTGTGCACAAGAACAGGATCTATTTAAGTCCACATGTGAAATTATGCTTCTAACCTCAGGTCAAGAGCTGTAGTTCCAACCCTGTTGCAAAGTTGTTTGCGAATGTTCCTTCATTAATGTTCGCAGAAAGACAAACTCCCACATAATCTCCAGCCAAGGATGAAGTCATTATATACATTCATTTGGGACAAATATAATGGAATTAAATGGAAAACTATGTGAGTGGCGCTCTGTGGCACGGCTGGATTGTGAAGAGCGCCCAGAGTCCCAGCTGGGATACGCGGACAGTTGCCAGTGGCGCTGCCGGTGTCCGGATGTGGTGCAACGCAGCACAGTGCTTCTCCTCTGGCATGTGACCGCCTTAAGACTAGATTAGGAATTATCAAAGATGACTTTTAGAGTTTGACACCGTATGACCGTATAAGATAGGCTGGTAGTTTGTTATTTGCCCCGACGATGGGAGAGGAAGAGGGCCTACGTTAAAAGTCGCTGTGAACGCTGTCATGATGTGTTGGCTTACATTAAAAATAACTTTTTTTTTTTTTTTTGCACAGACAATTGTGTGATGATGCATTTGCAAAGATTATTTTTATTTGACTTAAATGTATGTATATATATACATATATATATATATATATATATAAATATATACATATATACATATATATATACATATATACATATATATACATATTTATATATTATTATGGTAATTTCAGTCGCTCTCACTGTACTGTTTTGTAGTTGCAATTCTGAAATGCGATCGCACACCAGACGTGGCATATTCCGTTGTTAAAATTTTTGTATGCTTTTGTACTATTATGATACAGAGTCTTTCTTCGCCTCTCTACACACTCATTTCGAGTCTGATTCATTGGCAAGAAAGAAAGAAAGAAAGAAAGAAAGAAAGAAAGAAAGAAAGAAAGAAAGAAATAAAGAGTTTTGATTCATAGTTTTATTTATTTATTTATTTTATCGTTCATTACAGTAATATTATTTACTGTGAATTATTTTGGCCACAATAATTGTATACTGTGAAAAATAAATAGTTGAGAAAATGTAAAAACAAATAAATAAGGTAACTTGATGCAGTAAGACTTTTGAGTTTCCCTATCAGTCGGTCACTCTCGGCGCACGCCGGAGGACCGACGAATTGGGATATCGCTTAGAGAGACCAATCCACTTGAGTGTAAACTAAACGAGCCAATGCACATTGGCATGCGACATTGCATCCAGCTGCCGCTGATCACAGCGTGAGCATAAATAGGCAGCAGGTGCAGCGCATATTCAGCTTTTCGCCGGAGCCGAGCGGTTACATCGTTCTGCTCCTGACTTCTGCTGAACGAGTGAATTCAACGAGTTGAGCACGCTCTTGGAAGACTCTCGTGCTGGTGGTACGCCCTACAGCGGTGGTGGTTCTTCCCATGTCGAGTGGACTGCACACATCAGGCTGCACTACCCCTGTTTGTGTTGCAAATGACCATCTCCCTGTTTGCTTCAGCATGCTAAAAGAGTTTTTCCTAAAGAGCATTCACGGGTGCGTCTTTTTAAAGACGATGTTGCATCTGGCAAACTTGACGCGCCTTTATAAAGACGAGTTGGGTTTTGCTTCAGACAACGTGTCACCCGTGCGTTTCTGGATGCGGTTTGTCTGGCGCTGGGTGAATGGTCACGTTCGCTGCCTCACGTGCCTGGGGCAGCACGCTGAGGTGGCGTTCGTGGATGAGTCATCTTCTCACTGTGGATGCTCATCTCGGAGTTGCGGCCAGGCCCGTTACCTCGACAAAGCGGAGCTGTTGCCTCCGTCTCGATCTAGTTCTCGCCTGGCTGCAGACAGGCGAGGTCTACTTCAGGCGGTAGCACGGCTGGTCTGAGGACTACAGTGGTGGCAAACCCTCAGGGACCATCGCCTCCTCTTGCGCTCCGCAACCAGTTGAGCTGCCAATGGAGCGTGCTGGGCCCTCTAAAGGAGCGTACCAGCAGTATCCTTGCCCTCCCGACGACCAGATGTCGATCGCTGCATCGGAGGGTGAGCCGGAGCTTCTGGAGAGGAAGATTCTGGCTGCGTTGCTGGCCCGGCGGTAGCAATGCCTGAGTCGGATCTGGAAGTGACGGCTATGCTTTCCGGCCACCGGAATGGTAGGGCTCGAGTGGAGAAAGCCACCGTGTCCCGAACCCTCGAGGTTGGACGACTGGTTTCTCGGGTAGCGTGTGCTGGTTCTCAGCGCCCTGCCCCGGGTGCCTCCTGGACGCATGAGGCGGCACCTTTACTGCCAGAAACCGACCTGCTAACTCCTCCTCCTCACCACCCTCGGTGGTGCAGCTAGTTACGGGGTCCCCGTGGGCGGTCAGTTGCGATGCAAGTGTGTCCCTACTGTCTCCACCCAGGCAAACAAACGTGCCTCCTCTTCCGGGCCTGTAGGTACACTGCCTGGTCTCATCCGCGAGGCTTATGTGGCCTGTGGAGAGGCTGCCTCCACCTAATGCTACGGCGTTACTTGCAGGTTCTTTTCAGGCTAAGCACTGAGGGACATGCACGGGGTGGTTACGATCCGGAAGTTCTGAGAAGAGCTCCGTGCCGCACCTGACCTCGCGCCAAGCGGCGAAGGTTATGGCACGGTCTCTGGGTCGATGCGATGTCCACACTGTGGTCCAGGAGCGCCACCTCTGGCTGTGTCTGGTTGACATAGGGGCGCCGACAAAGTCGGTTCCTCAAGGTTCCTGTATCCCAGACTGGCCTCTTCGGCGACGCAGCCGGTAACCTGGCCCAGCAGTTCCCGGCTGCACGGGAGCAGACTGAGGCGATCTAACACTTCCTGCCTCGGCGGGCAGCTGCTGCCTCCACCCGTCCGCCGGTTGCAGCGCCCAGCCTGCTCGTCGCCGGGCGGCCCCTGCATCCACCCCTGCTCCGCATCCGCAGCAGCCTCAAAAGCGGTGCCATAGAGCTAGGTGTAGGGCAGGCCGCCCGCCCGCCCTGGCCCCCGCCTACTGGCGGTAAGCAGAGGAGCAAGAGGCCTCGGACGGGCGACCCAGAGAGAGGGAACTGCCGGGAGAGGGTAAGTGCATCTCTCTCCTCCCGGAGGAGGCCGGGTGGATAATCTGTTTTTCAAAAATCTCGACAGGAAGCGGTTGTTTCTGTCTCTGGGTCCCAAGAGGGCTTGGAGAGTCATGGACGAATCAACTTGAACCACACTCATCCTCCCTCTCGCCAGCAGGCAGCAGTGGGCGGTTCGAGAGCGTCATCAAAGGCTACTCACGCACCCTCTGCCAAATTATGGAAGCAGGTAAACGCGTGCACCGCACACTCAGACCCCTCCACGGTCCGCCACGGGCCAGGTCCCTGCATTCCACCTCGCTGCCCTACTGCGGTACGCCGGTGGTCCCGATGGTCCCGCTTGTACGGTGTCTGGGTGCGGAGCTGCCCAGCCGTCTCGCTGGCTCCTGAGGACCATCTGACTCGGCTATGCGATTCAGTTCGCCCGGTGTCCTCCCAAGTTCAGGGCATCCACCTCACAGCAGTGAAGGCAGCCGATGCCCATGACTTGTGAGAGGAATCTCTGTCCTACTGGCGAAGGACGTGATGGTACCGGTCCCTCCAGCCGATATGAAGGCAGGGTTTTCAGCCCTTACTTCATTGTGCCCAAGAAAAGCGGTGGGTTACGACCAATCTTGGGTCTGCGCATCTTGATGCTCAAGATGCTCATGCAGAACCGCTCTTCGGATGCATCCGTCCCCAAGTTCGGTCTGCAGCATTGACCTGAAGACCCGTACTTCCATGTGTCGATCCTTCCGTGCCACACAGGCCATGTTCCTGCGGTTTGCGTCAAGGACGAGCATATCAGTACAGGTCCTGCCCTTCAGGCTGTCCCTATCGCCCGTGTCTTCACGAAAGTAGCGGAGGCAGCCCTTGTTCCCTTGAGAGATCAGGGCGTGCGCATTCTCAACTACCTCGACGACTGGCTCATACTGGCTCAGTCTCAGGATCAGTTATGCGAACACAGGGATTGGTGCTCGCACCTCAGCCAGTTGGGCCTTCGGGTCAACTGGGAAAAGAGCAAACTCTTGCCGATGCAGAGGATCTCTTTTCTCGGTATGGAGTTTGGATTCGGTCAATCAGACAGCGCGCCTCACGCAGGAACGCGCTCAGTCGGTGTTGAACTGCTTGAATACATTCAAGAACAGGACGCGGCACCACTGAAACAGTTTCAGAGGCTCCTGGGGGCGGCTGCGGCGTGGCGGTCACGCCGCTGGGGCTGCTCCATATGAGACCGCTTCAACACTGGCTCCATGGCCGAGTCCCGAGGTGGGCGTGGCAGAGCGGCACGCTGAGGGTCCAAGTCACTCCAGCCTGCCGCCAAACCTTCACCCCGTGGTCAGACCTTTCATTCCTTCGGGCAGGAGTGCCCCTGGAACAGGTCTCCAGGCACGCTGTGGTTTACACAGACGCCTCCGCCAAGGGCTGGGGGGCCACGTTCAACGGGCATGCAGTGTCAGGGGTTTGGACGGGTCCCCAACTGCACTGGCACATCAACTGCCTAGAGTTGCTGGCAGTACACCTGGCCTTGAACCGTCTCAAGAGACGCCGAGGCGAGCATGTACTAGTCCGTCACGGACAACACGGCACGGCGTACATCAACCGACAAGGTGGTCTACGCTCCCGTCGCATGTCACAACTGCCCGCCACCTCCTCCTCTGGAGTCGGAAGCATCTGAGGTCGCCGCGCCATTCATATCCCGGGCTTGCTCAACCGGACAGCCGACGAGCTGTCACGAGCTGCGCCCCGGAGAATGGAGACTCCATCCCCAGACGGTCCAGCTGATTTGGCGGCGTTTTGGACTCGCACAGGTAGACCTGTTCGGCGTCCCTAGAGACGTCGCATTGCCAGTTGTTCTACTCCTGACCGATGGAACACTCGGCACGGACGCACTGGCACACAGCTGGCAGGGGCCTTCGCAAATATGCATTTCCAGTGAGCCTTCTCGCACAGACTCTGTGCAAGGTCAGAGAGGAAGAGGAGCAGATCCTGCTCGTGGCACCATACTGGCCTACCAGGACTTGGTTCCCAGAGCTGATGCTCCTCGTGACAGCCCCTCCTGGCAGATTCCTCTGAGGAAGGATCTACTGACTCAGAGACGGGCACCTTATGGCACCCGGCCCAGACCTCTGGAAACTTCATGTCTGGTCCCTAGACGGGACGCGGAGGTTCTAGGTGACCTACCCCAAGGGGTAGTTGACACCATCACTTCGGCGAGAGCACCGTCTACGAGACACGCTTACGCCTTGAAGTGGAACCTGTTCGTCGAATGGTGCTCTTCTCACAGAGAAGACCCCCGGAGATGCCCGATCAGAGTCGTGCTATCCTTCTTGCAGCAAGGGTTGGAGCGAAGGCTGTCTCCCTCCACCCTCAAGGTCTACGTGGCCGCGATTGCTGCCAACCACGACCCTGTGGAAGGGAAGTCGGTGGGGAAGCATGACTGGGTCGTCAGGTTCCTTAGGGGGGCTAGAAGGCTGAATCCTCCACCCCCCCCTATACCCTCTTGGGACCTGTCCTTAGTGCTTAGAGCACTACAACCGGGCCCGTTTGAGCCCTTGCAGACAGTCGAGCCCAAGTTTCTTTCAATGAAAACTCTGCTCCTGCTCGCACTGGCCTCCATCAAGAGGGTTGGGGACCTGCACGCATTTTCGGTCGACGATTCGTGCCTACAGTTTGGACCGGCGGATTTCCAGATAATCCTGAGGCCCTGGCCCGGCTATGTGCCCAAGGTTCCCACTACTCCATTTAGAGACCAAGTGGTGAGCCTGCAAGCGCTGCCCCCGGAGGAGGCAGACCCAGCCCTGGCTTTGCTTTGTCCCGTCCGAGCATTAAGACATTACGTTGACAGGACGCAAAGCTTCAGGACCTCAGACCAGCTCTTTGTCTGTCACGGAGGCCGGCAGAAAGGGAATGCCGTCTCAAGCAGAGGATGGCCCACTGGATAGTGGATGCCATCACCCTGGCTTATCAGGCACAGGGTGTGCCTTGCCCGTTCAGGTTGAGAGCTCACTCTCGAGAAGTGTAGCGTCCTCCTGGGCGCTGGCTCGTGGCGCCTCACTGACAGATATTGTAGAGCTGCGGGCTGGGCGACCCCTAACACATTCGCTAGATTCTATAGCCTTCGTGTGGAACCGGTTTCCTCCTGTGTTCTCACCTCAAACGGGTAGAAGCACTGAGGGGCCCGGTTTCGGTCGGCTTGCTAAAAACTGCTCCAGAGAGTCCACTGTAGACCCTGTCGAGCTCCTCCATCCCTCGGCAGCTGGACGTGGCGGAGCGTCCGCGCCAGGCCCTCACTCGATGAATCCTTGAGAACCGGTAGAGGGCTGGGTTCCATATGTAGAGACCGTTCGGATCCCATATGTGTATTTCCACGGTTAGCCTTAGAGCCCGTGTTTCCCGGCAGACTTCCTGCTACTCCAAGAGGTTACAATCACCTCCAATCTTCCATATGCATCTGACTATTGTCCATATGTGTAACTGCCTCTGAACCTCCCTCGGGAAGGTAAGGGCTTCCGCAGCGTCTCTGTTCTGAGCTGAACGGGTACGCTTTCCCAGTGTTATCCAGTCCTACTGAGTGGGTAGTGCCATAGCAACAGTAATGGATCTTCCTATGGGGCCCTAACCTGCGCCAAAAAGTAATGGCACAGGAGGCCTCCACGGGACACTGGAAGGCAGTATCCGTGGCCTTTGGTAGGGATCCCAATTCGTCCGGTCCTCCGGCGTGACGTCGAGAGTGACCGACTGATAGGGAACGCCTCGGTTACGATGTAACCCTCGTTCCCTGAAGGAGGAACGGAGACGCCACGCCCCGCCGCCACGGCTCCTGTACCACCGCTGAGCGGCCGGTCCCCGCCCGGCTCCTCAGCGAAAACCTGAATATGCGCTGCACCTGCTGCCTATTTATGCTCACGCTGTGATCAGCGGCAGCTGGATGCAATAATCGCATGCCAATGTGCATTGGCTCGTTTAGTTTACACTCGAAGTGGATTGGTCTCTCTAAGCGATATCCCAATTCGTCGGTCCTCCGACGTGACGTCTCCGTTCCCTCCTTCAGGGAACGAGGGTTACATACGTAACCGAGACGTTCTCTCAACAATAGTATTTTATTTCTTATCAGTAAAGATACTTTGTTTGTCCAATGTAAATTTGTTATTTCATGCAATGCTGATTAACTTATTTTGCTAATAGAAAAATTATTGTCACAGCAACTGAAACAATTAATGTTGTTGAGGTAAAAAATAAATAAATGTTTCCTGGACTAAAAAAATTATGTTTAAAAGTCACCATATTATCAAATTTATGTTTATTTACCAATGACAAATCTTAATGTCATTGGTAAATAGTATAGATGCTATTTACACTAAGTGCAAATAGCATATTTTCTTAGCGAGAGATGCGTGCAAATAGCTATAGATTATATTTACACTATGTTAAAATAGCAAGATTTTCTAAAATGTATACTACTTATTGCAAATAGTGGCAATTATCTGCACCTCTGTATTGTAGTACATTATAAAACAGTATGCAATACTAACGCATTGAGTGTAAATTATCATTTTAATTCAAATTCTTAAATATTTATACAACAATACAATTTATACAACAATATTTATACTTTGTATACAACAATTGTGTACCTTTTGGATTATTTCCTTATTTTTTATTGAAAATAAATGCCTTTCCAATGCGATGTGAGATTTGAAAAGGGAACCTGGTTCGATCACGTCAAAAAGCACACACCTTACTGTCTACCCCACTGAAACTAATGCTGAATTAGCATCTTTTTTATTGTTGACTAACCCAATCACACGTTAGTGGGCGGAGTTAGTGTAAATATCCTTTGCCAACAAGGTGGGGTCTGGTGTAAATGCATCTGTAAAAGTGTAAATGCATCTGGTTGTTGAAACCACATATGTAAATTTAAAAATGTTAAAATAATACAATGTTCAAATAATGTTTGAACCCAAAATTATAATAAACCATGTGAGAGCATGTTTTATGAATGATGGGAACTCACAATGCCTTACAATTTCAACAATGTTAAATTCTTTGTTCAGACAACTGTTTTTGACTAGTTGGTGCAACATTTGGTGTAATTCTGTTGGTCTGACAAGGGTTTTTATCAAGAAAATAGAATTTTTGGTATTTGAGACTCAAAAGGTAACTGGAAATTGTGCAGTTGTATTTTTTACAGTGTATAGTTAAAATCTGATATTGTGATAGCCATAGTTCAAACCGTATATCTTTGCAAGTTACCTTCAATCTACAAGCCTGTCACTTGTTGGTCTTGTGTGCAGGAGGTGTTCATACAAAAGGTAAATGTGGTGTAACACACAACAAAACGAGTCCAGAGTGCCATGTAATTATATCCTGCCAAACACGATTTGCAGGTCCCTCTTTCTTTGAGGCCCTCTAGCAAAAATGGTACTTATTTGGGAAGAAAGCATAGTTAAAACTGCAGAAAATGGTCTATATCCTGTCCAAGTTAGACTGAAATGAATGTAACATTAGTAGATCTGATCCACCCATTTAAGTGTGACTTCAAAGGAACAAAAAAACTATCATACTGGAGGTATGTGAATTTAAAAGCAAGTGGTAGACCCAAGAGACTAATTTTATGTGTGGAAGTGGAACCAGATTAATTTCCTGGGAGTGCAGCAACCAAGTACAAAGAAATATGAAATGATATCATGCTGTAATTTAAGTAAAACGTGCATTTAGAGTTCGACTAAGACACAGAACGGTGACCCGTAAAGACTGAAACTGAGCTATTACAATTTCTAACGAATGTCATCCCATGCACGTATCCACTATACCAAAGAAGATAAAACACAGTCCCCCCTCGCTGACATTTATGGTCTGTCTCCTCCAGCCAGACTTATCCGGGATTGCTAAACAAACACAGGCACACAGCTGAGGATCATGTTCCACTCTCCATTTCGGCTAATACCTCGCCTCTGTAACTGAAACTCTGGCATTGTTGTCTTTTTGCAGCCAACTGGAAATTGGCTACTTTTTTTAGGATAACAGAGGATTTTCAAGTAAGACCCAAATTACGCTTCACCAGGATCTGCCAACTGTCTGAGTTTAGTATTTCAAAGTTGGCGGAACGGAGGTCCTAATGTTAAAACAACAGATTGAATGCACAAAGCATTTCATCGTTGCAATTTTACCCGGAGGCCTGCATATGAATAACCAGCATGCTGTCTCACTTGAGCACAGTCTGCTGGGGACTAACTTTGGCTGCTGCACACCACAACCATCAAATACAACTGCAATGGACGGTTATATTTTATATTCTTATAATTTATTTAATAATGATATTTCATCCATAATTTTGTCTTCTAGATGAAGGACACACAATATCTACGATTTGCTTGCTTTACTAAAGAAGTGCCTCATCAATATCAGACCCAATTATTATGCATTTGTTTTCCCAATTTACCTTGATGGATCACTACTGCACTTTAGCAGCCTATATCTACCTTTTCCCTGTACAGAAAATGTAATCTCTCTACTCAATACCCAATGCATATGAAGACAAGAAAAAATATAGTACAGATAAAGGTAAATATAAAAAAACTAAAATGTAGTTGAAAGGATATTACTGAGAAATACTGATGCAAGAGACTGGAAATGTTATGCTAATGAATAAGGGGTGATGGAAAATATTACATTGATCAACAATAAAAATACTTTTTAATCTACAAAAATGAAAAATAAAATGTAATTGTGTATTGTATGTTTTTGTATTTTAAGGCACGCATCAGCAGACACTGGCAGACAAATTAACAAATAAAAATATTAGAAAATAGTTTACTTTTAAACAATAGTTTCACATTAGTTTGTAAATAATTTTGAATGCTGTTACTCACACTTCATGTACATAAAGTACACGAATATAGGGCAGACCGACTGTATGACTATGGTGACACACATCTACTTTAATAAAATGACATTGGTTTTCACACAGATCTCCGGAGACTTATTTTGAAGAGTGTAAAGAAAGAAAATCAGGTCATAATGTGCTTAAATTGAATGTGATCTACTTAGTTCATGTTGTGGAATTTCTTGTAACACATTTTACAATCAGTTGACAGTTCTGGTTACAGCTTATTTATATGGGTGAGAAAAAGGTTGAGTAAGTATATCATGTGGTAACAAGTAATGGCATTCAGTATGTATATATATATATACACTGAGTGTGTGTGTGTGTGTGTGTGTGTGTGTGTGCGTGTGTGTGTTGGTGTCGGTGGATTTTGATGTGAGAGGACAACAGAAGATGAACTTTTTCACTGGATGAAGCATTATTATGGATTATAGACTCATATTTTGACCAGAAGCAAAGATTAAATTAAAAATACATTAATGATTGATGTTTTTTTTTTTTTTTACAAACAAGCAACTTTTCAATTCACAAGACATTAATGTATGGATTAGAGTCATGTCGATAATTTACAGATTATTGTGATGTTTTTATCAGCTGTTTGGCCACTCATTCTGATGGCAAACATTCGGAGGATACATTTGTGAGCAAGTGATGTAATGATACATTTCTCCAAATCTGTTCTGATGAAGAAACAAACTCATCTACATCTTGGATTGCCTGAGTGAGTAAAGTTTCAGAAAATTTAGATTTTTGGGTGAACTATTCCTTTAACTAATTTTAAACATGAATCAAACAGTCTCGTTTCTCTGCGGTGTAGTCCATGTATTTTTGATTAACATGTAATGTCCCACAAAATGAAGGAAATGGGTCTATTAGAAATAAAGAGTGTGATGAAAATATTTTAGCGCATGTATTCCTTTCACGCATTCATATCTTAACACATAGTTCCCACTTTCATGTTATGGTCATCAGAAACAGCCTATGGGGAATGTGTGATTTAGTAGCATTAAAGTGAGCATTAGTCGACTGCTCCAGTAAATTGGCCCCTGTGGTCGGTCCCTCAGGATACGTGACTACATTTATATTACTACTGGACAAATAGCCATGCTGAGGTCACACAACTTTATAAAGCCTGTCTGGATAAGGAAAAGCAGCAACAAAAAGGAAGATTTGTTTTGTTTTATGAAGCAACAGAACTATTTAATGTTCTCATGCCAGTTGTATGTTCCTCTCAATTAAGTTTTAATCTCCAGCAGATAGATAAAAAGGCATTTGTTTTCAATTTAATTTAATTTTCAGTCAAATTTGCAATTATATTATGCATATCCCATTAGCACTTTTTTTATTACATTTCAACTGACTTCTAGATGTGCTTTTATTTTATTACAGGTAAATTGTAAAGCCTTTTAAATATGATACCTGAAAGACAGTGTGTGTTTCTGTCTACACATTCCCACTCGCTCTTCTGGTTCACAGCAATGTAGAGTCAAGTAAAAATAAAAAAAGAGCCATCACAAGGCCTCTGGGCTCAACTGACACATCTAGATCATGTTAATGCGATTTGTGCTCTTGCTCTGGAAGACCGTCTGACTATATAGACTGTGTACTGATACACATGTATATTGATACTTACAATCCACCGGCAGGCCTCCAGCCACAGCCAATGAATCACCCAGCCAGCCCTCTGGAGATTCGACATGTCTCTTCAAAAGGATCATATCAATATTATAGCTGTGCAACCAGCCTGATACCATTAATGAAAATAACAGAGCACAATATTCTTCTACATATGATTGCAATGCATTACAGGAACTGATGAAAGTCCTCTAGTCTACAAAAGATACTGGCGATGTGTTGCTATTGTAATTTGAACCTCCATTACAGGCTTCAGCACTTACAAATGTAGTTTGCATCGCACCACCCTGAGCTAGATTATTTTAATTAATTAATGAGATTTGATATATATATATATATATTTGAGAAGACTTTCTGTTGTTTGACTTCAAAGCACCATTAGACTCTAACTCTAACAAACAAGGAAGGCCATTTGCAGTGTTCTGTCACATTCACTTAATTTCTCTCTCAGTGTAATTATAAATGCAATTACCGATATTAATTAAATATATATATCTATATGCAGGTATATAGAAATATATTTTTTAAATATTAGTACAATGTAAAAACATGTATACAATAAGTGCATTGTACCAAATGGTTAATTTAAATGTAAGTACATAAAGCCACTTAATGTAAAGTGGGGCCATAGTTCAATTAAAATACAGTACATTTGAGATAGTTTGAGATTAATATGCATGATAAATATATTTAAACTAATATCCATGATGCTAGAGTATATCTGTGTACAAAATTATTCCTAGTTGTTATTTTAGTATTATCTACAGTTATAGTTTTCATGAATTTTCTTGTTTTAGTCTCATTTTACTGTTAGTAATTTAGTTATGACCTTTTGCCAAATATTTTTTAAATATAAAAAATATAATAAATAAATAAAACTAGCACGAGACTCTGGTAGACTCATAAAAGTATGTTTCAGCTTTTTTTCTCTCTCAGTATTTCCTAAAATTCTCAAATGTAAACACAATAAAATAGGCACACCTTCTTTGTTTGTATAAGATTTGATTTAATTAGAAGGACTTCATAGATCGTATCAGATTAACCTTGGAAAACTGTATACAAAGTAAATCCAACTGTCAACATCCAGACTTAAGCAGGCCCAAATTGAATCATATCGACTCTTGTTAACAGTGTTTCAGGATGACAGAGATTTTATTGTAGAGATGAACTTAACGGACATGACTCTGGGATTTCTGAGGCTCAGCAAGGCCAGTCCTTCATGACCAGGCTCTGCTGCGGTAACAATCGATGCCTCAGGAAGCTTTAAGTGAAATGTTAAAACATGATACAGGCTTCCTCAATGCGAACATCTATTATACACATGGTGGAAATTTATGGTGAATGTTACAGTAACCTGTCCTAGGGAAATTATTCAGTTCTATATTAAAATATTTTAGTGTAATCTATAACTGACAGGATAATGTATTTTCCCGTGTAAAAGATATCTGTATGGATGTTTGGATTTATTCGCATTCAGTATCATTGTAAAAATATATATCTTGGTCTTTATTGGCCAGTTTGTTAAAAAGACATTTCAGCAGTTACCCCACACTGCCACTAATATATTGTGTAGAGTGAAATTTTGTAAATGTTATGCTACGTTTTTTTCTCTCTGCCCTCCATAGGGAACTGTATACCAATGAGAACCACATGTAAACAGCATCAAAACTTCTAGGTCAGTTGGCATATTTGCATTACAATGGAGTTAAACGTCTCATGCGACGCTAATTCAGCATGACTGCAGGAATTCAGTTAATAGAAATTATTTGTTCTGGCAGAAAATTATTATTTACTTAGTTATTTGCTTTTTTGTGTATATGCTGTTCATGTATAATTATTTACCAGGGGTAAATAAATTGTTGTCCATTTTTGTTTATTTAAATATTTATTTTATTTATTTTTGTGCAGTAATTGTGACAAATTTCTAAAACTGCAGAAGTGAATGCAAATCAATTAAATATTAAATTTGTAACATATATACTGACATTGCAACAAATTTAATTATAACTATTGTCAGTCGGCAGATTCTTTTTTTAGCCAAAACGACTTCAGGAAATTGCATCCTCATGGAGAAAGCTATGGGTTAAGTGCCTTGCTCAAAGGTGAACTCGTTGCAGGGCAGAAGTGGGATGTCGGTAATTCTCCAGTTATTGGGTCACCCTTTTCTGGAATTTAACCTTATAACCTCTGTATTAGAAGCTCAAATCCTTGACTATTGGCCACAACCAACATGTGGCACTGCTTTTTGATACAGAGAGAAGGTTCTTTAACCTTTGTGTTTGTCAAAGAATTCCCCAAAAATGTAGAGCCTGGTCTCATGAAAATGTGAATAAATTGTATGCCAAATAAAAAAACTTGTGGTATTGATACGCAAAAATGGACTTTGGCGCATATATGATACAAACATGTTTGGCATGCATATAAAACACAGTTTTAGTGTGCATACCAAATTTGTTAGTGTGCATATGATATGCACTTTTCGCATACTTATGATACGCATCTAGACCACAAACCTAATCCTACCCATCGCATAGCATATGCAAGCCAAAGTAAATTTTTGCGTATCAATACCACGAGTTTTCACTTTTTATTTGGCGTACTATTTATGGGCACTTTCATGAGATCGGGTTTAAAATGTAGTGTTCATATCCACAACACAAGGAAGCAGTATAAGATATATATGAGAGAAACCTGATGACTATTTATAACAGATACACACTACTTTAAAGCACACTTAACATTCTCAAGCAGCCATTCTGTGTTTGGATCTTAGAAAAGAAAAGTTCCGAGTACCTTAAAGATATGAGTCTAAAAAAACAGATCTACAGTATTAATGCAGAGGCTCTTCTCAATGAGATCTCACTTTTCAGCACAGTAGTTAACCATGGACAGTCCAAAGATGAGATGTTGTCACTTTTGAGAAAAAAACACAAAAACACTCTGAATAAGTAGTATAACATGCTTTACAATACGCATTTATGAATCTGAATGAAGCTAAAGGCTACAGACTGTGTCGAACAAACCCAGTTACATCTGCATTAGCAGAATGAAGACTTTCTACACTGTGACAGCTGAAACATTTGCAGGGACAGACACTAGAGCCTCCAATTTTAGAATATGACAAATAGAGAAGGCCTAGATCAGCGCTTCTCAAAGTCCGGACTCCGGTCCTGATCCGCCTCCTTATTTCCGCCTCCACTTCGTATTTCAAGCGCACTCGTATCACTCAGAAAGAGTCTGGCGGCTCTTTCCGTGGAGGACATTGAATATATCTACCTATTCGGAACCATGATAACAGGTATTTTGCTGTTTGGATTAGGCTTTGCCCTGGGTTATCGAAAAATTCTGAAGACGGGAACAGCTGTCCAAAGTCTCACAACGCTGGCCGTTTTGGTTGAAGCTGTGGGAAGAGCGGTCAGCATTGAGACTGAGACTATTAACCGGAATATGGATTCTATCACGATGAAGCTCATGGCTTTGCAAGTGAAAATTGATGCTTTCGGAGACCAGAATGGACAAAATGGACAGAGAGAATAGCTGTGAAACTATGCAGCTGTTCGCCCCAAAGACACAACAATTCAATCTTATCTTTTCTGGCTCCCCAGCACCAGCCTGCCTCGGCCAAGGCCATGCTGGATAACAACCCTGGGAAGAGCGCTGCAGTGGGACTCTCTTGCTCCCGATTACAGAAATTATTCCCCTCCCCCGACCAAGTGCCTCCGGCTTTGTTCCGCCAGGCTTGGTCAAGCGGGTCTGCGACCAGCGCCGTAATAAATGGCGCCGGACCGGATGGCTGCTTGCCAGAGCTGGATATGTTTCCCCCTGTTGCAAAGTTGTGTCTATGGTTTATGTGCTTTTTCTGAGGTGTTTTTTTTCTGTTCTCACACTGTACTCCTCAATGGAGCATAGTCTGGGGTTATTATTATTTTTTTCTCCCTTTCCTCATGTAATGCTGTAATTTTCTTAAATTCCCTGTCTTCCTGTCCTATCTACCCCCTTTTATGTATGTTATGTATGGGCAGGTGGATGGCTTATTTCACTGGTACTTGTGACTAAGTGACAATAAAGGGCTACTACTACTACTACCCTCCACCACGTTTTTCTTTTCTTTCTTTCTTTTATAAATATTCAAGCACTATTACTCAACATTTAATCAAGATAATTTATCCTTGTTTAGGTTGGGCACACACACACATGGACCAGTGTTGCAATGTTTACTGACTCTTTTGCAAGACAAAGCGCATAGCAACTAGCGTCATTTTGGATAAATCTTAGCTTGCATTCAGTAGACTAATGTCACCGGTTTCGCCCCGCGAGCATGAGGTTTTGCCTACTCCACCGGCAGATTTAGCAGCGTATTAGCAGCGATTTAGCAGTCATTTAGCAGCGAACCACAGCAGACTTGTACAAACTTTGAACGAGTACAAAACAGCGTTTCCAAAAACCTATCAACGCTGACTGTCTGGCGTATGAACATGAATGTAGATCGTCTGTAAAGGGTTGAAATATGCACATAGTTTGTTACACAGATGGACGTTTGTGCTCCATGAAACATATTTTAATATATATATATATATATATATATATATATATATATATATATATATATATACTTAAAGATTTTGGCAATTCAGTTGAATGGACTGCAGGTTTCATTGAAGTACTATTCCAGAAACATAAAAATGTAGGCCTAAATGAGAACTGCTTTACTGGGCATTTTGTTGTATAAGTACTGTTGAGTAACCCTTATGAAAATAAACATTGTTTTATTATAATAAAAGTTTAGTAACCTTTTTCTTTGCATATTGGTTACAATTTATATAACCAGTTTTACTACAAATACCATGGTTAAACTATGGTTAGTGTAGCAAGGCCATGGTTAGTTTGTGGTTATCATGGTTTAATAGTAACCAAGGTGTTTTCATTTTTTTTGTTTTGTATAAAACCATGGATAATTTTCGTAAACGCGAGTACGACCTGATGACGTCATAAATATGATCATTCAGCATATATCAAGTTGAATTGTTATATAAAGTTATTAGCGTGTTTATAAAAAATATGTTTTGTAATAACAATTATTTCTGACCTTTTGGCGTTGATGATAATTCAGATTCGGACCTTTGAATGTTAAGTTTGAGAACCCTTGGTCTAGATAATCAAAACTGAGTTATTGAAACAGTATAAATCAACCCAATTCAGGAAAAGGTAGTTTAGAGCATAAAGGTAGGCTTCTCAATAATTTATGACTGGATGATATTGTAAGGTCAGTTTTGCTTCAGGAAATATTGCTGTATTTTCACTTGGGTGTTTATTTCTTTCACAGTGTTTTAAAATGATTATTTCATTAACCAATGGCAAAATTACTTAGTTAACTTTTGTAAACAGTTTATCTGTAATACTTATCCTTTCCCCAAAGCAACAGATAACAAGGTTAGGCAAGTGATTGTGTTACAAGCGACTTTGAGCCAGGAGTGTGATTTATATAAGAGTGTTCTTGTACAGGCTCAGGTCTGTAGTATTCTGGTCTCTTCATTTATGGAGTTACTTGCCATGATTCAGTGTTACATGTAATGGAGATCTATAGTCATATAATCATGTAAACAATATAAGCAACAATCTGCTTTAAGATTTCTCTCTTGTACCTTGTATTCAAAGATTTGAATCACATACGCATTCAAAACGTTTCTTTTTTAACAATATTAAGAAGCACAACTGTTTGCAGCATTGATAATAATTTGAAATATGTATTGAGCACTAAATCATCATATCAGGATGATTTCTAAAGGGTCACCTGACACTCAAGACAGGAGTTATGACTGCTGAAAATCCAGCTTTGCCAACAGGAACAAAATATATTTAAAAATATATTTAAATAGAAAATATAGCATAAGTAATTATAAATTGTAATACTGTTTCACAATATTCTTGTTTGAACTGTATTTTACTCAAACAATGCATCCTTGGTGATTTCAAAAACATGTAAAATCTCATTGACTGCAAACTTGTGTATATTTATGTATATGTGTATCTAAAATCCACTTCTTCTGTGCTTCTTATCAGTTTTTCTCTTGAAATCAACCTTTCTGCAACAAAGCACTCTTGGCTAAATAAAAAGTGCAGATGTGTTACAATTCTGTAGTAACTTTATAGCAAAGATGGAGATAAAATCAGATAGATTCTCTTCTTGAATGACTGGTCTCTGGAGCATGTCCCGGCTGCACCGTGTATTTAATCTGTTCTAATAACAGCAGAAACCAAAATCTCCTTGCATCTTTCATTTCAGGAAATTCTTAATGGAACATTAAGTACATTTCATTTCATGACTGTGCACACTGATAGGCTCAAGAGAAACACACACACAGAGTTGCCCTCGGATGTTCGAATGCTCAAACCTGAAACAAGTGGGCTCAATAGAAAAAATATATGTAAGTGAGCTTTTAAATCGTATAGTAAACAATTCCAATATCAAATTATCAAATTAAATTACTTGTCATCTGAACCGTATTTCCATGCACCTTAAAATATTAAATGAAACATCAACGAACAACAAATTATTTTAGATTTAAGTACAACATCGGTGCATAAAATATTCAGTCCTGAGAGACGCCTGGCTCTCAGTTACCGCATTGAGCTAGCATTATTCAGCTTCTTTTGATTGAGACCTTAGAAGTAAAAAGTCCAAGAAAGCAGATCTCCTATTGGGATTTTCTCTACTACAAAAACGGCTATTGTCTCTCTAGCCTTTGGCAAAAGCCAAAGCTGAGCTACAAAGCTGAGTTCTCCCTGGTCCAAAGGTAGAATTATAAGATGGCAAACCCTGCTTCGAACAAAAGAGGGAAACTGCTTTGTGTTTAAAGGTCACAATGACATGGGAGAAAGCTCTCATAATGAAGCCTGTATTAAAAATATGAGTTCAAAAGTTGGTTTTGGTCATAAAATCTGATAAAGGTGAGGAGGTTTGCTTTTGCTTCATTCAACTCATGTTCCTACATACAGTACTACATGTTTTTGAGTGATTCATTTGATTTGTAGTATTAAATTCACCTCACAAACCTGTTATAAACAAATTATATGCTGGTAGATACTAGTTTTTGCTTGTATCTCAGAATGAATCATGGTTTGCAGTGCAATCGATGATCATTAAGAACTACACTATTTTTTGAACAATTTTGCAATCAAAATCACATTTTAGATCACACATTTTATAAAAAGCAATTTCGGTTTGACAGACCTAAAACTAGATTGCACAGAAAATGAGACAGACAGACAGATAGAACAATCGATAGATCAATATATAGAACGATCGATAGATTTTGGAGCGCTGTAAAAAAGGATTACTAAGGCCTTGGAGTTTCAATACCATCCCCCCCCACCCCACCTCCACCGAAGTACTTGACCTTCATCCCTCTGTGTCATAATGATTACCAACTGCTGCTGCGTTGCTCATTTTTCCCCATCAACATTGGGACACAGGCTTGGGAGTTTAATTGCAGCCAAAGCAACAAACAACTCCATGTTGACAATCAGGTCTTATTAGATTCCCGCTTGCATTTCCCATCCCTGTCATTCAGAGGAGGCCAAGGTTGGATGAGGCCATTAATATTCACAGCATCTTAGCACATTATTGGAGCTCTAAAATGAGGGGAAGATTGCTTTATCTGCCACAACTTAATGGCCAGACTAAGAGACAGCGTGAACGAAAAACAAAGAAAAAATTTATAAACCTTATATATATATATATATATATATATATATATATATATATATATATATAACATATAGAGAACAAAAATAAAACATGAAGAGGCCCAGAAAAGAACAGCACAAATACGTGAGACAGATAAACAGAGCAAATGTCTGAGACAATGAGCATATTAAAAGGATAACTTTGTATGTTTGTGGTGATGTGATGATTCTCCAGATCTAGAAAGATACATAGCATGGTAAAACTATTTTGTGATAATACTACATACATACATTTGCTAGAAAATAAAACAAAATAATGATACATGTAACAAGCATGTAGTTAATTATCTAATACACAAGTATCACTATGTATAGCTTATATGGTATGTATTGATTCAGTGTCATGACTTGAGCAGTCAGAACATTTATTCAATCAGGTAAAACTGCTAATCTATGGAAACTCATATTTCCTCAGAATTTATAATTTTAAAATAAATGTAAATAAAGTCAGAAAAAAAATATATAATCACTTATAAAATATACCAATCAATCCGAATCAGTGCTCTTTCCTGTGAGATACTTTGACTTATTTCATTAAAATAATTTAGCTTGCATTCCAAGCTTTTCAGATATAAAATATGCAAACCACATATTTTGTTTTAGAAGACTGTAAGGCCCCTTTTAGGGTCTTGATTTTAGGGCATTGATATCTGTATTATCTCTTTTAACAAGAGACAAGGGAATCTTTTATTTCAGCAAGGCAGATGTGGCACTGGTCTCATTCTTGACCCAATCAATTACAGGAGCCCATCTGCAAACTGAAATGTGTTACTTCTTTTAGGATCCTTTGTGTTACTTAAACACGTTACTTCTGAATGTTTTGATAAAACTGTAATCCGTTACTCAGTTATTATACAGGCCCAAGTATTTTGGGATGATTTATTTGTTTTTGATCCCGGAAACACATTTTAATTACCCTTTTACTGATTGTGCTAAAAGGCATCCATGAAAGCTGATCTTCAAAAAGTAAAAAGTGTCAGTGTGGCTTTGTATGCCCAACTGTGACTTAATGAATTCTCCCTGTTCATAAGTGAAATGCATTTTGGGTAGAACAGACAGTTAGTTTATCCCAGACATCATGACAGATTCTTCTCTAAGCAGCTCTTCCAGAGTCCTTTCAAGCAACCTCAGCCTTTGTATATTTTGGAGCCTGTTTATATAAGTGTTCCTCATTTGCATTCCGACTGCGCTCTCTCTCCCAAATGTCCAGCCCATTGAGACCAGTTGTATTGTTCTGATTCTGTCTTGTGGAAACAAACACAAAGTGTTCCAGAGTTATAGCAAAAAAATGGCAAAGCTGTCATGCATGCTCTCCACTTAACAGTAATCCATTTAAGACCAAAGAACCACTAGTTCTCACAAACTCTTATATTTCTCCTGTTTGTGGAATAAGCTGCTTTATTTAACAATAAATATGTTTATGTACTTATTGAGCAAAATTACAATTTGCATCAAACTGAAACGCTACATACACTGTTGTGCAAAAGGCTCAGTGAAGATTTGTTTTGAATATTTTTGAAAGGAGTCAAAACAGTAATATTGTGAACAATTATTACAATTTAAATTAACTTTTTGAATTATAGAGTACATTCAGCACAAATGTTGATAAAGCCAATATTAAATGTGTGGCTAAAAAGGTTTTTATTTTTTATTTTATTTGTTTTACATTCTCTGTGATCATGATCTGATAGCAGCAAATACCTGTTAAATATTACATACCATTTGATTATTTGCACTGACATTCTTCTCAAAACTACGGTGGCGGGAAGTGCAAAACAACATTACAAAGTGTGAAACACTTTACGAAACTTCGAGACAAATTTACATTTTGGAAAACATTTTACCTATCATAAAACAGAATTACATGGGAAAACACTTTTACCAAGGACAAAACAAATTTACATTTTAGAAAACAAATTAACAAGACGCAAAAACACTTTTACCAGTCCCGAAACAAATTTACAATGACAGATTCTTCACGGAAGGAATGTACCACACACGGAAGTGAGCGTTAAAAGGTGTTGCTGTTGGTGTGGTAAATTCGTGTTGCGGTTGTGGAGTAAATGGCGTAAATAAAGTTTATGGTGACCAAACATGGACTGCGGTCGAGGATGTTTTGCCTGTTTTGTGGCAAACACATGAGCAACACGCGGGTTTGCTTTACGTGTGGTCGGTGTTTGGCGTTTCTAAGGACGGACCAGGCGGAAACACAGGGGACGTCTCGACAACCCGGTGTTGTGTAATATTGTAATACCGTGAAAAACTGTTCCAGTGGGTGGAGTTTATGTGAATAGTCATTAGTTCCCCATGTTGTGGGCGTGTCCTTGAAACAACGCATAAGCGTGTTTAGCTTTTATATATTTAATTTGTGGGGCTTTAATTAATGTATTTATTAATTTGAATAGATTAGCCTACCTACCTAGTTGTCATTGGTGACTTCTGCAGTGTGTAGCTCCAACAATGCCTGAAACAAACCTCTACAATATCTGTGGCCTAATAAAATGCTTAAGTCTGGTGTGAGTATCCTGTGTCATTCTTTCTTTCATTTTTTTTTTAACCAGTATTTCCCAGCCTCCACAGTCCCATCAGCATCTTTATCAACACCAAACTACAAATATTCCTTTTTCTCATATTGTTTCATGTATCATGCAAATTATAATTAAAGTCACACAGGTAAATGCACATTTGCTTCTATCTGTCACATATTTTCTTCTATTAAACTGTCATCATTTACTCACCTGTTTGAAACCAGTGTGAACAAAACAGCATTGACACATTTTCAAAGTATCTTCTATACAGAAGAATGAGTCATACAACATTGAAACAACATGAGTGAGATAATATTTATTTTTGAATGACTACAAAAGCGTTTAATGTTTTCCTTAATTGTATTTAGTTAACAGTCAAATACAGAGAATTGCTTAACAGTATAGAGAATCTGCGAGAGAACTACTAATAATATTAAAATAATAAATATCATATATAATTATACATTGTGTCTGTTCTTTGACCATGTTGCACTGAAAAACAATCTCTTTCATGTCATATGTTAAAAATGGTGTGTGAAAACATCTACGATTTCATGATTTCAGTGTTGTGTTCAGAAGTCAGAAAGAGCTTGTTTACACACACAAGGAATTGGACTTGGCGACAGGAGCTTCCAAGAAGTACGGATAGTGCAACATACATGCTAGTGCAAATATACGTGGGAATCATGTTGAACATTTTAAAATCTGTTTAACATTTTAAAATCGTATTAATCTTTAGTGTTTTTCACAGTTTACAATGAAACCCAAATGTTTTTGTCAGCCAAACTCTGTTCTTCTGTCTCCTCCTTAGATTAATATCTTCTGAGATTATTTTGACTGTTTATATAAAAATGCTATACACAAAACATTGTTCTAGAGTATATAAATATTAGTTACATTCATTAAATGTTACTATGACAAGTACAGAAGCAATTGCTTTATGAATATAACTCAAATTGAAGAGACAAGGAAACTGTGTGAAAGTATGTGTATGTGGAATGAACCAATGCAAAATTAAGTCAGTGTCTGAGATAATTATTAAAACAGGGCCTTGGCACTCAATGAAAATAGCCTCCGTGTATGTTTAGTTCTCACAATGATCAGCTACCTGTGACTTAAGCTCCACATCCAGTCTGAAACGAGACAATGAACCAATTGTCATTGTATAATGTAATAAATACATTAATTAAAGCCCCACAAATTAAATATATAAAAGCTAAACACGTTTGCGCGTTGTTTCAAGGACACGCCCACAACATGGGGAACTAATGACTATTCACATAAACTCCACCCACTGGAACAGTTTTTCACGGTATTACATTACACAACACCGGTTGTCGAGACGTCCCCTGTGTTTCCGTCTGGTCCGCGTCCTTTAGAAACGCCAAACACCGACCACACGTAAAGCAAACCCGCGTTAAGCTGCTCATGTGTTTGCCACAAAACGGGCAAAACATCCCTCGGCCGCAGTCCATGTTCGGTCACCATAAACTTTATTTACGCCATTTACTCCACAACCACAACACGAATTTACCGCGCTCGCCAACAGCAACACCTTTTAACGCGTCACTTCCGGTGTGTGGTACATTCCCCTTCCGTGAAGAATCTGTCATTGTAAATTTGTTTTGGGACTGGTAAAAGTGTTTTGCGTCTTGTTAATTTGTTTTCTAAAATGTAAATTTGTTTTGTCCTTGGTAAAAGTGTTTTTCCCATGTAATTCTGTTTTATGATAGGTAAAAATGTTTTCCAAAATGTAAATTTGTCTCGAGCTTCGTAAAAGTGTTTCACACTTTGTAATGTTGTTTTGCACTTCCCGGCCACCGTACAAAACAGTATAAAAAATAATAACAGAATCTGGAAATATGTGCACATGAGCATTCACAGAGATGAGATTACCTTCAGTAATAAGCATACATATCCTGGTAAAAATCATGTCACATCTGCTGCCCCTGCTGGCCAAACACCGATGCTGCATAGAAACTATCAGCACAGTTTATATCCTCTTATTTATTAGATGCTGCTAAAGGTTTCAGACCATCTCTTGAATGTAAGTGAATATATAAAGTGAGGCTACAACAAGCATCTATGATGAAGGGTAGCACCATCTGATGCATGTGGAGTTATAAGAAATCAATATGATGAAATAAACTATTCTGCTCTCAGAGAATTGTATCTCACTGACATCTCTATAGTGTCATATATTCAGACTTCACATTGTATTAAAGTGATCTTCTCTTGCATTGTGGCCTGTCATTTTAAAGCTAAACTGTAAACGCTTTGCAGTGAACACAGTTATAAAGCTGCAGCATTGCAGCTCCTGTCTCGCTCTATGAGTTGAACGGTACAATATGTAGTCATAGGGGTGAATTGAGAGACAGGTGGCAGAGACAGTCTGCTCCCCCCACTGTCTGAATTCACATAGAGCTGAGGTTTCAAGGTGGTCCTGTCTAATCTGCTGCTGCCTTTCAACCCAGGTTAGGAACTGTACCCCCTCTCTACCACTGTCACACAGTATATTAATGAGGTAAGCAGCTCACATCCATGCGTCATTGGACCACCCTACACATATCGCGATGAACTACTTGAGTAGATGCCACATATTATGCAAGCATTTGTATGGAGGAATGCAGGAGATGCAATACTCGCTCCGTCTTGACAAACACATGCAAATCATTTACAAAAAAGATCTACGATTGGAGGAGGCTATAATCATTCCCTCCCATGCATTACATGGAGATTCATTTTAAGTATTTTTAAAATAGCCCACAGGCATCCTGTATATCTAGGTCGATGACAAGAACCAGCCTCAAACCAGGTGGTGGATGTTACCGTATGCACATTTCATAAGTAATGCATTCCCTCTGTATTGCGATGTTTGCCTTTTTTGAGCATTTAACATTATCTTTGACACTCCATTGCAGATGGTGTTAAAAAGCAATCAATTGAAACTGCATTTAAATGTCATGAGTATTAACGTACTTGTATGTACATGTAATAAAAACATTTGGAGATACACTGTTACTCTTATGCTCACCAAAGCTGCATTTATTTGAAATAAAAATAAAACAAAAAGAGGAAAACAGTAATATTGTGAACTGTTTTTACAATTTAAAATTACTCTTTTTCTGTTAATATATTTTCAAAAGTATTTTTTTCCATTGTAAAACTCAACCTTCAGCACTTTTTACACCAGTCTTCAGTTTCACTTAAATGTATTATTATTATTTTTTTTTTTGACAATTCTTTGATTAATTATGGAACCACTAAAGCAACAAAGTTGTGGTAAATAAAACGAGATGGGATGATAAATAATAATCTAATGCATTTGCATTCTCTTGCAAAAATTGTGCGTTGCCCCAATACATTTTCAATTCTCTCACAAAACTTTTGTGATGGAAATAATATGAGATAGGAGGAAAAACTATACAAACACAAAGTTTATCAGGGGAACACAATACTTTTGCAAAAAAACGCAAAATAAATTTTCCACCATCTCAACATTTTTTATTTTACCAGGTCCCTGTAGGGGCTCTGTAACGAATAGAAGGAACATAATTTATAAAAAATAAAAATAAAACTTTTAGACTAGACTCAATTTCGACTTGATCACTTTTGATCAACTTATTGTGTCCCTGAATAAAAGTTTGAATTAGTATAAAATGTAATAAAAAAACCTCACCCCAAATTTTGAACAGTAGTGCAAATGGTACTACATTATCAGTATAGTGTTATGCATTATAACAAGGCAACTGCATTATCATTGAAGCCCATACAGACAAAGTAGTTCATTTACAAGTCATTCGAAGCTAAAGAGTCAAATAGCCAGAGCATAGACGACCTCTGAACTGAAAACATTCCATTAAATATTTTATCTCTCTGCTTTTTGCTTTTCTCATCATATTATTTATTATTCAGACATGAAAAATATTCACCCCTGGGAGAGGTAAGACTCTTAATGACCTAGCTTTATCAGTATTCCATCATAACAATATTCACAGAGTGTGGTTTGACTAAAACGACTTAATGTAAATCATAATTTTGTGTTTAGACTGGAAATCATTCTGCAAAATTTATGTAATATTTTATCTTTTAAACCTTCGGCCTGCTACATCTTTCCTTACTTGAACCCCGCCTGGTCCACATCATGGATATAAAAAAAACACTTCATTCCACAATAACATATGCAACTGTTAGCCACATTCATTCTGTACTAGCTGTTTTTCACCTGCATGATAATCCTTTGAGAAAAATTGACTCTTTCCGAATTTACTCATTGCAATTTTACTCTCATGTAACATACAGCAGTTCTCAGGATAGACTGTTTTTGTACTTGTTTTCAGAAATGCTCTGTTGTTTTCACTTTGCTCTGTTTCTTAGTGTCGATCAATATATCAGCCTAAGAGTTGCAGATGTTTTCAGTGGTCAGCAGCAGTTGTTTTCTTTCCCTTTTTTGTGTCGGTCTCTCATGAGAAAGCAAGCAGACTGGAGATGGAGAAGGGTGACTTGAGCAGGTTATGGAGCAGTTGGACTACGGAGCAGATGCTGTGTGAACTCTGCCTCCTACAGATGTGGATGGATCTCTGTCTCCATTTCCCCTGACAGATAGTCCAAAATACACATACAAGACCAAACTGGTGTGCCACTGCACTAGTGTGTATTGAGGACACACACATACAAATAATCCTGTAAGCTGTCTAAGGATATATCATTTAAGGTATGTTTCAAAACGAAAGTTCTTTCAGAGTATTGCATAAGTTGAATTGTGAATTAATAAAATATAAGATACTCTATATTTGGTACACCCGGAACTTATTTTTGAGAATGAGCAAGAAGCTTTACCTCATTTTATTTAATGTATCTGTTCTTTCTTGAGGGGTATCTGCACTGATTTAAACAGAAACTTTGATATATGTAACAAACAGAAATATGCTATAAATTATAAAATTAATCACATAGAGAAATACCGATGCATTCTCTGTGCTTTATTTAAATAATGGAACAGTGTAAAGGTCATTAGCATTTGCTTAATGTTTTTGGAAGAAAAATAAGTATCTCTTATGATGGCAAAAGCAGCTTTTATTTATGTGGTGTCTGGTCCTGCTCCTGAAGGGCCATTGTCCTGGAGAGTTTAGCTCCAACCTGCTCCAACACACTTGCCTGCAGATGTCTAGTTTCTAGGTTTCATCCGGGTTAAAGATAACTGTTTTTGTTTTAATACATATTAAAATGTAATTTATTCTTGCAATAGCAAAGCTGAATTTTCATCAGCCATTACTCCATTCTTTACATGATCTTGAGAAATCACTAATATTATGATTTTGTGTTTAGTAAATTTTTCTTATTATTACAATAAATAAAATTTTCGACCATTCTTGTGGAGACCATGATACATATTTTCAGGCTTCTTAGAAAGTTTAAAAGAACAGCATTTACTTGAAATATAAATATATTTTTTAAATATCAATGTAAATGTATTTTGATCCATGTAATACATCCTTGCTGAATACATTTATTAATTTCTATCATATTAATAAATCTCAATCCATCAATCAATCTTGCTGACCCCACACTTTAACAGTGCTACAGTTGCTGTGGCATTTTGGGTGGTTCATAAATTAAACCACTTTTAAAAAGTGAAATAATACTTTATAAAAATAATAAATGACCTAAAATAGCCTGGCCAAGCATTTCTAATACTGTAGATTCTTTCTAGTTTACTACAAAAATATACAGGGATACTGCTCACCACAAACTTGTATTTTATTTAATTTTTTATCCCTGTCTTGGTGTCCTATTTTTTTTATGTAATAGTTGTGTGGCACTGTGATTTCAGAAGCCTGAACCCAGCATTTTCTATCCTTGAGTGCAACTGAGTAGAGAGGACTGCACTCATGACAGAGACTGTGGTGCCTCATAGATGGCATGATGTCAAGACTCATCAGCCTACAGGTGGAAAGATAGACCAGAGAAACTCAATATTGTCCTGATACACTCCGGTTCATAAAGCAGTAAAAGCCAGGACCATAAAAAACTAAAGGTACCACAGACAGGCCGTTGAAAAATTGCAAATCGTCCCACCTGTATGAACATGTGAAGGATCGTTCTGCGTGGAGAAAAAAAACAACAAAAAAAAATATTCTTACATATTCCAGTTGTTAAAAATACAATTAAATAGTTTTCCAAAAGTGTTATAATTAGTGTGACTTTGGCAAAAAAAATGAATCCACTAATTCGTGAGGCATCCAAAGTCCAAAGCAGGGTGACACTGACCAGCTAAATTAATCTAAATGAATAAACCGATTACTTACACTTCCTTAAAATGAGTATTGAGTACACAGTGATTTAATTACATTTAATTCAGTTGAGGATAAATTATTTGTGTAGAAAAATAATCTAGGTTAAGAAATTGTTATACTTTGGAAATATACTACACGCTTTTAATTGACAAATTCTGTTACAGAAGCCATTTTCTGGAATTCTGAGCCAGGGGGTGGATGAAAGAGAAAATAAATATAAATATGTGGCCAAGAGAAGAGGCTCATACCATTCTGACACAGTCTCAGTATTTCTCAACATTGGGATTTACCGCACAAGTCGAGATCTGCGTGCTCTGCCAGAACACAATGAAAACATAATGTGGTGGGTGAACACCCTCTGAAGAGGCAGAGGAATGCAAGTCTTGGTCAAAGATAAATATGTGAATAAATAAATCGACTGAGTTCTTTGTAGGATCTATGTGGGGGTTTTGGTCACTTCAGAGTAACCGTAATAACATGCATCAGTAGAACTGCTGGGAAACATCTTAAACTATGGAAGTGAACAACAAGCTAATATAAGTGGCTTCCTGGTTCTTCGCATTCTTCCAGACCGCAGTCTAGATTGCAATCGAATTTCAACACTCCCGTTTTCCGTGGAACAAAAATGGCATGCGAACTGTGAAAAGTGAAATGCACTCAGGCAGGAATATTTGTAAGTCTAACTGGAGAAGGAAGGTGGTAAATCTATCCAAAGCCATGCACGTCTTTGTATTGACACACGAGTATTAAGAAGAGCTACAGAGCGGAATTCCCTTAGAAGATTATTCTGGATAAGCCTGTATGCTTTGGACTGTGAGTTTGGCAGAATTTAGCTAGGCAGATAAATAAATATATTGAAAAATACATTTTACCAGATTTTCTTTTTTCCCTTCTCACTGATCTGCAGTCTGAAGCTGCCAGTGGGCATGATTTGCTGGGGTAAGAGGAGTGGATGGGGACAGAGAAACGAACGGGGTTGCTGAATGGATCTGGCACTCCGTTTCGTTTGTGGGAGTCAGCTGTCAAGACACAACCGTCCTCAGGGGGGAACCACAAAGAACATGCACTTTTTCTTCTTTCATTCTCCCTCCATCTCTCCCTCCCTCTAGATGAAGGGACAACAGGAAAATGCTATAACTGTCTTTTCTGTGTGACTCCACAGGGTTTATACACGTTGAGTGTGGCTACCTGCAACTCCACTGCTTTTATTTGATCTAAAATTAAGTACAAACAGTAATATTGTGATTACTGATAATTACAAATTAAAATATATATATTTTTTATTACATTTAAAAAAATATATTAAAATAGTTTATAATAAAAATGTAATGCTGTCACGATGACTGACTTTTAATGATCCACAATCCAACAGGAGTAACACAAGTCAGGGAGAACGCAGGAACACAACATCGACCTTAAGACTCAAGACAGGGAAACACAGGGCTTAACCTTCAACCGTCCCTCAGGTCAAAAAGACCCAAAACTGATTTTAAACAATTTTTTTAAAATCGAGCATTGATCGTTTTGATCCAGGACTTCTTGACTTTTGTCACACTTGAACACACACAACAAAAATTGAGTTGATTAAAAGACGTTAAGTGGGTGCAAAAAAAAGAAAGTAACAAGTTCTTCGTGGGTCATTTTGACATGGACCCAAAAAAGCATAGCATTTATGAAAAAAACTGCGCATTGTAATATAATTTTGACACACTTGATCACAGAGACAAACACACACAGAAAAAAATGAGTCGATTCGATGATTTTATGTGGGTATAATAAAAAAAGTAAAAACGTCTATATTTGTATATTTTGGGTCAATTTGACCTGGCCATAGGAATCAATGGAATGTCTGAAAAAACAGCATTATTATTATTATTACAATACAAAATCTGACACAATCCAGGAAGATGCATACTCAAAGGAATGGCTGAGACTGCATAATGTCCCCAATGCAGAAAAACTCACATACCCATAAACACAGGCACACACACTCCCATAGACATACATTATAACATAAATAATGTTTCTGCTGGGAAATGAATATAATTTTGACTGTTTTTTTTTACCAAACACAGTTAAATTTGAGTGATGAGGTGAAGACCAATGATTTGATATCATTTTTATATTGTTACATTTATATTTTATATGTATTACATATTTATGAACATGTATTGATATGCATGTGTTTGGATTCAAATGCAGTATAAATGTATATTTTTATTTACAATATATATATTTATATTTTTTATTTATAAATAACTGAAAGCTAAATGAAGCCTCAATTTGGTGTAGTTTTCAAGATTGGACTTTTTCGGCTCAGTTGAGAACCTCCATATAGTTCAATAGACCCATCTAGTGGCTGAAACTATAAATGCAATTTTTTTGTCATTTTCCCCAGCCAGATGACCTCAGAGACACTCGGTGACCTAGTTCCTGGTGGATAATGATGTTTAAAGTAGAAATTGTGTCTTTGTTTTTTGTTTGTTTTTGATTAAATTATGTATGCAAATATGCTAATTTTCATAAACAAATCCAGAATTTAAGGAAAATACAACTAAAAATCCCCCAAATTATAACAAAACCAACATAAATAATAATAAAAAAGGTAAAAAAAAGTTTTTTAAAAAGTGTGACGATGAAGGCCTTCGGGTCATTTTGACCCACGAGGGACACTTCTGTTATAGGTTGGGGAGGGACAGGTGATACTATAAACTAAACAAGGTTAATTAACACAACACCGGTGTGACTGATCAAACTAAATGGGTACAGGAAAACCAAATATGGACATACACGAGGTAAAACTAGGTTCAAGGGGAGCACGAGACAGAAAACCACAACACAAGACAGGACACAGGTCTGACAGTACTCCCCCCTCCCGGAAGGCACGTGGGCACTTTGGAGGCCCCTCAAGACAGACACGGGGGAGGCATCCAGAACGGATCAGGGGAGCTCAGGAGGCCATGGCTGGGAGCTTTGGAGGCCATCGCCTGCGGTCTTCATGGCCATGGCCTCATCCTTCGCCCTGGCCTTTACGACCGGATCCTATTAGCCCCCCAAAAAAATAACTTGGGGAGAAATTGGGGCTAAACTCAGTAACATGAGCCCTCCTTGGGCTAACCTCAGGAACAGGAGCCCTTATTGGTCTACGCACATGAACAGGAGCCCTCATTGGTCTACGCACAGGAACAGAAGCCCTCTCAGGAACAGGAGCCGGTTCTCGGCTATGCTCGGAATCTGAAGCCCTCTCTGGGTCGGGCATGAGACCAACAGCCCTCCTTGGGCTGGACATGATGACAGGGACCTCTCAGAGGTGAAATCAGGAACCACTTCCATTGAGGCAACACAAGAACCAACAGACCAACAGACAAGACAAGACTGATTAAAAATGTTCCTGTGGACAATACTTCAGGGGACATGACTTGACTTTGGGTGAGGGGCTGGAGCCTGCACTGGACTTTGGGTCAGGACACTGGAGCGAACTTTGGAGTTGAAGTGAGCTGCAGCCGGCGGGCTTGAGGGTGCCGCAGTCAGCGGGCTGGAAGGATGAATGTCCGACAGGCTTGACTGATGATTGTCCGGCAGGCTAAAGTGAGCCGCGGCTGGTGGGCTTGACTTTGTAGTGGCCGGCGAACTTGACTGAGGATCAGTTGGCGAACTCGCAGCACTGTTATTGCGATCCCGCCAAACTTCCACACTTACCCGTTGCAGGCTAGGGCGGAATAACGAGCAGCCAATTCCATGCCGCGGGGGAAAAACTGGGAAAATAAAAAACTTTCAAAACTGACAAAACAAATGAGGAGATGGGGGGCGTCTTATTGTTTGGTCCGGTATTCTGTCACGAAACAACACAAGGGAAGCAAGGATACAAATAGTAAACTTCAAAATAAATAATTTTAATGTCTTTTAATGATCCACAATCCAACAGGGGTAACACAAGGCAATGAGAACACAACATCGATGTTAATACAGACACTCGAGACAGGGAAACACAGGGCTTAAATACTGTAAACTAAACAAGGTTAATTAATACAACACAGGTGGGACTGATCTAACTAAATGGAAACTAAATGAGAACAGGAACAGGAAAACCAAATATGGGCATACACAAGGTAAAACTAGGTCAAGGGGAGCACGAGACAGAAAAAAACTTTTTTCAGGATTCTTTGATGAATGAAAGTTTAAAAGAACAGCATTTATTTGAAATAAAAATCTCTCAGAATATTGTACATTTGATTCGTTTTTGGTGAACAAAAGTAGTTATTTCATAAATGAATGAATAATATTACTACCCCTTAACTTTTGAATTAATGTGTATATATATATATATATATATATATACAGTGGGGCAAAAAAGTATTTAGTCAGCCACCAATTGTGCAAGTTATCCCACTTAAAAAGATGAAAGAGGCCTGTAATTTCCATCATAGGTATACCTCAACTATGAGATACAAAATAAGAAAAAAAATCCAGAAAATCACATTGTAGGATTTTTAAAGAATTTATTTGCAAATTATGGTGGAAAATAAGTATTTGGTCACCTACAAACAAGCAAGATTGCTGGCTCTCACAGACCTGTAACTTCTTCTTTAAGAGGCTCCTCTGTCCTCCACTCGTTACCTGTATTATTGGCATCTGTTTGAACTCGTTATCAGTATAAAATACACCTGTCCACAACCTCAAACAGTCACACTCCAAACTCCACTATGGCCAAGACCAAAGAGCTGTCAAAGGACACCAGAAACAAAATTGTAGACCTGCACCAGGCTGGGAAGACTGAATCTGCAATAGGTAAGCAGCTTGGTGTGAAGAAATCAACTGTGGGAGCAATTATTAGAAAATGGAAGACATACAAGACCACTGATAATCTCCCTCGATCTGGGGCTCCACGCAAGATCTCACCCCGTGAGGTCAAAATGATCACAAGAACTGTGAGCAAAAATCCCAGAACTACACGGGGGACTTCGTGAATGACCTGCAGAGAGCTGGGACCAAAGTAACAAAGGCTCCCATCAGTAACACACTGCGCCGCCAGGGACTCAAATCCTGCAGTGCCAGGCGTGTCCCCCTGCTTAAGCCAGTACATGTCCAGGCCCATCTGAAGTTTGCTAGAGAGCATTTGGATGATCCAGAAGAGGATTGGGAGAATGCCATATGGTCAGATGAAACCAAAATAGAACTTTTTGGTAAAAACTCAACTTGTCGTGTTTGGAGGAGAAAGAATGCTGAGTTGCATCCAAAGAACATTCTACTGTGAAGCATGGGGGTGGAAACATCATGCTTTGTGGCTGTTTTTCTGCAAAGGGACCAGGACGACTGATCTGTGTAAAGGAAAGAATGAATGGGGCCATGTATCGTGAGATTTTGAGTGAAAACCTCCTTCCATCAGCAAGGGCATTGAAGATGAAACGTGGCTGGGTCTTTCAGCATGACAATGATCCCAAACACACCGCCCGGGCAACGAAGGAGTGGCTTCGTAAGAAGCATGTCAAGGTCCTGGAGTGGCCTAGCCAGTCTCCAGATCTCAACCCCATAGAAAATCTTTGGAGGGAGTTGAAAGTCCGTGTTGCCCAGCGACAGCCCCAAAACATCACTGCTCTAGAGGAGATCTGCATGGAGGAATGGGCCAAAATACCAGCAACAGTGTGTGAACACCTTGTGAAGACTTACAGACAACGTTTGACCTCTGTCATTGCCAACAAAGGGTATATAACAAAGTATTGAGATGAAATTTTGTTATTGACCAAATACTTATTTTCCACCATAATTTGCATATAAATTCTTTAAAAATCCTACAATGTGATTTTCTGGATTTTTATTTCTTATTTTTTCTCTCATAGTTGAGGTATACCTATGATGAAAATTACAGGCCTCTCTCATCTTTTTAAGTGGGAGAACTTGCACAATTGGTGGCTGACTAAATACTTTTTTGCCCCACTGTATATGGTCATATCCAGAACTCTTAGTTTATATATATATTAGTTATATGCATATTATTAATACATATTAGTTTATATTTATGTTTAGAATGTTAACTCTCAAACTGCTTGCATATAAGTATAAAAAAAATATGTAAAAATATTACATTAAGTTTACAATATGTCTAATAAAAATGTTTTTCTTATGTTTTTATTTAGATAAAGTGATATTGATAAATGTTTAAAAGCTGAATTTTGAGAAATATTTAATTCATTTTGCTGACACCTTCGGATGCTAAAAGTGCACCATATTCGTTTGCACATTATTAAATTTAGGTGTAGAGAACAACAGTGATTAATAATAATTAATAATTTGTTACATTTATATAGCGCTTTTCTAGACACTCAAAGCGCTTTACATAGTAAGGGGGCTATCTCCTCATCCACCACCAAGGATGAGGATGTTAAGTACATTTCATTTGCCAAAACGCCAAGAATCACGACTCCAGGATTTCAAAATATTTGAATTTTACAGTCTTCTGTTGCAGCTTGGATGGTATCAGAATCAATGACTAGAAACATCAGCGAAACATCTGCAGCCACACGATTCTGGCCCACCTCTCCAGCCTCATGTGAGGCCTATCTGTCACCTTAGTGTCCCCATGGTGTCCGGCGCCTGCCTCCTGGAGCATCTGGTCGTATCTCCATGGGGAAGCAGGCATGAGTCCATGCCGCCTCCCGAGCCCTGCCACGGCCACTGCCACAGTATCAATTTATATCATATTAACTTTTCCCATGCAGCACCAGGTGCTCAATTAGGAGACAGGCCCAGGGCCAACAGCAAGCCAAAGCCATTCAATAAATCACTCTCCATTAGGGGCCTGGTGGCCCCTTCTAGTGTTTTTCTGTGCCATGTCTTCCTGGTGCTGAAGGGGCACACTGAATTGAGCTCTTACAAGAGGTAAAAAGGAAAAAATAACACACACACACACACACAAAGAGATACATCTTTCAAAATATATATTTCTAATTGAAACAAAATCTCACTCAGCATGGAAATACTCTTAGTTTTAGAATTACCATTCATGCATTCATGGACTGAATAAATAGAATGAAGAATGCAAAAGAGTGTAATGCCCTGTGAAAAAAATATGAATTTATATTATCTATTTGAACGAATCATAATTATATACACAGCTGATCAAAGTATGTTTTTACCATTCAATTTGTATTTATTTATTTATCTATTTATTTATTTTAGTCCTGTCAAACAATTAATCATGATTGATAGCATCCAATATAAGTTTTTTTTACATGTGTGCATACTGTGACTATTTATTATTTATATATAAATACAAACACATGCATGTATATATTTAAGAAAAATATGGTATGTTATATATAAGAATATAAATATATACATGTAACATTTAAAAAAATATATACAGTATGTGTGCGTATTTATATATATACATAATAAATATACACAGTAAACATACATAAATTGTATAAAGAAAAAAACTTTAATTTTAGATGCGATTAATCATTTGACAGCACTATTTATGTATTTATTTTTTTTTTGCTGTTGTGGAAACTGTGAAACTGGGATTTTATTTTATTATTTAATAAATAGAAAGTTCAAATAAACATTTATTTGAAGAATAAATATTTTGTAAAATCTGTGTAAATGTAGTGTCACTTTTGATCAATCATATTTTTTTCTAAATTAAAACAAAATTTTTGAATGGTGTATATGGATAACACAATGTGTTATATATAATATGTGATATTACCTGAACACATTAATAAAATCACTTTGAATACTTTTTCAACAAAGCCACTAAGCTTAAAAAGGTAATGAAATGTAGTACTGAACCAAATGTATGACCTTCTAAAGCCCTTGGCGAAAAAAAATTGTGATTTACTCATGACGCTACTGTTTGCACAGGGTCAAATTACAGAAGCAATAAATTCAAAGCAATGTAAGGGTAAACTATTCATTTTGACTGAAACATTAATAAAACACTTCTACTGAGCTGTATAAAGCAAAAGGTTACAGAAAGTGTGGGTTTATTCATGGGTGACCCACATATGCACCCATAAAAGGCATCAAAAGTCTCATTGTCCCCTCTGACACGGGTATGGCTTTTTATAGGCTCACCCTGACAGCCTCAGACACGCTCTTTCCAGTCTAACTTCCTAGACCATTAGTAATTGAAACCAGCGCAGCTATAAGACATCAAGTTGAGCTTTATATTTTATAATTTCACTGCACTCACCAGAAAGCTGGATTTCATTGGTAATTGTACCTGACAATACAGGATTGTTCATTTGAAACTCTTCACAATTTACCTAATGGAAGTCAGCTGCTGCAGTTTCCTGTCGAAAACGATCTCAATGTTGTTCCGCCCGGACCTCTTCCAAGTAAAACAGACTGACCTGTCAGTTTGGTAGAGATGGAAAGAGAAGAATTTAAGCAGGCGGGGGAGGATGAAGGGAAGCGAGGGTTGCTCCAGCTCAGAACATTTATTTTAACTTGGAACATTTTTAGACTGTTATTCTACACTTTTAACTTCGCTGTGCAGACTAAATACTCTGGAATGTGGCCGACGTATTTTGGCATTTCAGACCAACAGCACAGCTTCAGATTTCAGACACAAATCGCCATGAAATGGGGTGAGAGCAGGGGTAAAATTGAACTATACAATTAGTCTAAATTGAAGAACATGTGATCTTTTGACAGGGGAAAAAGGCCAAAATAGCCCAGTGATATCTGAGGGAGGAAATTAAAACTCTCTCATGGAATTGAGTATGACTTTTAATTGCGGATTACTTTTAATTGCGGAATTGCTTTTTTAAAAGTTTGATATACAATGTGCTTTCAATGCAGTCCTGTATTAATATTCTTCTTCTGATTAGGGGTTTGTTTTAAACCTCTAAGTATTAGACCACTGCAATCAATTCAGTCCAAACTGCTTACCGTACAGAATCCTTTAAAACATTGTTTGGATTATTTTGTGGAGGTAATTACAGCCTTCTGAGTACTTTATTTGAATTTCGCTGAAGTAAAGGCAGTTAAACCTGAATCTATAACATTTTAAATTGCACTGTTAAAAGATGCAAGTGCAATTTGCAACAATGATACTATTTAAAATACAACTGACCCTTTGAGTTCTGTGAGTTTAGATGCAATACGTTGGGAATTATCCAATAAAAATAGTTAAGCACTGTTGTCATGTCACTTATAATAGTGACACGATGTACACAGAGAGAATACAGCCCCCACACTCACACAAAATAAATAAATAAAAAATGATTACATATATCTTACTTAATTGTGTTATTGTGAAAGGCAGAGAGAATACTGAGATATTATTTAACTGAAATCTTCAGTTCATGTTCTGTGAAGCTTGTCTGAGGTAGCTACATGGGGGAGGAGCCTAGAGAAGGGTCAATTCATGACCTTTATGTCTTTCTCTCACTCTTTATCTCTCTCAGACACAAACACACACAACGGTAGTTCATTTCTAATTGTGATGCCTTAACCTTTCAGTTATAGTCAAATGATAAATAAACAGGATGCAACAATGCGCTAAACAACAATGATAAATAATAAACGAGCATACTTTTCATACCCCAGTGTAATTTACATATTAATGAGATTTTAATTTACTACATTTTAGGTTTCTGAGAAATAATAATACAAAATAAAATATTACTTGGACACTTGAAACCATTGAAAGCTCAAGCAGACACTGTCAAAGAGTGAATAACGTAATGTCTCAAGCATGCACCTTTCCTGGCTGTGGCTCAACCGTAAATGTAAATGAGACAAGACACTCTCTGTCTGAGTGACCTTGCCTCTGCCCCGAGTCTCTTTCTCCCTCTCTTATCTCTGAATATCCTCTGCGACGGAACACCGATTTTCATATACAATCACACGCACACACAGCTGTCAGGCGTAGATTAATTTATGCTGATTATCTTAGGGGCAAAAGGTAGATAAACTATACATTCTTCACTGAATTAGTAGCTTCACAGCAGCTCCTCTAACTCTCTAGATTAAACAATAACCCTTCTCTCTAAATTAAAACAATACACACAAGTAAAAATTATACAGTGCAAACTAATCTCTCAACAAGCAATTTTTATCCTACAGTGGATTTTTCACTCAAAAATACAAATCTCTCATTATTTAATCTCCCTCACGTTGTTCCGGACTGTTTTTTTTTTTTACTCTGTGGAACATAAAATAAGATATATATATATACAAAGTTTCAACTGTTTTGATTGTACAGACAAAAATATTTTTTAAAACATATTTTGTACTCCACAGAAGAAAGAAAGTCACACAAGTTACACTCGAGTAAGTAAACTATGACACAAGATACTATTATTTAAGGATGAGAGGAGTTTGAATTGACAGTCTGTCAAAGTATTCTGACTAAAGAGTGCAAAAACCAGCCCAGCAATATGGACAAATCAGATCACACACTACCCACAGCCTATAGCACTCAGTGTTAATACCGTACAAACAATATGGCCTCTGTGAAACACAACAAAGATGAGGCTTAGAGCATGATAAATGCAGCTACTAATACAAATATGCTGGACAATCAACTATTTCATATTCATGATTCCTGGGATTTGGATCCAATCAAAGCATGCTTGAATCGTTTTGGCAGAATGTTCAATACTACCCAAACAGCTTGTGCGTAAAAATCTAATAAACAATTTTATGAAAAAAAAAATGCATACTCCCTTTCTTGTTTATGGCTTTATGTTTGACTGTAGGTTACTGGGGGATAGAGACATCGACTGGCCACGAGGTTATTGCTTTTGCTGTTGTTTTTTCTTCTTGTTGTTCCTGTAGGAGCTGATCACCTCTGCCACAATAAGTTGACCTGAGATCAGCCTTCACCGTATGGTCATTACCAGGGGATCAATCTCGGGGGTTATCCTGACCTCTGGACATTATGGAGGCTAGAGACAGTGCAAAAGGCACATACCGCCAGTCACTGCCCTACAGATCACCAGCACATGAGTAAAAATAGACACTGCCCACAGACAACAACACATAGATCAGTTTGCATTTCCAGCGCAACATAGGGATTCTTCATACTACGATGGATTACGAAAATCTAAAGAAAAATGTTAAGAAATCCCATAATATAAAATACAAGAAGTTTATAAGAATATGCATTTTTTAACAATGCTTTATAAGTTCTCAAATATTTTCTTAGATTCAAATAGATTATTACTTCTAAATTATGTTTTTGGAGTGTACAAATCTGGATAACATTATATGTGGAAATCAGAGAACAGTACAAAATAATAAGGCAGTTCATGACCCCTTTAAAGAGATAATTTCATCACTTCATCACTTTCTCACCCTCATGTCATTCCAAACCTTGGAGTTCCTTTCTTCTGTTGAACAAAAAAATAAGATATTTTGAAGAACAATGGTAATCAAATGGTAAATGGTAACTCATTTTAATTTTATTTGTAATACTGATGGCAGCATTTTAATTTTTTAGTTAACTATCCCTTTAAAGGTATGTGTTTATTTTTGTATTTTTAAATGCTTTAGAAAACTAGTCGGGACGAGGACCAAAACAAACTTGTAGCCAATCAGCAGAAAGGGCTAATCTTATATGTATATATTTTAAGAAGAACATGGCTTTATTGTTATCTGATAGTATGGTGGGACTCTCTGTGCTTAATTACTCACCCTCATGTTGTTCTAAATCTGTAAGATCTTCGTTCATATTCAGAACATAAATTAATATATTTTTGATGAAATCCAAGATATTTCTGACCCTCCATAGACAACAACGTAACTGAAATATTTCCAGCCCCAGAAACGTAGTTTGACCCATTTTTGGGTGAATTATCCTGCGAGGATGTTTCGTGAGACTAGCCACAGATTGATCAATAATATTACATGTGAGCTACTTATATTAACAGGTGGCATCTAAAAAAAGCACGGCCTGGGTAATTTCCTGTCTGAAGTGAATTAATAATGTTTCCTCATTAGGCACCATTGAGGGGTGGATTGGATAAATTCCATCTCCGGAGTGGTTGAATTAATTAGATGTCACCCTAAAGAAGTAAATAAGACGTACCGTCACCATAATGACTATAGAGAGCTGAAGAAACGAGATGATGAATTAATTGAAAATCAATCAACTTGCTTGATGAAAGGTCCCTTTTTTGCTATCCATAACAAGGCAGGAACAGCATCAATAATAGAGGAGATAAGATGTCCCTGAGACATATTTGAGATCCCTTGGTGTCTGGACCTGGCTGACCACCGTTTTGTCGCAAGAGAGAGCAAGAAAACACGACTTGAGCTGTTCAATGTCAAACACATCTCCGAGTCTCAATTCTCAGCTCACTAAATCGACACTTATGGGAAGGAACCACAATATGTGTAGAAAATGTGCTTGGGCAAACACTGAATAGACAGATTGTTGAGTAACTGTATAAGATACAAGGTTGCCTACATAATTTCAAGTAGTACTAGGATGTTATGGCAGCACATCAAAGACAAGTGTTAAAACTATGAATTCACTAAAAGCTAATTAAAAGATTTAGTCCTACGTGAAGGAAGCGCAGACACATGCATCCAGTCGAGCACGAAGAAAAACAGCAGATACTTTCTGACAGTATAAAGAGTGAAAAGTCTTGTGAAAAGTCCACAAAAAGCACTAAACTATTCCAGGTACTTGTTTTTGATTGTATGTTTAAATATTGCTTAAGTGTCACATAGAAGGAATACATGATTCAAGGTTAATGTAGAGTAAAGATGTTTTGCCATCTGAATGCATATTCATGTTACGCTGTGGATCTGAGGTTTTATTAAATAATAAAAAAAAGATTATTTGACAAACAAATAGCACTTTCTGGGGTTTTTTACTCAGGGTGTTAAATGTCACTTTTCAAGTTGAAGATCATGCCTGTGTGAATTGTCCTTGTTTGGACAAATGCTGGCTGCCAAACAATGCCACCATGTCAGAACAGTTTGAGCCAAAAACTCAAGCTGCTCCAAAATGGATACACATCACTATCAAGGTCACTGTGGAGTTTAAAATACATTAGTACATCTAGCGTTTGCTGCACATGCTGGAAAATGGTTATAACAGCTGTCTTCAATTCTTTTTCCTCCCTAATGATTTATCTACTCCAGGGGATGTGGGAAATAAGTTGTACATACAATGAAGCACAAATTAAGATAAAGAGTATCAAAGATGTAAAGAGTAAATGAAGGGGGTCAAACATATGAAGGGGGTCAAACATGACATTAATTTCAATAAAAAAAAAACTTCTAGACTAGGGCTGTGCAATTAATCTAAATTCAGTTTCGATTTTGATCTCCATCGATTATGAAAATTCAGTAATCAAGATAAAACTAGTATTGCGCCTCATTCCTTCCCCTTTCCAGCAGTGCTCTTTTGTTCCTAAAAAGGCCAATTTAATGTTCAAATCAGTACAATCATGTAACGAGACATTAGTAAAATGGGACGTGCTTGATTTATTTAAGTTGATTAGATGTATTCATGTTTTTTAAAAGCGTAACAGAGAACATGCAATTCCTCATGAGGATTACTGTGTATTCCCTCAGAGACAGAACACAACAGACATGTAAAATCATATTTTAGCGCCTTAACGGTCAAATACGCGCAAAAATGTGTCAAAAAGCGGCGCTTAGTGATTATTCGTGTAAACCATTGTCGGTTATGTAATACATGCACGTAAAGAGTTGAGGATGAAAATACTCCTGTAACAGTAAACGGATCCGTGCGGCTTTTAAAGTGACAGCGGGCTATATTCTTGTTGCCAACTCTTAATATATACATATTAATAATCAGACAACAAAATAAAAATTCAAAATCACTCCCTGCTCTTGACTGGAAGACTTTTGTAGCTTTAATAAGAAACAAAGGAAGTTTAGTTCTTACAGTGAAGACTATGCTGTTTTATTTTACAAGGCTATTCAATTTCTTTAGTAGGCTGTTAAGTTAACTGAAAGCTACTTTAAACCATAGTTCCCTGAGAATAGGGAACGAGACACTGCGTCCTCTAGGGGGCGCTATGGGAACGCCTCCAGCGTGACCGGTTACCTGAAGCATGATTACAAACACCCGATGCACTTGACATTGGCAGGTGGACGCCTATGACGCAAGCTAATGAGCGTCTGCGGGTATAAAAGGGCGCCTGTGGCATACATCATCCTCTTTTTTCAAAGAGGACGCCGACAGGAATGCCCGAAGCATGGCCAAGAGACGCAGTGTCTTGTTCCCTATTCTCAGGGAACTATGGTTACATACGTAACCTGAGACTTTCCTTCCGAAGGGAACTCAACACTGCGTCCTCTAGGGGGCGCTATGGGAATGCTATGCCAACGCCGCCATGCTGAGGGAAAGAGTGTCCAAAAGCTGGATTCCTAAGTCACAGACTTGAGGAACACCATCCCTGCCCAGCAGAACTAGGGTAAAAAAACCTCTTTAGGCCAGCTCAAAGCTCGCCATCATAGACTAGCTCACGAGAGTATGGCTCTCGGAGTGGAAGTCTCAGAAAGCGACTCTCAGATTGAGAGGAGACTTCTACACTCGACGCTATGAACAGCTAGTGAGGCTCAGGACAGAGCATGCACGTAGTACTGCCTAAGCGGAGCTCTGGAGAGTGGAGGCTTAGAGAGAAAAAAAAAGGTAGGGGAACTCTTAAGAGTGGAGGTCTCAGCATGGCGACTCTCTAAATGAGAGGAGACCTGGCTACACTCAGCGCCAGAGGCAGTTAGTGAGGCTCAAGAAAGAGGTGCATAGTGCTGCAGCTCTATAGAGTGGAGGCTTCAGCAGAATGACTCTCTGACGAGAGGAAGCCTTACAACACTCAACCCTAGTTGAGGGGCTCTTAAGAGTGGAGGTCTCAGCATACCGACTCTCTAAAGCGAGAGGAGACCTGACTATACTCAGCGCCAAAGACAGCTAGCGAGGCTCACAATAGAGACTACATACTAATGGTGCTGCCTAAGCGGAGCTCTAGAGAGCAGAGGCTTCAGTAAAATGACTCTCTTGAACGAGAGAAAGCCTAACACTCGATCCAGGTAGGGGAAATCTTAAGAGTGGAGGTCTCAGCATAATGACTCTCTAATTGAGAGGAGACCTGGCTACACTCAACGCCAAAGGCAGTTAGTGAGACTCAAGAAAGAGCCTGTGCATAGTACTGCCTAAGCGGAGCTCTAGAGAGTGGAGGCTTCAGCAGAATGACTCTCTAAACGAGAGGAAGCCTATCAACACTCAACCCTAGTTGGGGGGCTCTTAAGAGTGGAGGTCTCAGCATAACGACTCTCTAAAGTGAGAGGAGACCTGACTACACTCAGCGCTAAAGACAGCTAGCGAGGCTCACAATAGAGACTACATACTAATGGTGCTGCCTAAGCGGAGCTCTGGATAGCAGAGGCTTCCGTTGAATGACTCTCTTAAACGAGAGGAAGCCTAACACTTGATCCAGGTAGGGGAACTCCTAAGAGTGGAGGTCTCAGCATAACGACTCTCTAATTGAGAGGAGACCTGGCTACATTCAACGCCAGAGGCAGTTAGTGATGCTCAAACAGAGCCCACATTCTCCTATTACTGCCAGAGACGGAGCTCTGAAGAGTGGAGGCCTCAGCAGGACGACTCTCTAAACGAGAGGAAGCCTAACAACACTTAACCCTAGTTGGGGGGCTCTTAAAAGTGGAGGTCTCAGCATACCGACTCTCTAAAGCGAGAGGAGACCTGACTACACTCAGCGCTAAAGACAGCTAGCGAGGCTCACAATAGAGACTACATACTAAAGGTGCTGCCTAAACGGAGCTCTGGAGAGCAGAGGCCTCGGTAGAATGACTCTCTTAAACGAGAGGAAGCCTACTACTCGATCCAGGTAGGGGAACTCCTAAGAGTGGAGGTCTCAGCATAACGACTCTCTAATTGAGAGGAGACCTGGCTACACTCAGCGCCAGAGGCACCAGAGACGGAGCTCTGAAGAGTGGAGGCTTCAGCAAGACGACTCTCTAACGAGAGGAAGCCTAACAACACTCAACCCTTCCCTAGTTGGGGGGCTCTTAAGAGTGGCGGTCTCAGCATAACGACTCTCTAAGCGAGAGGAGACCTGACTACCCTCAGCTTTTACTTATAGTGCAGTCTAAGCGGAGCTCTGGAACCCTTACGAGTGGAAGTCTCAGCATAACGCCTCTCCAAAGCGAGGAGACCTGACTGCACTCAGCGCTAAAGACAGCTAGCGAGGCTTACAATAGAGCCTACATACAAGTAGTGCAGTCTAAGCGGAGCTCTGGAGAGCGGAGGCTTCAGCGAAATGACTCTCTTAAACGAGAGGAAGCCTAGCAACCCTCCATCCTGGTTCAGGAGCTCTTAAGAGTTGAGGTCTCAGCACAACGACTCTCTAAAGTGAGAGGAGACCTGACAACACTCAGCGCTAGAGAAAGCTAGCAAGGCTCACAATAGAGCCTACACACCAATAGTGCGGTCTAAGCGGAGCTCTGGAGAGCGGAGGCTTCAGCAGAATGACTCTCTTAAATGAGAGGAAGCCTAGCAACACTCGATCCAGGTACAGGAGCTCTTAAGAGTGGAGGTCTCAGCATAGATTCCACTGTAGGTTTACCTAGCAGAAGCGCACGCTTCATAACCTCCAGCAGCTCTACATCGCGGGGCAGACAAGCTGAGAAGGCTCAGAAATATCCTCCGCCTTCATCAGCCCACCATGAGCCAGCAAAGCACTTCCTGCTGGATCAGAAGATGTAACAGACAATACATCTTCCTCCCGCAGTTCACTCTCGTCAGCCGCTGTCGAGCGTGAGATGAAAAATTCCTCTCTAAACTCGTTCGCAAGCTCCATCTGCGATCGCCGCGTACTCAGTCTCTTCACTGCCTCAGCAGCGGCTGTACCCGAGCCGCGGGGGGCAGATGATCGCACCAATTCTCTCGAGAAAAAGGGACAACCGAGAGCGGAGCTTTTTCCCACAGAAAAAAGGCTCACAATGAATGCACTCCATTCCCTCAAGAACAGAGCGCGTGCTCTTCGCCCAAACACATAACGCATAGATCATGTGTGTCATCTAGTGTCAGACAACGCTGACACGGATCGACACACCTCCTAAAGCGCTTCTCAACAGACATATCTACTCACACTTCAGAAACAAGGTCCCCTGAAGGAAAAAAAGAGGATGATGTATGCCACATGCGCCCTTTTATACCCGCAGACACTCATTAGCTTGCGTCATAGGCGTCCACCTGCCAATGTCAAGTGCATTGGGTGTTTGTAATCATGCTTCAGGTAACCGGTCACGCTGGAGGCGTTCCCATATCGCCCCCTAGAGGACGCAGTGTTGAGTTCCCTTCGGAAGGGAACAGTTTGTTTCATTTGTATATGTTTTTGTATTCCATTGTATTCGTTTTCTTTTTATTACTGGCAGTTTAGTTATTTTCAATAATGTTGAGGACCTATTTTTATTTATTTTTTACTAATATTGGTTACTCTGGTATTCTGCTATGGTATTGAGCATATTGGCATTTCGCTGGTCTCTAAAATGTAGATGTCAGCAACCTTATTTACAGAAAATATATATTTTATATATATCACTATCTTTAAATAAATATTTCATATAAAGTTTTGGTCATATGGCCCACTAATAATCATTTTAAATAATCGTGATTACAATATGTACCAAAATAATCGTGATTATGATTTTTGTCATTATCGAGCAGCCCTACTACAGACCCAATAGAATGAAGGCTGAGGAGGGAAATAAATCAGGTTGAATTTGGGAGCTGAACAAGCATCGTGAGGGAATAATAAAGAAAAAAAGGGTATAAAAGAGCTGCTATTTGAGGAAGAGCATAATGACATGAGGCAGTGGGAGAAGAGTCTACAATCATCGGGATAAACAATAACATTAAAGAGGCTCCACTCAGGGCTGATTTGACGATTTCTACCTCTCATCAATCTCTGACACAATTTGAAGAAGTCCATGGCATGACCCCTTTATCTCCATCTAGAAGTTGAATGCAGTCCCACCTCAGCACACACTCAAGCAGAAAGAGCTACCATTGGCTTAAGTAGACAGTCCTACATTAAGCCCATCTAATCGCTGCCTCTTTTGAGCACTCCCACGCAATGTGCCGTTTTTGCTAATTCACTTGGTGAGTATAGTATGCCTTAAAGGCTTATATAATACTTACATAATATGTATTAATGTTTATATATCTTCAATAATATTAAAAATAACATCCAACTGTGCCATTAATATAATTATGTTAAAATAGCACCTATAAACTATATACAGTGTTTAAAATACAAATAAAAATACAATGAAATACAAATTAAAATGTAATTTTATTGAGAAAAAATATAGAGATAGATAGATACACTGCATTTTGAAGATATACATACACACATATATATATATATATATATATATATATATATAAATGCATATTTAAAAACGTGAAATTTCTGATGTTATAATCTAGAGCTGTGCCTTTTAAGACAGACGCACTAGACAGCTCCTTTTAATATCCAAATGCTACACCTGACCTGATTTTATGGCACAATACCATAAAAGCCAAGAGTGGGAGGGACTGGTGAGTTTCCAGCATGTGTCTGGCATTTGACACTGTCCCGACAGGTTATCTGCTCTGAGGGAGGGATAATCAAGAAAGCGTAACTGTCTCTGGGAAGGAAGTGATTCTAATCCCAATAACCCAGACCTCTACATGGGGAAATCTATGCCGATCTGTCACTCAGAACAGTTCTCTGGTCTTATTGACAGCTAACATGTCTCTCGGCAAATAAATTCAGCTGGGCCACGGCAAGTGGTGACATTTCTGGGTTAGCACATTCTCTTGATATTATTAAAGACACAAAAGTTAGAACAGGGCGCTCAGAGTGTGCCCTCATTATGTTCATCACAAGTATGTGTTATATTTACCATGCAAATTGCTATTTTTCTCTGCATATTATTTCCTGTTGACCATTCAGCTGAGACACATATATAATCGAGTGCTTCTGAATTCAGTATTCAATGTTTGCCAGCTGGATTCCTCTGTCCCTCTAGATCCACCCACTAAAAAGTGACTCACAAAAAAGGGATGTTAACTGCACACAATATGAAAGCTGTTGACAGACAATGATCTTTTAGGATCTATAAAATTAAGCACAATATCTGGCATGGGTAAAATAAAAAGTTCCCCACTATAAATTAATTCTAAACCATGCAGGGAAGAAAAATTGTTGAAACGTGTTAATCTGCGTTCAAGTAACGGCACAGACTAATCTCTTGATTGACAGACCATGAAGCCTGAAAAGTGCACAGAAGCTCTGGGAGTTGCTAGATCAACAATGCTGTCTCTTTGGGAGCGCTTGTGGGTTGTGGCAGTCTGTTTAAATTCCTGACAACATGACAGTCCATGATCATAGTCCTAACAGTGAGCATCCCAGTAGCCGACGGACGCTGAAGATTAATTATACGATTAGCTCTGCCTCCACACATTTGTATGAGGCCTTCAAGATCCAGAAGAAGAAATGCACTGCAATGCTCTGTCTAATCTAAGTCTGTATACAATAAAGTGGTTATTTTGTGAGCAGAGAAGGTGTTTCTTTGACCACAGGAAACCCGGTGGCTGTTTATTACTGACAAAGGGAGTGCTGTTGTGCTGTTTGTGATGAATTGAGTGGAAACGGGTCACTTAGCTGTTTGAAGAGAATAGAGGAACTGGCAGAACATTTGGGGTCAATCTTTCAGTGGCATCCATGTGTTGCAGATAGTGGTCGACTGATTAGGGCCTGTTAATGGGACGATGCAATTATGTTAGAAAGCGGAATGGCCTTTGGCTGATATAAAGCCAAAGATAAATCACAATTTAATTTCAAGCATAATAAATAACATGTTCAACACTGCTGCAATAATACAATTATGTATCTAACATAGTTCCCTTCCGAAGGGAACTTCTACACTGCGTCCTCTAGAGGGCTCTATGGGAACGCCTTCAGCGTGACCATAGCGCCCTCTAGAGGACGCAGTGTCTCATTCCCTATTCTCAGGGAACTATGGTTACATACGTAACCTGAGACGTTATTTTTGTTAACTAAAACTATTAAAATATTTTTTGTTGATTTAAATAAAATATAAATGTTAGATGAAAAACTTGCAACTTAAAAAAACAAATGAAATTACGCATTGGCAAGTAACTTAAATTAACGTGCCAAAATAAAAATATAAAAATAAAAGTGAACTAAAAAAATTATAAAAATAGAAATTTAAATTGCATTTAATCTTTATTAAATAAATAATTAATTCATAATAATACATAAGCCGAGCTGTGTAGTATTTGATTACATTTACATTGGATTATGTAATCAGGTTTCACAAATCAAGTACTTGTAGTTAGAATTAAATTACATTTTAAAATGCTTGTAATCAGACTGCAGTTACTTTTTAATTTACTACATTATTAGATATAATTCATACAATAACAATAAATTATTCATAATTTATTGTTTCCTCCCTAATTTCTCTTGTTTAATATTTTAAATGTTCCTTTAAAAAAAAAATAGTCTACCAGCGTATACCCAGAAAGTATTCCAGTTTTGTGAACATTCACCCAAAGACCAGATGGCTGACTACTGGATTTGCACAAAATAATTTCAGGTTTAATAGGTTTTTAAACATTGCATTAACAAGCCTACTGATGAACATTTTTTTTATTATCACTTTCAAACACATTAAAATGTATCAATTAAAAACGTTTTTTTTTTGTCATCTGAACCTCTTTCACCTAATGGGCCCCATTTGAATAATCCAATTGCATGGTCTAATGCGCAAGGCAGTGCATTTAGGGCGTATCCAAAATCCACTTTTGATCGTTTAATGATGGTAAAACAGTCGGTGCGCCCAGGGCACGGTCTAAAAGGGTTGTCCCTATTCTCTTAATGAGTTGGCTAATGTTTGTGTTTTGGGCATTGTAAAATTTGATGGAACTCACACAACAGACGAGCACTGACTAGCTTGATTCGTCTTTATTCACCACACCGCGCTGTCCCTTCAACCTGGGACTAGCCGCCATCAACTTCCGGAAGTACGTAATTAAAGGAAACGTACCACCTAACTCTACATCCCCCTTCTTTTAGTGGGGAACAAGTAACAGTGCTAAAGACAAAATTAATTCTGACCAACAACATAACATGAACAACAAAAAAACTGGTGCAAAAACGGGCAGACACCTGGCTGCACAATATAACCTAACATGAATATCATACATAAAGGAACAGAGAGTTATAGCACATTTCAGTCAGGTCATAACATAGTCTTTGAAACGTCGGTTAGGACAGCTGACTCTTCCAGAATGAGTCACAACTGAACATTTGCCATCCGTGTCACCGTAACAGTCCATTTTAGGGGACTGCGGTTGCTGAATGGACCCCTCAGAATTGGGTGGTGTTGAGAGTGCTTCAGCATCAGTCACTACTGGGAGATCATCTTCTAAGTCAGCTGGAGGGGATTCTGAGATGTGGAGGAGATGTCACCTGTTCCTGATATACTTGGTACCTTGTGAGGTAACGACATAGCTATTTGGTTGCTCGGCAGGGGAATTCACAATTGCTAGTCTGTCAAAACCACGTGCTGTCTGCATCCTGACGGTTTGCCTTGGCTTGAGTGCAAGGAGCTGGTGAGCATTTCTGTCATAATATTCTTTTCCCCTCAGTCTCTGTTTTGTTATGGTTTCTTTCACGTCTGTGTGGATAACAGGCTGAAGCAGTGGCTTGGTCACTGGGAGGAAGGTCCGAGTTTTCCTAGAAAAAAAAGCGTTGTGCAGAGGACGGTAAACCATCCCGTGGAAGATTGCGGACGTGTAGAAGAGTAGCGCGGATGTCAGTATGTTCACGGTAGCACTTTTCCAGAAGATGCTTGGCAGATCTGACTGCACGCTCTGCAAGCCCATTGGATTGGCGATAGTGAGCGCTGCTGTGAACATGCTTAAAGTCCCATGTGTGTGCAAAATCTGCAAAATTCTTGCACACAAATTGAGTAGCGTTATCAGTCATTAGAGTATGAGGAATACCATGTACTGAAACATTTATTTTCAACTTCGCAATGACTGTGTTGCTTCTCATGTCAGAAAGGTAGTCCAGCTCGAACCACCCAGAGAAGGAATTCACAAGGACTAAATGTGTTTTTCCATGCCAATCAAATAGGTCAGCAGCCATGAAAGACCAGGGAATATCCGGGATTTCATGCAGCTGCAGTGGTTCTTTCACCTGATGAGGTTTGAGTGCATTGCAGGGTGCATAACGAGATATTTCAGTATCAATATCAATGTACATCGATGGCCAGTACATAGTTTCCTTAGCCCTGCGCTTTGTTGCTGCAATGCCAGGATGGCCCTGATGTAGCTGGCCTACATAACATTTTTGCAGTATGGGTGGGATAGTAAATCTCTCCCCATGAAGCAGCAAGTCATCCTGAATGGTCAGCTCATCTCTCATTGAGAAGAAGGGACGCAAGGGATAGGGAAGTTCTTTTGAGCTGGCTGGCCAGCCGTTTCTAATCATATCAGCAAGTTGTTGGCATGTGACATCTTTTTGTACAGCAGCCCTGATTTCATCTATGCGACAGGAGGAGAGTACCTGAACAGTTATGACCTCCGGTAGGTCATCTGTGTGTTGTGGGTCAGATGTGGAGAGGTGGGCTCGGGACAAGGCATCAGCCACAAACAGCTCCTTGCCATGTTTGAAGATCACATCCAGATGGTAATGATGCAGTTTTATCATCATACCCTGTAAGCGGGGTGAAGCCGTGTGAAGTGGCTTCCTTAATATGATTATCATGGGCTGATACAGTCTGATACACTTTATACAGTGACTGGGCGGCCATAGATGAAGTCATGGAATTTGTTTGTTGCAAACACGAGTGCCAACATTTCTTTTTCGATCTGAGTTAGCTTGATTCAGTGGATGTGAGGGCTTTTGATGCAAATGCAACAGGCCTTCCTTGCTGTAAGCATACTGCACCAAGGCCATGTTGAGAGGCGTCTGCTGAGAGGACCATTGGTATGGACGTATCAAAATACTGCAAAACTAGGGGGTTTGTCAAAGCTTGTTTTAGTCTTCCTCCTCATGAGTCTCATGTCAGCACCACTCCACATCCTGATGAATCAGCTGTATCAAAGGACCACTGTACTGGGGAATTCATTTTGATAGGTAATTTTTCATGCCTGAGAACTGCTGCAGTGCATGTTTGTCCTGAGGTGTTGGCATGTCACATACAGCTTTAGTTTTTTCAGGGTCAGGTTTGACACCATCAGCAGTTAGCGGGTGACGTACGTATTGGACCGAATTAACTCTGAATTTGCATGTTAATGGAACAAATTTTGTTCAGTACCTGCTGCAAGCGATCGTCGTGTTCCTCATGCGTCCGGCCCCAGATGAGAATATCGTCAATTACAATTTCACAAGGCAGTCCAGCAAACAATTGCTCAATTGATCTCTGAAACACCTCACTGCCTGTTGAGATTCCATATGGCATCCTCAAGAACCTGTAACGGCCAAACGGGGACATAAATGTGGTTCATTTGGATGAAGCTTCATCAAGGGGGATTTGCCAGAAGCCACATTTAGCGTCCAAAATGGTAAACATCTTGGCACCAGGCATATCTGCAATAATCTGTTCAATTGTTTTTAGGGGATGCCGTGGTCTGAGGAGGGCTTCGTTAAGCTGGACAGAACGCTTCACTGAGGCACAGAAGTTGTCCCAGGCCATGCAACACTTCCTGCCCAAGCACTCCAGCTCCATAGCTGCTTCCAGTCACCCTAAGCGTATGCCGACTAAGCAGCCAGCGAAGCCTGCCACCTATGCCGCTCAGCCTACCAAGGCACAGCAGACGCCCCAGACCTAGGATAGCGTTGGACCCAGCACCTCTGGCATCTTCGTGATCTGCAGAACAGGACCCCCTCCCAAACAGCCTCTCTGGAGCCTATTATCACCCCGTTCAGCATCGGGTGTGGAGGGAGATGTGTTTGTTGCAAATATAGGGCCGTTCAAGCGCCCAAGCAACCGCCCACTGTTATAGTGTGAAAAATAAAACACAAACGTTCTCAAAAAGAGAGCAAGCTTCCTCTTCCATGTCACACGAGTGCCCTGCCCTGCGCAGCCGGCCACTCGAGTTTATCCAACCCCTTGCCACGCAGGCCATCCCTGGGGTGTCAGAGTGGGTTATGGGGATAATAAAACTAGGTTACTCACTCCAATTTGCTCGAAGACCCCGTGCTTCAACGGTGTGGTCTCCACCTCAGTTCAAAGTGAGAACGCCCATGTTCTACGCTCAGAGTTGATAATTCTGCTGGAAAAGGAGCAATAGAAAGAGTTCCTCCAACTCAGAGCGAGTCAGGCTTCTACAGCCGATACTTCCTCATCCCCAAAGGATGGCGCCCTCCGGCCCATACTCGATCTCAGACACCTAAATTGCGCCCTCATGATGAGGTCCATTCAGGCTGATCACATTAAAACATATCTTCTCGCAGATTCGGCCAGGGGACTGGTTCTTTTCTCTGGACCTGAAAGATGCATATTTTAGCCCCCCATCACAGACGATTCTTGGGATTCGCCTTCAAGGGAGTGGCTTATCAGTACACGGTTCTTCGCTTTGGACTGCCTCTGACCCCCTGCACTTTTATGGAGTGCATGGACGTGGCTATTTCCCCTCTGAGACAGATGGGAGTCTGCATTCTCAACTCATCCGTAGATGGTTCTGAGAATTTGCGAGATATTTGGCAAGGCCTCAGGAGAGAAGTCTCACTACCTGACTTATTGTTCGAAGGTCGAGGATGCGTTGGCCCATGAATGGCCCAACCTCCTCCTTTATGCATTCCCCCCGATCGCCCTGTCAGTCGAATCAAGGAGCGGGGACACAAGGTCCTCTTGATGGCCCCCCTGTGGATAAATCAACATTGGCCGTCAGAGCTGACTCAGCTGCTCATAGCAGCCTCGTGGCCCATTCCTCTAATACGGTACCTCCTGTCTCAAGCGAACGGGACAATTTGGCACCCTAGGCCCGATCTATGGGCCCTGCACTTTGGCTGCTCGACAGGAGCCCGCAAGCTTCTCAGAAAGCATGCTGGATACAATTTCAAGGCTAGAGCACCGTCTACGAGATGCCTCTATGCCTTTAAATTGTCTGTGTTCTCCACGTAGTGCCTAGACCGTGGCTAAAACCCATCTACCTCTGACTTATCAGTGGTTCTGTCCTTCCTGCAATGATTTCTGGATAAAGGACGTTCCCCGTCCACACTGAAGGTCTACGTAGCAGCTATAGTGGCCTCACATGCCCCTAAAGCAGGTCAATCGTTGGGCAGGAACACTTTGTTTGTCCGCTTCTTGAGGGGTGCCAAGAGGCTGGATCCACCTCGGCCCCTCACAGTCCCTACATGGGACTTGCCCACGGTGTTGAGGGCCATGAAGGGCCCACCCTTTGAGCCGCTACAGTCCACTACCCTTCGGTCACCGCCATTAAAGACTTAGAGCTAGAGCTCTTAGCACTAACGTCAGTCAAGCGAGTAGGAGACCTGCAGGTGCTCTCCATTAGCCCTGCCTGCCTGGAAGACTCCAAGGTTGTCCTGAAACAATGGCAGGGTTATGTGCCCAAAGTGCTTTCCACTCCATTCAGAGCTCAGGCCATCACTGTAATGTGATGGCCACTCTAATGTGATGGCCATAACACATTACAAGATGGCTAAAGAAGTTCTGTAAGACTATTACAGACTATTACAGCTGCAAGTAAACATATGAGTTGACCTCCATATGCAGACATGGAGTAAGTCACTATTATATTCTCTCCAGTGAATTCAAAATTCCATAATCCAACAGCAAGTGGAAAATGGATAGATCCAAAAGACCAGTTACTAATATGAAGTTGCTGAGAGAGATGCAATATATATCGAAAAGGTTCTGTTGAGTTCTAAATGTGGCCTGCACTCATGAACCCAAATATTTGATTCAGCTCAAATCCAATACTCATCATATGAAGCTTCCTTAACTGTCACCCCCCCCTTTTTGAAAAACTTGAAAGTGCACTATTTAAAGTTAAATTGTTATAATTCATGAATGCTTTTGAATACAGACCTAAGGTTGGTCTCTTTTTAAAGAAGACAATCAGCAGATTATTGCATAAGTGAAATCATTTCAAAAAATGTAAGTAAAAAAAAGTTATACAAGTTTAAATTTACTGTAAATAAAATGTAATGTACAATTATTATTTTATATTATATAAAATAAATATTTTACAAAATATGTTTTAATCCAAATTTGGCATAAAATTAAAGCCATATGTCTAAATAAGTTGTGTTTCAAATTTGAAGTTGATGTATAAAAAATTGAGGTTACTATGCAATTTTGTTTAGGCGTTATACCACAAACAGCCACCGGGTGCCATTCAAACCCCATTGAATTTTTTTATGCACTTTTCTGTCACAAATGTATCAATTTCTCTCCCACTATTAATCTTATCACAAAATTACCACCAAATATGGAATCTTGAGACTCAGACCTTTCCAATGATATGTATTTTGTCAAGATTATAAAAGTTGTGATTCTATAAGACTGTAATACATTTGGAATATGACACTTCCCACTAAAGGGGAGGAGCCCGCTAAAAGATTTTAAAGTACCATTTCTATGGTAACGCAATGTCAGATTTCAAAACGGATTTCACAGGATGAATTTTGAGATGATAAGCTTTCAAATGATATATAATATATGATGATTACTAAAACATGTGATAGGAAAAAAGGAAACGAATATAATTTTTGTGTCAAAGATCAGAGCTCCTGTTATGGTGTATATGTTTTGAGGTGCGCTCTTGTCATAAATTAATCTATTACTGCTCCTACATAATTTTTTACAACAAACAGTGGTACAATATCTATTTAGGAGTCTTGGACCTTTCCAACGATATATAGTTTGTCATGATTAGATTAAGATTTAATGGTAATATATTGAAGTAAAATTAGGCGTCCCGTATACGGGACGGTGACAGTTAAGGGTTTTTAAGGTTTCTAGAATGGTAAGCAGAGCAGCAAAATTTCATTACATTGTATTTTCAAACATATTCCAGCCCATGATTACAAGAAAATATCTCTTGTGCAACCATCTTTGTTTCACATCATTAAAAACAGTGCAGTGCCTGTGACGATAGACCATTCATTAAATTAGAGGGCATTCCCTGAAAGAGTTTCTGGCTGTGTTGATTACTATCTAACATCTCCATTGCTAGTACATAATCTGACTCAAGCAATGAAGCATAAAGCATATAATTACTTTGTGTAGATAGTTGTAGATTTGAAACATGATCCAAAAACAAGCTTGAGGGTGTAAAAGCATCCCAGTAATTAATCTCTTATCCAGGAATTAATAAAAGATTGAACTCAGTTTGTTTAGTTTACAAGCTAGTTTGACTAAACTCTACAGCTTAGATATTGACCTCTCCCTAAATACTGCTTAGTGTATCCCATGTCCCCTGAACAACTTTATATGCATGGTGATATAAACACTATACTTATAAGTGTACGCTTAAAATTATTCAGTTATGCTGCATGAAACTATTCAGATCTACTGCTGTGAGTAGAAGAGAGCAATACATTTTCTGTCTGCTCCCACCAGTCTCTCAGTGCAAATCAAACCTCATGCACACACTGATGGCATCTCATTTTACCTACTGTAAACAAACGTTTATCAAAATCTGTCCCACAGAGTAACATGATTGTTTTCAATAAGGACACCTTTGTATGCTGTCAACCTTAAAACAATTATGCTTTTAGCTCTGACATGCTTCTGCTCTTGCAATCCCATGAGTATATTTACATTGTAGTCCAATCAGTGTAGTACATATAAAGCAAGCATAGCTGGTAAAAGGAGAAAAACTATTTAAGCTAACTGAATTTTAAATGTGAAAACATCTACATTATTTCTAATATATATATATATATATATATATATATATATTAGGGCTGTCAATCGATTCAAATATTTATTTATGATTAATTGCATGATTGAGTTAGTTGCATGAGTTAACTCGTGATTAATTGCAATTAATTGCACATTTTTATTTGTTCTAAATGTACCGTAAATTAATACTTTTCAAGTGTGCAATACTAATATTAATAATCAACATGGGCATGGACAAATATGGATGCTTTATGCAAATGTGTGTTTATTATTATTGAAACCATAGTCAACATAGAGCATGAAGACTATGTTTCAAAGATCATAGATGTTTTTCAAAGAACTTGTTCATGTCTATTAGACACATGAAAATATAAATAGAGGGTTCCCATTACTTCTCTTTCTTTGCACTGAGCAATTTACTGACACAAATCGGTTTACATTTTTGCAGGACAGGGTAGCTCGCTTCTGAACATGCAAAATATACATATCCTATATTATTTATTATTGCATTTGTTTGCCTCTCTGTGCACACATAGGCCACTGTATTTTGATGCAGCTAAATTCTCAATAAAATGGTTTTCATTTATATAATTGACAGTTTCTGTTGTCAGAAGACGGAATTAATATGAAATAGTGATTGAAACACGATCCATTGACTAAATAACCAGCTCTCACTTCCAAGATGTTAATCTGCACAAAAAATCCTGATAAATGAGCCGTCGTTTTATGAAATCAAATACACATAATATGTGTATGTGATTTCGGCTATTCTTGCATCATGTAAAATTAGAGAAGCAAGCAAAATAATATCTGTGTTTAACTGAATTAAAGCGCTGCTTTTCTCTGCTGTGCGCTGAACAGAAACTGAACAGATGCAGAGAGCGAGCAGAGAGAGAGAGAGAGAGAGAGAGATGTGTGTGCACGCGCTGAACAGAAACGTTTGGTTACGACTGTAACCTCGGTTCCCTGAAGAGGGAACGAATGTTGCGTCAGAGTTTCTAACGCTTTGGGAACGCCTTGCGTGATAAGTCTTGAAGCACATGTGAAATCAATCCAAGGTGTAATTGGGACGTCAGAGTGGGTGACATCAGATAGACCTAAAGTAGGACGCAACCCCTTTCCTAGGAACAATGAAGTACGGCTGTAGAACCCGTACTCTTTGTCTAGAGGAGGGACCACCTCAATGGCCTCCTTCCTCAGGAGAGTGCTCACTTCTTGTTCCATTACCAGAGACTGCCTCAGAAGCCTCCTATTGGAAACGACAGTCCTCAGACCCGCGTCATCTCTTAAGACTAAAGAACCAGAATCTGCTCAGGCAGGACCCAATGAGAGACACTTGACAGGGGCTCCCACACCGCCAGGTAACCTACTAAGGGAACCAGTATCTCGAGACTGGCCTCTGGTGTACTTAGCGCGGCTAGTTCGGTGCCCTGAAGCGGGGGACCGGCAGGAGATGGCCGTCCTAGCTGCTCTAGAGACCCCCGAAGAGGTGGCGAGCCTCCCAGATCTGCTACATTTATGGGTGGAAAAGACTGAGAGAAGCGCTTGCTGGAGACCGCTCTGCTCTGGAACACTGGCAGGGATAGCAGACCGAAATCCTGAGGCTACTGAGGAGAGACGGGCACCGCTTGATGCGGTGTACACCGCTCTTCCCCAGAGGGGCCGGCCCTCAAAAGCCCTGGGCCATTGGCATCAGGAAGTTCTGACCGAAGACTATCCAGGGAGAATGACGGTCCGCAGATCCGTCTTCATCCCCCCCCCCCCCGGGAGTGCAACGCTTACTCCAAAATTTTGGGGAGTACGAGAAGTGACGTTCCTTGAATGAGGAGCTGGAACACGATTGGGAATACTCCGCCCAGCAGCCCCTGCTGATCACCTCAACCTCCTCGGAGGAAGAGAGGTAAACATTGTGCTCTCACTCAAGAAATTATCCCAAAAGGCTCCTGTTTACCATATATAGTATATAACTGTATATCCCCTCGAGAGCTGACTCTGCATGCTTCACTCCCAATCAGACCACGCACAAACTGTGTGTATTCCCACTCGCTTGATGTAGTGTGTGGCAGGGAGGAGCACACAATCTGTAACTTGATCTGCTTTCGCCCTTAAGTTCCTTTGTCTTTGCCTCAGCTTAGACATACAGGAGTTTTCTATGTTGCTGGACTTGTCACATGACAAACAACAGTAAATAAGAACAGAACATAGATTGTGACTGACACACACACAGAGCATTGCTGAATGACAAAAAGCTAACGCCGGTTGCACCCTACATGCTTTTAAGCCTCCTGGTCATTACGTCACCCGCCCATGATGTCTTGCCCATCGTTTGTACTGATTACACATATGATTCAGAGCATGGTATCGCTGAAGTCGTCCCCTCTAGCATTCAACGCAGCTCGAGTTCCCAGAGGGGAACATTTTTAGTGAATTGTTGGCCTTCTGGAAAGTATGTTAATTTACTGTAAATGTACTTAATACTTGGTAGGGTCTCCTTTTGCTTTAATTACTGACTCAATTCAGCGTGGAGGTGATCAGTTTGTGGCACTGCTGAGGTGGTATGGAAGCCCAAGTTTCATTGACAGTGACCTTCAGCTCATCTGCATTTTTTTTTGGTCTCTTGTTTCTCATTTTCCTCTTGACAATACCCCATAGATTCTCTATGGGTTTCAGGTTTGGTGAGTTTGCTGGCCAGTCAAGCACACCAACACCATGGTCATTTGACAAACTTTTGGCAGTGTGTGCAGGTGCCAAATCCTGCTGGAAAATGAAATCAGCATCTTTAAAAAGCTGGTCAGCAGAAGGAAGCGTGAAGTGCTCCAAAATGTCTTGGTAAACGGATGCAGTGACGTTGGTTTTCAAAAAACACAATGGACCAACACCAGCAGATGACATTGCACCCCAAATCATCATAGACTGTGGAAGCTTAACACTGGACTTCAAGCAACTTGGGCTATGAGCTTCTCCACCCTTCCTCGAGACTTTAGGTCCTTGGTTTGCAAACTAAATACAAAACTTGCTCTCATCTGAAAAGAGGACTTTGGACCACCGGGCAACAGTCCAGTTCTTCTCCTTAGCCCAGGTAAGACGCCTCTGTTACGACGACTGTAGCCAAATTCCTTGACACGTCTGTGTCTGGTGGCTCTTGATGCCTTGACCCCAGCCTCAGTCCATTCCTTGTGAAGTTCACCCACATTCTTGAATCGATTTTGCTTGACAATCCTCATAAGGCTGCGGTTCTCTCGGTTGGTTGTGCATCTTTTTCTTCCACACGTTTTCCTTCCACTCAACTTCCTGTTAACATGCTTTGATACAGCACTCTGTGAACAGCCAGCTTATTTGGCAATGAATGTTTGTGGCTTACTCTCCTTGTGAAGGGTGTCAATTAGTGTCTTCTAGACAACTGTCAGATCAGCAGTCTTCACCATGATTGTGTAGCCTAGTGAACCAAACTGAGAGACAATTCTGAAGGCTCAGGAAACCTTTGCAGGGGTTTTGAGTTGATTTGCTGATTGGCATGTCACCATATTCTAATTTGTTGAGATAATTTTGTGTTAAATGTGAACCAAAATCATCACAATTAAAATAGCCAAAGACTTAAACTACTTCAGTCTGTGTGCATTGACTTTATTTAATACACGAGTTTCACAATTTGAGTTGAATTACTTAAATTAACTTTTCCACAACAATTCTAATTCATTGAGATGCACCTGTATAATATATTGGTAGATAATAATATATCATTTAATATTTTACAATTAATTGATTTGGTCACACTTTATATTAGGTGGCCTTAACTACTATGCACTTACATAAAAAAATAAGTACAATGCACTTATTGTGCTCATACTGTAATTCAAATCACTTTTGCTACTATTGAGGTGGGATTAGGCACAGTTTTGGTAGTATGGGTAGGTTTAATGGTGGATTAAGGTGTAAGGGATTGCATCAAATTATTAATTTAAATGTAAGTACATAGTAGTTAAGGCCAACTAATATAAAGTGGGACCCTTCATTTTTTTACTGTTCTATGTTTTGATCAAATAAATGCAGTCTTGGTGAAAATAAAAGTTGACTGAAAGCATTAGGTATATTAAACTAGCATGGACAAGTTTTACTGCATCTTTTAGTCCTTAGTTCATGATGCTTGATACAAATTGTATCTTATAGTAAATTGTTACAAACAAACAAATACATATACAATAAAATTGCTGCTCCAGCAGGATTTGATTGTTGTTTACATTGATACAGCTAGATATTTTCATGGTCCATCAAATATGTTCAGATATAGCTTATGCATCTGAAACCTGTAGCAGTACATCACAAAATGTTGGCTTCAAAATCCCATTCTAAAAATGATGTAACTGGTTAGTCTAACAATTTGAATGAACTGATTTCATTGTAAGCCACATGTGTTAGGAAATTACAACCTTCCTTTGATTTATGGACCTACTGATTGTAGCTCTCAATTGTATTATCTTCTTCCTTCCTCTATTACCTCTGGCTAAACATGCAATACACTGTGGCTGATGAAGTTGGTCATTTTACAGTTGCTTCCCAACAGTCTGCACACATGCTGGTCCTTTGGCTATGAGGTTTGTCTCACGTCTCTGCTGGAACACAAAACAACGGTTGTGTCCAAGCCTCTTCAGTAGAAACCTGCTTCTGGCTAGGTGTCTGGCAACCCTGCTGTTGACAAGCGTTTCCCTAAACACCAAATCTTCCCTAATCCAGAACTAGTGCGTTTAAATGGGGGGGGGTGCTATTGAGCTATTTTTAAAACAGTAAACAGGTGCTTTGTGATGAATCAGAAATGCTTTTCTCTCATGTGCCAAGTCTTTGGTGTTTGGATAGCATTGAACCTTAGGCATATAAGAAAACCAAAAACAAATTTTAGTAACTGTCTCATGCCCTTTGAATGCAAATTTATATAATTTTAAAATAATTTAAAAGTGACACTGGCCATGTTTTTGATCATGGTCCATGAAAGGGGCCTTTCCAAAACATAAATGTACATCTGTTTAACTCTTTACATCAAAACAATCATCTATTATCAGACTTTACAAGCTTTTGCCAACAATTACTTTTATATTAGTCATGGAAATTGAAGCCGGAACATAAACTATTTGTTTTAGAAGGGGGGATATATGACATAATACTATGGTTATATTACATTAATTTTACCTCTTTTATATACAATACTTTTAAAAACTGTACATTTGACACCATAAATGAATCCTAGTCATTACAATTTAATTATGCAATTTTTAACTTAAAAAGTACATTAATAATTGTATAACCAATCTAACTATTGCTATTGCAGTAATATTTAGTAATTATGTAAGACTGGCTTTGCTAGTCCACACCGACTGTAGCATAAATGTCTACTGTAGTATGTGACGTCCGACACTTCAAAAAGTTTAGTTCATTTACTGTGAGACATCAGTGACTGGTTAATTTCAAAGTTAAAATTAATATTTTCTCTTTTTTACCGCCTTTAAAGGCTTGGAATCCATAATCATGTCATCAATCAGGCACTGTCTTGGATCCCCCATTTTTTGCTCCCTCAAAGCCACTGCATGTCATTCTCAGTGGTTTTGTTCATTCAGGGGGCCTGACAGCTGAAAGAAAGGGAAACACTTCTTACAAAAAGAACCCCTACTCAACTGCCAGCCATTTAAGGAAAATATGAGCTGTAAATTTGGAGCTGAAAATTCAGCTGGGAAGCTGTCAGCATTTCAAATGCACCCACGCCCCAGAGACCATGGTGAAGAAAAGGGATACATTATGTAAATTGTGATCACGATCAGTCAAGATATTTATAACATATTCAGAAATTGGATTCTTTCAAAGTGAACTGTGTCTCGGTTCGGTCAGAAAGGAGACCTTAAGTTCACATGCTTTGCATTTATGTATTTAATTTCCTTATATAATTGGGGAAAAAGGGAACCTTGAACGTCTGTGAAAACCAAGTGCCATTTCAGTAAATGTCAATGTTCCTGTTAATCAGTCAATGCATTGATCTTTGTTTAGCCTAGTTAGATGATGCTGTCCTTTTGACAGAACAGAAAAATTCCTCTGGCATTGTTGAAAATACGTCAGATCTTCCCGTCTTGTTGAACAGATGTTGTACTTTTCATAGGAACTTGATTTAGCTCACCTACCTAAAAAGTAATATATAACCATGGGCCTTTTATGCCGGAAGAGTATCCCTGGTAGAAGGAAGAGGACATCTGTTGACTCAGAAGGCAGGTTGTAAATCTTAAGTAAGTCTTCAATTTTGGCTAGTTCCTGAGAGGCTCCACACGACATTGCAGAGTACCTTGTTTGGCTAGACTAGATGGGGCGGTCGATCGATGGTAACAGGATGCAGGTCTCTCCGCTTTCAAACAGTGGGCTGGTTTTGTGGTCAGGTTCAATTGGGTAATCAATCCTCAATTGTGCTGGCCCTCATATAAGATGATCCCGAGAGCAGATAATCAACATACTGAGTGATGAAGCAGCAGACCAAGGCAACTGAATTTTTCCCACGTTCTCTTTTGGTATACAGCGCTGTCATATTACTTGTGCAACTATCATGGAATGTCTGCCATATGATGCTAATGAAATTGTAGAAGCAGTCATGACATTTTATGTTTAGAATAATTTTGTGCAGGATAAAAACTGCAATGTTCACCTGCTCAAAATACAACAACCAAGCAAGCTTGAACCATTTTTTTTTTTTCGTTATGTAGAAATTAATTAATTTATTTATGCTATATAATTATGCAGTGTAGTTGTTCAATCTAGCGTGTTTTACTCACAACTAGTACATCAGCCGCGTGCAGATTAAGTTGAGCATGTCCTTTATTTCTCTTAGATTGGTGCTGTGTGTGTCACTTGGGCCTTTTAGGGCTGCAGTGACCGTTGCTCCTGCTACTCTGGCTGTGGAGCAGGCTTCTGCTCTGTTGAGGTGTTGCTGCCCATCGATGGGGCTTGTCTGGGTCCTGGCTGTTTTTTCCGCTGCTGGTATGGTGGCAAAAGGTCCTGGCGCTGGGTGTGGTGGCCGAAAGCTTGGGTGTTGGAGTTCAGGATGTGGGCACAGCCAGGAAGGGTGAAGGTGTTGGGGCATAGGATTCCGTTGACGGAATTTCCAGGGCTCAGCTGGATGTGAGGGGAAGATGCTGTGTGGTGATGCTGGGATGAGGTGTCTCCTTGGTTGAGGTTTACTGGATTCTCTGTTGCTCTCTGAAGGACTTCCAGGGGTTCTACCAAGGGCAACATATTTAAGATTTTTAGCAAACATATTCACAGTGTCTTTACTTAGGTGGACGTGGTCATGGAGACTGTAAATGTAGAGTGATGGACCAGATGAACGTTTGGTTTTCCGGCACATCCATGTGAGATGTCTGTGCTGACTCTCTGTATAGTACGGGTGTAGAAAAATGGTATGGGTAGGAAGGCGGGGATGATTGTTTTCAATGTTGGGAAACTTTAATTGCAACTAGTGTAACTAACTGTGCCACTCGTTCCTGTTTTGACCAGGTCATTTTTCCCCACGTGTATGATGATTTGCTGGGATCACCAAGTTTTTCATTGAAAAGTTGTTGAAGGGTACTCTCTGTGTTTGGGCACCAAATTGTAATGAGCAGTCCACTGAGGCGAGCGTAGTGAGAATCCAAGTGCAGATTTATTCTTAAACAAGGTGCAATCCAAAATACCAAAATGCAATCTGAAGACTTGACATGACTTTAACTAAACACACACCAATGGGTTAATACATTCATACACGACCAGGTTCAAGACAATGACATGTCTACTTATAACAAACAGAGTGGGTCACATGACATGAACAAACCAATGAAAAACAAGACACATGACTAAGACTACCAATGGGGACATGACACAATGAACATGACAACCAATCAGAACATGAAACATTGAACAAAGAAACCAATAGCATGAAGACATGAGGGAAAGGGTAGCATGACACAAACAGGAACCATGACAAAACTTCAGAATAAAAGACATGAAAACAAGAACAAGACAGAACCACAAAACAAACCTTACATTTTTTTTACATCTTTTGTTCCCACATACAAGATGAAGAGATTGTTTTGTTGACTGATAGTCATCCATCAAGTAATCAGAAAAATAATACAATGTTTTGTAAAGTAAACAAATGTTTCAAACATTTGTGTTCAATTATAAAACATTAATAATATAGCATCAGAAAATTTTCAACCAGTTTCAACCAGTTTTTTTATTTGGGTTGGCATGATTTAGTACAAAATAAAATGTATACATTTGTGTATGTTTGAAAATAAACAGTAAGTCTTTAAGTATTTTGTATCATTTGATAAACACATCAGTGAATAGAAAAATATGAATGCCTGTTTGAAAGCATGAAAATGTTGGACCAATGCAAACAAATCTGACTGCTTTTTCCCACAGCATGCACCTTTACATATTGGTTTAATAACCTGATCGTCAGCTTGAATTCTGTGTTGTTTGCCATTCTGTGATCTGCAAGAAACAAGTACAAGCCACTATTCATACCGTCCTGCCATGCTACTTTATTATTACTCTGTTTTAAGGCTCAAACCAGATTCATTCCAAACCCAGTCATCTCAGAACCCATCTTGTTAATTGGAGGTTTCAGACAGAGCCTCAGCCCCCATTATCCCCACCATCACAGTTAATCTTGACCCCAATTCTAACTTTGCTGCCCATCCCCCACCCCACCTTAGGTGCCGGCTTGGCATCTATTTTACTCTCTTACTTTCACTAAATACAGGATTGAGTGAGGCAACTCACTCCTTCAACCCGGCGGCCAACCAATCAACTGTGCTTCTTACGTCTATCTACGATTAGATTCCTAAGGGTTAAATTAAGCTCTATCCCCAAAAAGGGTGTTTCTTTAGCGATAAAATATAAAAAAACAACAAAGGAATTAGCTGAAGCTATCAAAAGGAACTTTAAGAAGTGGACTGGGAACCATGGGAAAAATTGGTTGGGGGAGCAGCATAAAATGTTGGCCGCATTCAAATGGGGCAAATATTTAAAGCACATGCTTGCGTTGAGTGACATTAAATGTCTATTTTTATTGAAAAAATTTAAGGTTTGTTGTAATTGGCTTTATAAATGTAAATGATCTAACTATCAGTCTCAGTAGTGTGCTACACAGCTGGTGAAGAACAGTTGGGTGTCAGAATACAGGGAACAGGTGGTAGTGACATCTAAAATATGTCCACGACTCCATTTCACAGGCCGATATGTACTATCCTTTCCAAATAATAGCACCTACAAATATATGTGTGAAATATGTGAGAAGGTTTGGGAAGAGGTCAGGTAAAACTGCAGAAACTGAAAAAATTGTGTTGCGCAGCCATTTTATATCTCTGTGTCCTTGAAAGGTGTGAGACAAAATAATTTTCTTCAGTTTACAGGACTTTAGTGTACCCTAAGGTGGTTTCTGAAGCATAAGATCATTTAGGGGGACATTAATTTCTTACTGCCTTTTCTCTGCATGTTGCCAAAAATGTATTTTTATTTGTATTGATCATTATGTCTGTTATCATCCAACATTTCTATTTGACGAACTAATGATCCAGCTATGGAGAGATTTATTTTTGGCTGGCAGCTCTGGGAATGTCACCGTTTTATCTTCACCATTCCAACAATTTCTTCTTGACAACATTTCTCACTCTCATTAGATTATTTACAAGGCTTTTGATATTCTCTCTCTTTCTCGTTATTTCCAGTCTATGATTCCCGAAGGCCAATGATCTGAGATTCAGTTTCAGGCAGCTTATTTAAACGGAGTCTGTGTCTACACTACCAACTGATACAATGTAATTCTACAGAATTCAGAATACCAGTGAGGATTAAGAAACAGCAGAATACATCTAAAAAAATTGCAACATAAAATCAATAATATTAACCTAATAATAATACATTATATTGTAAATGTATTATTATTGTTGTAGTTGTTGTTTTAAAATGCTGAATAATTCAACCAATACAGTATATTATACTAAAACAACTAAGCTTGTTCAATAAATTCTGCAAGCACATGAGTTTCAGGCTCAAACTACCAATATTTTGGAGAGGCAAAGTGCTATTTGTCCTCGAGACTATTCAACATTTTCATGAAAAATATACTTCTAAGTACAAATGCAGACCTTGATGAAGTTATATGACACGCATTGAGTGCTGAGTAGTTTCCTCATCTAGAGTGAGTTTCTGTCATATAAATAAATGGCCACAGAGGTTTAGGGACTGGTGTTTTAAATGTGAATGAAGCCTAAAATGAATCCATTCTCCTTGTATACCATGATTCAAGCACACACTCACAGCAGCAAGTCACATGATGTGTTTTGTCTTCTTGTAAACTGCAGCATCCTAAGTGATATGTCTAACCGCGGAATTAAGTAGTTAGCCTTCATTTATGCCTTCCTATTTTCCGCAAGCTGCTCTCGAATACTCCAATTGATGAGGCCCCTGTTCCACACGGCAAACTGCCAGGACAGCAGACATCACGGCATCCTCCCTCTCCACCCATTAAACTTCTGAAGCAACGTTCATTTTTAATGGAGAATTGATCTGTGTAAATCAGAGGCAGATAGGGGCCCCTTTTTCTCAGATAATCTGATAAAGAAAGCTTGCCGTTTTCAGGCACATTTTCAACAGTAGCCTGCTGGAAAAGGGTGAGCCCTGTTCTCCTCATCTCCCTGCGCTGTAATCGAACTAGCACACGGCAGATCAGGGATTCAGTGGGTGTAGAGCGAGAGAGAAAGTGAGCAAGGGGTAGGGGTAGGTGGAGTGGGTAATCGACAAATCTATCCTCATGCTTAGCTTGGCTGGCTCTCTCATTTGGTTCAAAGTGGGTGCAGATGGATTTTAGATGGAATGGCCTTTGCAAGCAGTAGCCTGTGACACACGTCAACAGCATGACAGCTCAGGGCTTTTGAAAAACTTTATACTTTGCCAAAATCATCTTACTTATCATGATTAACAAACCCTAGTTGCTTGTTTACAGTGAAGTAATAGAGAACTAATACAAAAGTTACACAGACATTTGGTCGACTGCATTACATTCTTAGAAAACTGATTATAGCATCATTGTCCGCTTATTGCCATTTGCAGTGCAGTTATATCCAACTTGGCTCATTTGGACCCGTGTGGGCTGAATACCTAATTGCTCTCTGGTTTGACAAGTGTAATTGTTCCTAAGCACCTTACATGTATTACACTGCCATTTCACAGGGAATCAGCGGAGAATTGACGTCTTTACATCACCTTAATGCTCACTTGCGAACTCTCTGACATTTCTCCAGACCTGCTGATTAAGCATGTGTCATGAACCCGACGATGACCTCAATCCCACAGCAGCACAGCTGTTTCTTTCACATCCTCCTGTTGATCTATATTTAGCTCCAGTCTCACATCTTTCCAAAATTCTAAAATGTTGCCTGTCGTAGGAATATAAACAGACTATATTCTACCAAATATGCTTTCATTTTTCTTCCCATGCACATGTTTAATCAAAAACTCAAAGTTCACCGCAAAGCCTTTTGCACTGTCAGCCGGGGCATCTTAAACTATCAATTTAGCATGTGGAAAAGGGAGAGAACAAAGGGCAAATTTAAGAAAGGTCAATGAGGACAGGGTCTCTGAGATGTGCGTCAGCAAGGGCTCAGATAATAGACCTAATGAAGATGTAATGCACATGGGCATTATGGGTCAGAGCGTGCCCTGCATTAAAATTATGTACGGCAATAATACTGCAAGCCGGCCAATCATCTCTGTGTATTGACATGTTACGCTGTAAAGACAGCTCTCCCCTTTGAATATTGAATCACACTCTGTTTTCTGTCTCTCCAAGAAAAAGGTCATCGCATACTCTGATTGGCATGTCTAAAATTTCATAGACAATAGCCCTGGCATAGCAAAAGTGTCTGGGTATGTTATACTCTAGAGCTTAAAATTAAAAGGAAATAATGATATTATAAAATAATAATAATACATTGTTAAATAGAATGAATAAAGTTATAGCAGCAAGTAACAATGTGACTTGTTCTTTTGTTTTGTTTTTAATCATTTTTCCAACTTGTTGATTTATTATGGGGCTTCTACAAGAGTCTTCATATTGACTGCCTGTCAGATAGTGCAAGTTGTAGGATAAAAGTGTTTTAGCATCTGTCAGTTCATTTCCATTTGCAACTGCTGCTTTTTCTGCTCCATCTTCAGTTTAAACAGAATACAGCACAGTCTCATTCCTATGAATTTTGCATGCTTAAAAAGAGTGCATAAATTTCCGGTCACTATTTGCTTTGTTTTCATTTTCATCTATCGGCCTCATTAGAATAATACAAAAATAAATATGCCAATGCTGTGCAGCTGCTACTCCAGCAAAATCTATTAATTCCCTACTGCCACTTGACCACCCAGTACAAACAATGAGTAGCAATGAGATGTCTGAAATGAAGAGGGAAAGAGAATGGCTGCCCACACAAACCCTGACGAAAAGACGCAATTCTCTCATCATGCCAAGCACCTTGCGGCAAAACGAAGAAGCCTGTTCCTGTCACTGCAGTGACAGGCGCATGTATCCCTGGCGGTAATGGCATAGTACACAACTGCCACATAGCACCCATTGGAGGTATCTGCAGAGCAATGCTGGAACCATCTGAGACAGCACATCTGACAAGTGCCATGACACCTGCCAGTCAGGCTGCTATGTGACATGAGCCATGACCCAGAGCCATCCATCTGTGCTACCTACTAAAACATACAGCATGCACAACAATAACAGCATCCTGTGTTGTCAGTTATGACAGAATTTGAGCTTTCATGTAAACGTTTTTCACAGTTTACTGTAAATGACATATGTTATGATAAGCAGCAGAGATCGAAAGTTACAAAGTATTTGAAAGAAACTGTAGACCTGCATCACTGAACAACATTAAATTCTACATTTCCCCTAAATGATAAATCTTATATTGCTGTAAAGCAATACATCTCATACATGTTTCATATTATTATTTCCTAGTATAAATATTATACCAATGTGTTTAAAATTACTGACAAAATTATACAACTAGAATGTTGTGATGTCTAATTTAACTTATATCATTTAAACTGATTTTAATAGTTTGAACCGATTTTAATGTATAGTTTGACAATTGGATTTTCAGTTTAAGATTTGAATAAATATTAAGTTTAAATAACACATTTATTCTGGAGGCTCTTTACAATAAAACCACTGTAATTTACAGTATCTATCTGGTGATCTATTTACCAACAGACTTGGTTGGCATAAGATAAAAGTAAAAAAAATATATATATATATATATATATATATTTGTAATGACTAAAGCCCTGTTTACACTAGTGCATTTTGATTTTAAACCCGTTTTAAAATGAACAAAATATACCTGTCTACACTGGCGTTTTCACTGCATTACAGAAACAATCTTCCGTACTCAGCAAACAACCGAAATGCATGTCAGCATGATGAGGATGATGAGCATGATATTATTACATCGTCTTTAGGGATACGCAGAACAAATGTGGGCAGCCACGCCATCATTTTCAAAAATCTCAGTTTTGGTCCGTTTACACTGAAATGCAACCCCGGAGCATTCAAACTAAAACAGGATCTGCAGTGTTTTTGAAAGTCTCCGGTTTTAAGGGGCAAAAACACAGAGTAGTATAAAAGACAGTCATAACCATAGCAAAAGTTATGCATTTTAAAATGCACTAGCATAAATGTAGCCTAATGTATAGATGTAGTATAAACAGAGATTGTTTTACTATAGTGAGATGAGAGTGTCTATATTTACTATTGGAGAAAGTGTAGTGACTAACTTGGATCAGGTGTGCCTTAATAACCAATCACATTACAGCCTTCACAGCACTGAATTTTAGACAGAGTTGTACGACACTCAATCACCGTTCATGGATACAATAGGAATGAATGGGAAGTGCCATAAACTGAATCCCACCTGTCGAAAAAAGTCAGTGACTTATCTTATAAAAAATGTTTTGTGGTAAACTCCAAAAATAGTTCAATCCAAAAGTATTGTTAAGTGTAAAACATGTTGAAGATTAGCAGATAGGCTGTCAATTCATCAATTGATGAATTCATCAAATGATGTTTCCTCTAAAAAGCTGTTTATTTGGCATAGTGAAGCTCTCCTCCATTGACATCCATTTGAAAAAATGGCCTCTGGCCCTTTCCCTGCGCCGCAGCATTAGCATTAGCCATTACACGTTTTTTGGCTAAAGGTTGCAGGCATAACTTCTAGTGGCTTTGGTATAAACATACCCTTCATATCCTTGATGACCATGTAAACAATTGTTGTACCTGCATGAATGGTTATGTGATGTGCGTTTTTGGTTGTGTAGTGTGGACAGAGATCATTTCTGAAACGCAATGAAAACGCTAGTGTAGATGAGGATGGTTTTGATTTTAAAATGAAAACACACTTGTGTAAACAAGGCCTAAATTCCCTTATATCATTTAAACGACATTTCAATGCATTTTTACTTTTGAATAAAAATTACTTAAAGTCATTATTAGTGTTTTTAAGGATAAACTTTAACGGTTAGATGACTGCACAGGTAATCTAAATCAAAATACAGAAAATTAACATTTAAAAATACAGTAAATTCATAAATTATAGTTTTCAATATCAGCCAATACAATAAGGTTTTAGGGAGCCCAGTTCTACAGTTCCATGAGAGAGCAGAAAATTCCCTGATGTACAATAATCTAAATCACTACTGATACTGATCATCTCTAGAGACTTACACAGTTGTAACCTCATTCCTCAAGTATCCTGTTTCTTGATGTTCAAATCAATTATTTTAGCACCACCATTAAAGACGACATGACCTCTGATCTAAGTAAAAAAATTATGGACTAATCCTCTATTACCCAGCGGTCCAACATAAATCACATCTTCCCTCTTCAACTTGCTTTGGAGATAATAAATCTTCAGAGATTAAAAAATGGCTTGAGAATATTTATTGACTTGAGCATAGTCCCCCATATTACCACTCCAAAAGGTCATTCTCTAGCCAGGGACAGAGTTACCGTAAAAACTGGGGCTGGCAAGCAGAGCTGCCTACGAGACACTGTGCAGTAATAAACTATACAGTGGTGACAGCTCTGTTTTATAAGGGCTTCTTATCACATCCCTGTGGCTTTTACCCTCTCTGGATCACAGCCTGTGCTGTCCTCAACTCTGGTTGTAGCCATTATTGTGTTTTCATTTCATCTGCAAGGCTCTATTCTCACACCGGCTTTATCATGTAAGGCTACTGTCCTGTGGCATCCGGTGAGAAGGGTCAAGACTTGGCGCTCACTGGAGGTAAAATAAAACATTAAACTCTCCAGAGCGGCTTGTAGAGTGGCTTCAAGCTCTCTTCTTGGGTCTTGGCATCCATTATATATGGTCTAAGTGCATGCCAGATGCTAAATAATTTTGCTCAATATCTCTGCCTACAGAACAGCAAAATCTGAGTTATGGTTATTTATATGCACATTTTTCATTAAGGTCAGCCAGGTCCCAGCAATGTAAGTGTGGCTGAGAGAGAACCGAAATGCATTTTGGATATCTGCAGAATGAATAAATGAAGACTAATTTACTTTACTGTTTATTTTTTTCTGTTTTCCTTTTTATTTATTACGTTACTGAGAGGCGATGAGAAAATATTAGACTTATTTTTAGGTTTTGGCACAAACAAAACCTCACAGAAGAATTACAGAGAGGATGTGTGTATGTTTGCTTGCATGAGTGAGTGACGTACACATCTGTTGTGTTCATATCTATTCTAAAGTGGCCAGGTGTCAACAGATATGTGCAGAAATCGACTCTCTTTTCCTCGGCTGTAATTGCAGTGTGATGGCACTACTCTTGCAGCAGAGCTGGAAATGAGTTGGAAGCGTGTGTGACAGCTGTGGAGGTCACCGAGCCTACGGATGAAAGCTGCCTGTCTGTTCTTTACACACACCTTTTCATCACATTTCTGCTTCTCTACCGCCAGTGATAAGCACACATAAACACCCTTCAGTTGTGTGCGTTAGGATGCAGGTTTTCTGCACCATTTCAAGTATCTTGCAAACAAAGTGCTGAAATTAGCTAGCTGATCAAAACCATTAGTTCTGATAGATCATGTCCTTCAACACAAGAGCTCTTGATAGTTTGACTGAACCTGGAAAATCCTGTCACTAGTGTAACATTTTCCCTACACTATTAGAGTGGCCAAAGATACCATCACAATAGCTACAGATTTTTTTTTTGGGGGGGGACAAAAATAAGAAATAATGCTATCAGTCCTATTTCTCTTTAACTTGTATTTTTTGGCCAGTGAATCACATTCAAAATATGAGCTTAGGGAGATAGAGAGAAATAGATAGAGAGATATTTAAATGGGAATTATGTAACCAATTAGTCGACCAGTCTAACAAACTCCCAGAAGAGTCAAAAATATGTATAAGCAATTCATTTGAAATAGACTACTTAAACTATGAATAAACCAGTCATATCCCATAATGCCTCTGAAAAATAGATCCTATTGTACTGTGTATATAACTTAAGTGTTCACTTAACCAATGATAGCCAATGTAAACATATTTATTAAAATCAACTGAATCATTAGGCAGTGGCCAATAAGCACAAGCCCAATATAATAAACATAATTCCTCAGATAAAAGTTAGTTAACATAAGTCGGCACATCGAGGCAAGCGCTTGCGTGTGCGGGTTTTAATGCACTTCTTGTGTATGAAAAGCCAGACAAACTTGACTATCTATTCATTATAATGATTATATAGGATCTGTTATATAGGATCTGTTGTTGTAAGATTTATTCATAATTTATCCTCTTTAAACCGGTGTAAAACTGTCAGAGTTGGGGTGAATGGATGAGGCGAGGACTCACTAATGCAGGAGAATGTGCTTTATTAAATAACATAAAACAAACAACAAAAAACTTCCTCATAGGGGAAAACCATGAAAGCTGTCAAGGCAGGGCAGGACAGGACAGGACAGGACAGGACAGGACAGGACAGGACAGGACAGGACAGGACAGGACAGGACAGGACAGGACAGGACAAGGCAGGATACCACCAGGGTAACGTCAATGGTGAAACGATGATGAACTGGCATGGGACTGCAAACACAAGGAGATTATAAAGGGAGCAAATGAGGAGGGTAACGAGGGAAGACAGGTGGGGCAAATTAACCAATAATCAGGTAAAAAGATGGGTGGGGTCAAGACAATTGAAATGAGAGCACATGGCACACAAAAAACTAAGACAAAAGCCACGCGCTCACACAAAACAAAAACACAAGTACATGGCCAGCAAACAAATCACCAGCCATGTGCAAAACAGGACACGAACACGCATCTAATGAGAAAACTCATAGGCCACGTGTTCACACAAGACATGGCAACATGAAAGCACGCAGCCAATGAATACACAAGCTGCATGCAACACAGGACAAGATATAACATGAATGCACGCAGCTGATAAAACCACGAACTGCGTGCAACACCACAAAACACACGTGGACAGAAGAGCAAGCAGCCGAGTGAACTCGAGACCGCACACTCACACAAAGAGACAGAACGTGGAGCACGAGTCTCTGAACCAACACGAAACCGAAACTCAAGACATGAGTGCTGGATATGAACACCACGATCCAACATGAAATGCAGATGAGATAGCGCATGGCTCGAGCGCGCTCGAAGACGCATGCTTACGTGAAAACAGGACATGACAGGAGTATCAGGGCTCTGTCACAAAACCATGAATAACACTAGACCGAAGCGACAGAACCCTGACAAAAACACAGTAATAGTCTATAATATTATTCATAATATAAATATATATATATATATATATATATATATATTCCATTGGTCTCACAGCTCTCTCCACCCCTACCAGTCACACCGTCACACAGTCAGCCTTAAATAATCAACCAATTTCAACACCTGTGTCCATCAAAGCAGAATACACCATAAAACAGCTGAGCATGTGAAAACATAGATGTGTCCATGTGGAATATTACGGAACGGCTCATTTCTGCTGCCTACATGTGCTATGCATTAATTCACAGTGACTCAGAAGATGCTATTAGATATCTTTATAGTGTCATTTATTTTATGTTGACACAAACATGTAGTGCACTATGGCACAAGGAACGCAATTTGCCATAATATTGTTCCATAATGGTTCATTCAAGCTCATGTAAGTGAGTGTGAAAGAATCACAATGGAAAAGAATATGTCATGGTACATGACCATGTATTAAAGACAGCACTTTGCGACACTGTCAAAAGGAAAACCTATTTTCTGCACAAGCGCGATCAAAAGACGGGTAATAAATAGAGAGGGACTGGGCTAGGTGCTGGATGCCTTAGGGGGAAATGCAATGAAATACAAGATTACAGAAATCATTCACGGCTGATGGATAACTGGGCTCTTTATCCATTTGGACAAAATTGGGCAGGACATCAGATTAAATAGCTCACACTTCTAACGTGCATATCATAAGAGCAATTAAAAGTCCTCATGGGAAAAAGAATTAATAAAAAAACACTATATCCTCAAAATTACGATGTCTGTGTAAAGACAGTTTGCTAATGATTTTGATTTGGCCCTGATGTAATGTATAAAGATTCACCCAGCATACACAATCAATGTATAGCCTGCATTGGCCTCTACTCTGGGAGACATCTGGCTGTGCTGCCACTGATTGGATCCTCCTGGATTGGGCCTCATTGTGCTGTGCTGGTATGGGGCATTCAGCCAGACCTGAGAGAGATAAAAAATATATAAAATTCCTTGACTGAAAGGAGGGAATCAAACATCCATCAAAATTGGAACAATTAGCTGCCATATCTAGAGGGAAAAAAAGAAAAGGAAAATTGCATTCAGACCCATATCAGTGATTTACAGTCTGCATTCTCATTCATCAGAAACGGACACATGTTGTTTAATAAAAAAACTGTATTTTTCAGAAATCCCTGAGCCTAGAAATGATTGGATATTATAGTCTTGCTAGTCACATACATATGGAATATAATGCAGTTTCACTAAAAACTAAGTATAAGTCTATCAAGCGAGAGGAAACTAATCTATCTCAGCAGTACTGAATTCATATTGGCTGATACTGGAAATGTAATTGTGCATGCTCAATAATGATATATATATATATATATATATATATATATCATTATGTAGATTGCCATTGGCATTGTCTAGTGCTCACTCAAAAATTAAAATTGTCAATTTCATTTATTACCCTTGTGTCATTCCAAACCAGTATGACTTTCTTCTGCAAAACATTACGGGTTTTATTTTTTGATCCAAGTACATCATTCTTCAAAATATTTTTTGTTTACAAAAGACAAGCTATAATAATTTAATTGCATTGTTAAATCTGTAGTAAATCTCAAAATATAAATTCCCTTTCAAGGGAACTCCGTTGCATCAGAGTTTTAGATGCTAGGGGAATGCCTTTGCATGATAAGTCTTGAAGCTCATGTGAAATCAATCCAAGGTGTAATTGGGACGTCAGTGCGGGTGACGTCACGAACCAGGAAGCTATAAAACATGCCTAAACGAAGCTGTCACTAGCTTTTTGTGTCTTCACAAGTGCTCTGTGTGAATCTGTCTGTCATATTTGGTGTTGTCTGTCAATATTCATTGCAGTACTTATGGCGAGCAAGCAACAACAAACTTGTAGGATGTGTGTTCGCCCCCGCCTGCATTATTTAATGGGTGGGGATACACACATTCTCTGCGTTACTTGTTTGGGAGAGGAGCATGCACAGTCAGCGCTGGAGAGCACTGCGATATGCTTCCCTTACGGACACTCCGATCCGACGTCTCGTGCTTATGATGAGCTGGTTGAGGTTGTGACAAGAGCGGTTGGGAAATTATCTATTGATTGGCCAGCAGAAAGGGAAGACATTCGTTCAAGAGGCAAACTTGACGAACGCTTTTTACCTTCTCGTGCACAACCTCAACGCCGGGGATTACCATTTTTTCCTAATCTCGTGTGGAGATCATGGGAGAAACCGGTTTCTTATAGAGTCTATAGTACACAAACATCACACTATTCCTCTATATTAAATAAAAAAGAGCACGTTATGGAGAGATGCCTAAGGTGGAAGAGACGCTCGTGAGCTATCTCTCCCCTGAATCATCCTCATCCATTAAATCCCAGATATTACCCACTAAACCAGTGAGAATCACATACGCACTGGTGGACAAGGCTTATTCAGCGACTGGTCAGGCAGCAGCATGTATACACACTATGTCGCTGTTGCAAGCCTACCAAGCTGAATTATTAACAGATCTCGATGAGGGCAAGGGTATTAGTCCGAACACAGTTTGCGAACTGCGTCGGGCTACAGATTTGTCTCTCAGGGCCGCCAAGGAAACGGCTAAATCCATCGGCCGGTTTATGGTAGCCCTGGTGGCCACTGAAAGACGTTTATGGTTGAACTTGAGTAACATTAAAGGAAAAGATAAGAACTTCCTTATGGATGCTCCCATTTCTACCTCTGGCCTCTTTGGCGGTGCTATGAATTTGGTTGTCGAGAGATTTAATGAATCAGCTAACCAAGCGGCTGCATTCCAGAAACTCCTCCCCCGCCGTATTCATATCTCCGGAGCTGCTGAGCGGGAGCAGCCCCAAACATCTAAATCCAGCTCCTCCCACCATGCCACACAAAAGCAGAGCGTGGCTTATCGTGCTCCCCCACAGAAAGACTGGGGACACGGTAAACACACTCAACCGCAGCCTTCAAAGTGTAAAACTGATCTGAGGACCGTTATTAATTCTAAGAAGGCCCGGGGGAAAAGGTCCTGACACCCAAGGGCTCAGGCCAGTGAGGACCTTCCCCCTCGAAGCAGAGTGGTTAACACCTCATTTTACGGTGCCCGTCTCCCTTCGATGTCCTCAGGTCCTCCCCTCGTGTGCTTCAGGGTGCAGCGGTCTCCAGCGAGCGCATATCCCAAGGTCCACCCGGAAACGTAGTGGACTCGGGATGCCCGCTCCCTCTGAGGAGGGTTTCGGAGCGGTCAGCTCAGACACTTCCTGCCGGTTCACTGCTTCAGGACGTCATTCTGACTGCACAAATACATACAAATCCAGAAACCAGTCTCGAGAGGCTGGTACCTCAAGTAGAATTTTTGACAGCGTGGAAACTTCTGCCAAATATGCCTCATTGGGTCTTGCAGACTATAGAAAAAAGGTATCAAATACAGTTCGGGTCTCGCCCGCCCAGGTTCATGGGGGTTTTGTCCACCGAGGTGGCCCCCCAGCAAGTTCTTGTAATGGAACTGGAAATAAAAGCTCTGTTAGAGAAAGGGGCCATAGAATATGTACCTCACTCCAACAGGGAAACCGGGTTTTACAGCTGGTAAAAGCATAGTTCCAAAGAAGGATGGAGGGTTGCGTCCCATTTTAGATCTTCGAGTTTTGAACGAATCCGTCATGCAGCTCAAGTTCAAAATGTTAACTTTGAGACAAATCGTGTCACAGATCAGATCCGAGGACTGGTTTGTCACGATAGATCTCAAGGACACATACTTTCACATATCCATCCTTCCTTGTCACAGGAAGTTCCTGAGGTTCGGCCCTGGTACTTCTTCGGCTTCAGGGTATTCGCATTATGAACTACATCGACAATTGGTTGATTCTAGCTCAGTCGTATCAGTTGGCAGTTCGGCATCGAGATGTCATTCCTGCCCACATGAAAATATTGGGGTTACGGCTAAACGCCAAGAAAAGTGTGCTTTCTCTATTACAGGGGACCGCTTTCCTGGGCATGATATGGGACTCAACGTCGATGCAGGCGCGCCTGTCACCAGCACATATAGAGTCCATCCTGTCGCGGCGATGCCTTCGTGCCTTGGTAATGTGGAAGAAATCTTGGTTCCTGTCCCAGGGTCCCATGTTGGGAGCTTCATGTCGTCGCAAGAAGCTAAACGACAGATGCCTCCCTCACGGGCTGGGGAGCGCTCTTTGAGGAATGCTCGAGTCAAGGTCTGTGGAAGGACCATCATCTCTCATGGCACATCAACCGTCTGGAGATGTTGGCTGTATTTCTTGCTCTCAAGAATTACTTAACAGATCTCAGGGGCCACCATGTGCTTGTCTGCTCAGACAACACATCGGTGGTCTCCTACATAAATCACCAGGGGGGTTTGTAGTCACGTCCACTTTGCAAACTGGCATGCCAAATCCTCCTGTGCTCCCAAGGGAAGTTGTTGTCTCTGCGAGCAACTCACATCCCTGGGGCCCACAATATAGGAGCAGACATCCTGTCGAGACAGGGGCTGAGGCCCGGGGAATGGAGGCTCCACCTTGAGGTCGTGGAGCTGATATGGAAGGAGTTCGGCCAGGCATAAGTGGATCTGTTTACATCTCGAGAGACGTCTCACTGTCCGCTCTGGTTCTCCCTCACGCATCCAGCTCCTCTCGGACTGGATGCGATGACATAGACATGGACGAGGCTTCGTCTGTATGCATTTCCCCCGATCGCTCTGCTCCCAGGAGTACTGGAGATAGTTTGCCGGGTCCCACTACTTCTTATTGCCCCACGGTGGCTGGGCAGAGTATGGTTCCCAGATTTAATATCCCTTCTCGACGGGCCTCCTCTGGAGCTCCCCGTCAGGAGGGACCTTCTTTCCCAAGAGGGGGGCTCGATATTTAACCCCATCCAGAACCATGACACACAGCTCTATCTCTCATTTCGACCAGATGATCCAACGGTAGCTGCACGGATCTCAGGCTGCCTGGCGGACATCTCGGCTTGGATGAAAGAAAACCATCTACAGCTCAACCTGGCAAAGACTGAGCTTCTTGTCTTCCCTGCAACTCCAACTCTACAGCATGATTTCACGATTCAGTTAGGTTCATCAACAATTACCCCATCAGCTTCGGTCAGAAATCTTGGTGTAATCTTCGATGACCAGCTGACCTTCAAAGAGCACATTGCTAAGACTGCTCGATCTTGCAGGTTTGCACTACACAACATCAGAAAGATCAGGCCCTTTCTGACAGAGCATGCTGCACAACTTCTTGTCCAGGCCCTTGTCATTTCTAGACTGGACTACTGCAATGCTCTTCTAGCTGGACTTCCATCAAACACAATCAAACCTCTACAAATGATTCAGAATGCAGCAGCACGACTGGTCTTCAACGAGCCCAAAAGAGCCCATGTTACACCTCTCTTTGTCTCCTTGCACTGGCTACCAGTTGCAGCTCGCATCCAGTTCAAGACACTGATGCTTGCATATAGAACAACCACAGGCTCAGCACCCTCCTACTTCCACTCACTATTACGAATTTACATCCCCTCCAGAAGTCTGAGATCTGCTAGTGAGCGACGCCTCGTGGTACCATCACAGAGAGGCTCAAAATCACTCTCCAGAACATTCTCTTTCACCGTTCCTGGCCGGTGGAATGATCTTCCCATCCCCATCCGGAATGCTGGATCCCTGTCAATTTTCAAGCAACAACTGAAAACTCATCTCTTTCAACTCTACTTGACTACATAAAAAAAATAATAATAATAATAATAATTCTTTCACTTTTTCAAAATCTTCATCTTTCTCTTTATCTTTCTCTCCTTCCCTTGCTAGTTTGTATTTATTTGAACAATGCCTGAGACTTAGTGTTATTGGAACTTCCTCTGTATGTTTGCGTCTTCAAGATTAATCGCTTTATGTACTCCCAATTGTAAGTCGCTTTAGATAAAAGCGTCTGCTAAATGACTAAATGTAAATGTAACTATGGAAACTGTGGGCTTGGCCTCTGAGGGGGACCAGCTCATAAGCTCAGGTCTCTCAACCAAGGTTGTTGAGACCATTCTCCACTCCAGATCTCCACCCACGAGGAAACTTTATGCCTTGAAGTGGAAGGTTTTCACTTATTTGTTTAGTGACATTTTAGCTGGACCCAGTTAACTGCCCAGTTGGTACAGTGCTGGAGTTCCTGCAAGATCGGTTCACTGCAGGGCTAGCCCCGTCCACTCTGAAGGTTTATGTGGCGGTGATAAGTGCTTACCACATTCCTTTGGGTGGAATGTATATGGAGAAAGACCCCCTGGTATCTCGATTCCTCCTTGGTACTCTGAGGCTGAGGCCTGCAGCTCGCACCAGGGTGCCGACATGGGATCTGGCCATTGTCCTGCAAGGCCTTTCCCTGGCTCCTTTTGAGCCTTTAGAGGAGGAGCCGGCCAAGTTTTTGACATTAAAAGCATTGTTTCTCAGATCCTCCAGTCCACCCTCTCATCACTGGATATTACTGGGATTCCACTTCGCTGGTTTGAATCCTATCTCACTAGTCGGTCTTTCAGGGTGGCCTGGGGCGGGGAGGTATCTAAAGCACATCAATTGGTCACTGGGGTTCCCCAGGGCTCGGTTCTTGGACCCTCCTCTTCTCCACATACACTATCACTGGCTCCCATCATACAGGCACATGGCTTCTCCTACCATTTCTATGCTGATGACACACAGCTCTATCTCTCATTTCGACCAGATGATCCAACGGTAGCTGCACGGATCTCAGACTGCATGGCGGACATCTCGGCATGGATGAAAGAACACCATCTACAGCTCAACCTGGCAAAGACTGAGCTTCTTGTCTTCCCTGCAACTCCAACTCTACAGCATGATTTCACGATTCAGTTAGGTTCATCAACAATTACCCCATCAGCTTCGGTCAGAAATCATGGTGTAATCTTCGATGACCAGCTGACCTTCAAAGAGCACATTGCAAAGACTGCTCGATCTTGCAGGTTTGCACTACACAACATCAGAAAGATCAGGCCCTTTCTAACAGAGCATGCTGCACAACTTCTTGTCCAGGCCCTTGTCATTTCTAGACTGGACTACTGCAATGCTCTTCTAGCTGGACTTACATCAAACACAATCAAACCTCTACAAATGATTCAGAATGCAGCGGCACGACTGGTCTTCAACGAGCCCAAAAGAGCCCATGTTACACCTCTCTTTGTCTCCTTGCACTGGCTACCAGTTGCAGCTCGCATCCAGTTCAAGACACTGATGCTTGCATATAGAACAACCACAGGCTCAGCACCCACCTACTTCCACTCACTATTACGAATTTACATCCCTCCAGAAGTCTGAGATCTGCTAGTGAGCGACGTGAGAGGCTCAAAATCACTCCAGAACATTCTCTTTACCGCTCCTGGCCGGTGGAATGATCTTCCCACCCCATCCGAATGCTGGATCCCTGTCAATTTTCAAGCAACAACTGAAAACTCATCTCTTTCAACTCTACTTGACTACAAAAAAAAAATTGAACTTTCACTTTTCAAAATCTTCATCTTTCTTTATCTTTCTCTCCTTCCTTTGCTAGCTTGTACTTATTTGAACAATGCCTGAGACTTGGTGTTATTGGCACTTCCTCTGTATGTTTGCCTCTTCAAGATTAATCGATTTATGTACTCCCAATTGTAAGTCGCTTTGGATAAAAGCGTCTGCTAAATGACTAAATGTAAATGTAAATGTAAATGTTTCTCCTTGCAATCTCATCTCTTAAAAGGATAGGAGATCTACAAGCACTGTCGGTTGCACCCTCGTGCCTGTAATTTGCACCTGGCATGGTTAAAGCATTTCTTCATCCAAGGCCAGGTTACGTTCCTAAAGTCCCTGCTAATGTGGCGAGGTCGATTATGCTGTCCTTCTGTCCTCCTCCTTTTCAAAATGTGGACCAGGAAATGCATGATTTGCTTTGCCCTGTACGGGCATTAGATGCTTACGTCCACAGAGCTGCCCTGTGGAGCAAGAATGAACAGCTTTTTACATATGCTTTGGACCTCATAACAAGGGGACCCCTGCATCTTAGCAAATTCATCATTTGTGCTCATCGCAAGTGGGTAGTCGAGGCCATCTCACTTGCTTATGAGTCGGCCGGTCAACCTTCCCCTATGGCTGTCCGGTCCCACTCAACCAGGAGTATGGCAGCCTGCAAGGCCCTAATATCAGGAGTTGCTCTCCAAGAGGTTTGTGATGCGGCAGGCTGGTCCTCACGCACACATTCGTCAGATTGTATTCTTTGGACCTGGACTCTACCCCAGGTTCCCAAGTGCTCTCATCCTAGTGCTGATCGTAAGATTCACACAGGACAGGCACTCGTCGCTATGGTGGTGTTACATTTAATTCCCCTATTGTCTAAAACTCTGACGCAACGGATTATGACTGTAACCATAAGCCATATCTGTAAGCCATATCTCCTTCGTGCCTGTAAGCGACTTGCTCAGACTTTTAAGCTAGTGACAGCTTCGTTTGGGCAGGCTTTATAGCTTCCTGGTTCGTGACGTTACCCGCTCTGACGTCCCAATTACACCTTGGATTGATTTCACATATGCTTCAAGACTTATCACGCAAAGGCGCTCCCCTAGCGTCTAAAACTCTGATGCAACGTTCGTTCCCTCTTCAGGGAGCCAAGGTTACAGTCGTAACCGAACATTCTTCATACTGTACATTATGTTGCAATGCCTATATGTAATTGTAAAATTTTAAATGACTCATTTTAGTTTGAGGGTAATTTTTATTTCAACTAAATGGTGTTTTAATACAGGCCATTTATCTGATATTAACATGAAAATAATAAGTATCAAAGCATCCTTGCTCTATCATCAGTTAATTTTCTCTTTTGCCAGAAGTGCTGCTGAAAGCACAGTTGTTGTTTCTTTTTTTATTATGACAACAGAAACAATGAAACAAAGAAAAATGAATTGATCAGTGTGGACAGACCATTTGCTGGGTTGTCTCTCTGGAACAACAGAGTAACATGATGCTAAATGTGTCTGTCTATGTTTAAGGATGAATAACTAATTTCTTGATCTGTTGACTAATTTTTGTGATCTGTTTTTTCTATGAAATACTCTCAGTCTTCCAAATAAATTGGATCGGTTTTCAAGAATACGTTTCCGTGCCAATTAAACATTTTGGAAGACACCCCATGCGGTTTATCATGCTGTTGTCTGGAGCTTAGGATAGTTTAGGATGGACACATGGCCGGGTCTATAGCAGCGATATTAGCATTTAAATGCAGTGTTTGAAGTATATGTACTGGCACCTGGCCTCACTACGTATTAAGACAATCAATCTTTGTTTGATATCATGCCCTTAACAATGAATTGCCTGAGAGCTGAAATCTCTCTGAGATCTGAAGAAAACAAAATGAGAAAGCGGTGCTCCATCAGAGAACAAAAAAGTACAGCTCCAAAAACAACCCCCACTGCGCGACTCACCTTCCAAAAAAAAAAAAAACATATTTTGCACACTGCGCCTTTAGCGCAGTTAATTCAGATTGTAAAGAATTATACGGTTTCAGTTTTAAGCAGCATGTTCATTAATTCAAAGATCTCATGCTGATTTGTTTATGACAGAAAAATCATGAATAAAACATTAATTTTGAGTAAATGTATTTTGATATCTTGTGTCACTATTCACAGTTGTAAACTCTGAATGTTGTCAGGAGTATAACAGCTTTGAAGTGTTTTTAATATTTAACTTCAAATTTTTGTAACGCAACTCTTTTTTTCACAATCTTGAACTATTTTATTTCCTCTCACATGATGACAAAAAGTAAAAATGTTAATAATATGTGAGTGGTAATAATGTAAAATATGTTGTGACTGAACTACATCACACTAGTCTCAGCTTCAGACGTCACGCCCATCGACTGAAAGTCTGATGCCTATGAGACACAAAATTTGAAACACTTCATGAGCTTCGAAGTCATCATCTGATTGGTCAAATTCCACTGGATTTCCGAGAGAGGTATGTGCCGTGTTCTTTAACGTCCTGCCAGGAAACAAAGATGCTGTGGCGCCAAACCCTCACAGAAAAAAAAGCTGACGTATTTACAGCTGTAACAATGAGTGCTTATCAGGATCAGCTAAATGCTAGATTTTCAAAAGTATGTGAAATGTGTAAAGTTTGCGGTGACTCCTTAAAATATGTATAAGCGTTTTACACACCAGTCTGTTATTCTGTGGACATTTACATGCCCCTGAACATGATGCGACAAAATGAAACATAAATGCTTGCTTTACCTGTCAGTAATATGGCCTTTTGGGCAGTCCCAGACCTTCTGCTGTCAGTCTGAAGGTCTGGCTACGTGAGACTATCATCACACTAACATTCAACAAGCAGCTCTGGAGAGACCATAATGATTACTAAAGACTGCAAAATATGAGAAACGGATGTGTGTGGTGTAGTTTCAAATCAAATCTAGCCAAAATGAAAGTTTTGGTGTTAATCCAATGGTTTGAAATGGTTTGCCAGCAAAAGCTTTCCGGAAAACTGTTATTCACTGTTAGTCACCTTCAGAGGTGCTCTGGGGCTCCATGTTGTTTGACAGAGAAATCTTTTCAGGGTAATTGAACTCAGGGTAATTGGACTCAGTCCAGTCAGATACGAGTTAAAAACAATAGACTGCCAAATTGGAATCTATGGAACAGTATAGCCTATTTTGCAAGAGTTCTGATGTTATTTTTATGAACGTCCTGTTTATGAGAACAACCGAGAACTTTGGGTATGAGCCTTAAGAAAAGAGACCAAACAGCTGGTCACTATTTAAAACAACATGTTAGCCAATAATCACTTTGGTAGTAAACTTCCCTGAGCTGATTATTCAGAATTATAATATCACACTATCAGACAACAATTAACACCCAATGTAAATTGCTCAACCCGAAAATGGCCTGACTTTGTGGGTGGGTGGATAGCTTGCTGTCAGATAACAGGAGGAAGATGATCTCAATATGGCAACAAACCATGGGAAAACCGTATGCCTGCATGTCACATGTCACACTGTTATCTGAGCCATAAACATCTGCAGTATGACCATCCATTTGCATGTGTCAGTCACAGTAATAATCAGCTTTAAATCCAGACGCCTGTCAACACAAGGACAGCCATCTGCAGATTCACACGCTCCTTTTAGTTGTGCCGACCCTTTAGAGACAAACTCAAGCGGAATTGACAACAATTTAGCAGTCTGTGTGTGGGAGATAGATTGAACATATTCGGCCATCAAATAATCAAAACAAACATCTTGCGGGAGTTTTTATACATCTGATGGAACTATATAAAACAAAAAAAACTTTGAGGTAAAACAATGTAATTTGCAGAGCACAAAAAAGTTGACGACACAACAAATCTAGTCCACAATAAACAGGATTGAGCCAAATTACAGTGTAGTTAACTAATGGCACAATAGAAATGACCCACAATGAATCTAAAATCGGGTACTAGTGCTAGGGTGACACTTTCAACAAGAAACACTTGTTGAAAATGTCCCAATAAATATTTAAATGCACTTTAGCATTTTTTATAATTTTTAGAGCTATTATGGGATGCTGATTTACACAACTCTCACCTGATAAATGATTGTTGCGCATGAACATTTCAAAGATGTTGGCATTGTCACTTTAATATTGCAAGGAAAGCAATGCAACAACACTCAATACGCTTTTTTAGCTTAATATCAACTCGCTGAAGTGTCTGAGCATTTGAAGTGCTTGTCTTAGGAAAATGTCATGTGGTGTCATGAATAATTATGAAATATGAATGATGTTGTCATCCACTAGAGTGAAAAAGAGGTTGTATTCTACAGTACATGGAGCAGGTCAGCCCTTCATGGCAACCAGCATGTTGAGATCATTTGATCAGCCATGTTCTGCAGTTTGATTAATCGCTTTATGTATTCCCCAATTGTAAGTCGCTTTGGATAAAAGCGTCTGCAAAATGACTAAATGTAAATAATAAGGCTGTACATACCAAAAAATTAAATGGTTTTACTTTTATATTTGAAATTGACTTTTACATGAACATTTACATATAAACTTAAGCTATCATCATGCCATCATTTTTCAGACAGAAATTAACCCAAACATGTTCATACACATACAGTATGTGACTCAAGACGTGCTAAAATGGAACAATACTGGGATTTCCACGTCCCAGAACATGATATGTGTCTCACAGAGTAATTAATTATTGCTAATTCTAGAAATGTTAACGTGAGATGAACAGACTGTTCATTAAAATGTTATTTTTGTTTTATAGCCATCTTCAAAGGGACTACTCACATTTAAACTCCAAAATAATTAACAACAAGGCCCTATGGATTAGCACAGAACAGTCTTTTCACACTGACACAGTGGGGAATACACAGATACATTTTTCATTTACTTCTTGCTGGGAGTAGACGTCCACTTTGCATCACAATACTTTCACATTTTAGCTTCAAATAAATTATAGCACATCCTATGATTTTATGAAGTTTACTTCCAAAATTGTCTCAACCAGTATTCTGACTAGCGATTACATCCTGATTTTTGTATTACTTTTCAGTGTTTTGTTTTAAAATATTAAAGCTTAACCATGTCTCTACATACTCTATAGTCCATCCCTCCACCCTCCCTCTAATTAATAGAGCTTCAGCTTTAAATCTGTCACAATGTCACAAGTACAGAATTAAATGAAGTGCTCCTTCTATTAGACTTTGTCATTTTAATTACATCTTAATTCTTTTTTGATTGTCGCCTTGTTTAAACAGTGCAATCTGGCTCGGGAAGATAATGTCCAGTGCCCTATCTAAGGAGAGTGCAATAATGCAGAGTGCAAGATTATTCTGATAAGATTAGTTTTAGTATAAAGTGACTGAATGCCAAATAAATTACTCTGAATCAAATTTGAACTTGCTAAGGCCAGTGCAGTCTAGTGCAGTCATTTCCTTCGCCTGTCACTTGGTTGCTCAATCAGAGCACATAATTTTCGTGACTGTGTTCAACAGTGAGGATCATCTGCTGGCCTGGGGCCAGTGTGGGAGCGTTTCAGGCCACTTGACCAAACCAACACTTGTCCTGTCAGGCCAGAACTATATATTTCATTTTATGATCATGTACATGTATTTTTAGGACTTTCTTCTGTGGCATCTGGTCATGAATTATGTTTAAAAAAAAAAAATACGATTTAGACTGGTAAAACATATAAATCTAAATGACTAACATAGATGAGATGTTTTTGTCAAATTTGCGATGATTAACTTGTGTAAGTCTTGATGAAATGCAAGAAGCAAAACTTTTATTTTGTATTGTGATGTAAATCCATTCCAGAGTGTAGCAGATTATCGGGAAAAATGTATTATTTAAAAATGGTAAAATGGAGATATGGTGATTCAAGTGATAGTTTTATTAAAAATGATTATGTCTAAATAAATACATAGACAAACAAGCAAACATTTTCATTACATATTGACTTTAAGAGTTTATGAAAAATAATAATTTGTGTGGAAAATAAAATAATACTATAAGTATACAAATTATATAAATTATGAAAATGTATATGTATGCAATTAAATAAGAAATTGTATAACTATGAAATGTACATATGAAAAGTAAAATGTAATGTAAAAAGTTATTATACATAAAATATTGACAGGGCAAGATGAATTCTGAACTAATGGCACGACCGGACAATAACTTTTTATGTTGTTTTTTTACTATTGATACTCACTATTGACGTCTTTGAAAAGTAAATTGTCAGTTATACACTGTAAAAAAATCTGTAAAAAAGCGGATAATGTACTGACAGAAAATTACCAGGACATTTTCTGTTAAATTTACGGACATTTCCTTCAACATTAAAGCGTAAGAAATTCTGTAGATTTACATTTTCTTCTATACCATAAACGGACAATACATTATGCAGACATTTCTAAATAAAATTATAGCATAGGCCTATCTTTAAGAGCAAATAAATCCAGCACAATATATACAAATTGAACTTGGTTTATTTTTACCTCATGTAAACATCCTTAAAAGTGCGTTCAGTAGCTTTAACTTGCCTTTAACAGGTGAAGACAAAAATATTATTACATCGATTAATTTAACAATGTGTAAAACACCATTGAAAATGCTTGTATTGTGGAACACTTTTTAGTTTTAAACCGCAAAATGCAGGAAAAATAAAACATGAGCAGTTACTTGTACAATATTGGAGTTGCACCAAATGGTCGTCACAGAGATAAACTTTACTTTGAAACAGTCAATATTCAAAACATTTTCAAATACATGGGAAAAAATATATTACAAAGACATGGCTGTCATTAATAACAATTGCTATAGACTTATAGTCAATAGTCAAGTGAAATGTTATTTAAAAGGACACTTCACCCAAAATGTGAATTCTGTCATCTACAACTTACATGGTACTGCAAAAAAGCTCTCTTGTACAGCATTTGAAAATAAAGAACAAAGACATTTGGTTGACATTGACATTGGATGAATTATGACTGTCCCATTGACTGCCAAGTAAATAACACTGTCAAGGCCCAGAAAAGTATGAAAAACATAATCAAAATAGTCCTTCTGCCATCAGTGGTTCAATCTGAACTTCATGAAGTGACGAGAATACTTTTTGTACCCAAAGAAAATAAATATAATGACTTTATTCAACAATTCGTCATCTGTGTCAAAGTAGCGCCATTTTGGAGAATATCCGTTGAACACAAACTACGTACGCTGTTCTGTGTCAGCCGCACCACACGGATACGCTGTTTTTGTTAAATAACGACTTATGAATAAAGTCAATATTTTTATTTTATTTGCGTACAAAAAGTATTATCATCACTTCATAAAGTTTAGATTGAACCACTGATGTCACATGGACTGTTTTAACAATATCCTTATACCATGTTTATGTGCCTTGACCATGTAAGGACCCTTGCTGTCTATGGAGGGTAAGAAAACTCTCAGATTTCATCAAAAATATCTTAATTTGAGTTCCGAAGATGAATGGAGGTCTTATGGGTTTGGAAGGACATGAGGGTGAGTAATTAATGACAGAATTTTCATTTTTGAGTGAACTAACCCTTTGATTATTTTCAACTAAGCAGTGACACAACAAAATGCTGTATACATGGTTTAATTACATGTGTTCCTTACATGTGTATGAATTCCAGCGTAGGTGCCATTCTCCTGAAGAGAATGTGTAGCTCAGCCACAACAGGGAAGGAAATTATAACTTCTTGAATGACAGCAATCTTCCAGACATCACCAATAATCAATAAACAAATAAGACATCATAAACAACACATTGTAAATTCAGAAAGCCACTTCAAACATGGATTAAATATTTCCTAAACAAACAACTTCAATAAATTCAACTGAATAAATGACTCAATTACTATTTTGTTGTTAGTATTGAACATCCCTAAAGGCAGGGGCGCGGGAACAGGGGGTGCTGAGGGTGCTGCAGCACCCCCTGTTTTTTTCTGTGGGCAACTGTAAACTGTTGTGAATAAAAAAAAAAAATAGGCTAAATTTGTTATGATAAAGATTCATTTAAACATTTCTATGGTTGCTCCGATGTTTATAACATTTGGTTTACATTGGCTATTTTGCTATCTATTTCTATGTGATCGACATATTTACCATTTGCCCATTAATTTAACAGTTGTAAGAATTAAAGTTATCAAAGTTATTAAACTGATGCAGGGCTATTTGATGCGCGCGTTGCGCACATCCTGCCAAATCACGCACGCAGCACTGCCAATGCTTGCTTTTATGTTTGTGAATGTTATGTTTGTGTTGTGGGATCTGTAGGTTGTGACTTAAAAGCGGAACATGGAAATATCATGGATGTACTGGACGAATTTTTTTTTTTTTTTTTTTGCGATATGAGTCTTTCCCTTATCCCAAAACAGCTTATAGCTACCTATTAAAATAGTTCAGTTTTGTATGTAATGGAAAAGTGATTAGACTATGTTTTTTTTTTTTTTTCTTCATAAAGTTAATTTTGAAAAACCTTGGGAGCATTTTTTGTTCGTTAAATGTTTTTTTTTTTTTTTTAAGCAACGACCAAGCGGCCAGCATCAGAGTTGATCGCCTATGTTTAGCCTTATCAAATCATCACGACTTGACTAAAATAAAATCGATAGATAAGCCTATAAACAGATCAAGCATATCACAGTGTTAGTTTAAATGTTTAAATGTGCAATATCCAACAGTTTGTGTGGAGAGTGGAACCTGAAGCGAGCTTTACAGGACATGGAGGCTCCAGCGTGGTCACTTGGATTTTTTTCTTACAGTAAAAACAACTTAAAATACGCCGTGTGATTTTTATTTATTTTTCTCATAAAGGTAAGAGTAATATATCATTTGGAACTGTAAAGGGTCTACTTTTATTTGTGTGCATTCACAATATCAACATTGTGCTTTTATAAAATAGGAAAACAGAGAATGCACTTTCTGCAGGTTTTGAACAAGAGCGCTTCAATGATGAACCGAAACTTGGCAACTCGAAACTGGCTCAGAGATATGATAAATATATCTATAGAAAGCTTTAAAATACTACTTTAAAACGAAATAATTCAAAGCAAAGCAAAAACTCTTCATTAGCCTATGTAATCCATTAAGATGCATATATTTCTCTCTGCGCATCCAATGAGGAGATGGCGAGTCATTTTTCCCGTCACCTCACCATCTAAAATATAAAAATAAGGGAAAGCATAAAACAGGCCCGATTATAATTTGCGTTTTATTTTATAATTGTATTCAATAATAAAAAAAAAAAGTCTGTAAATCTTTGTCCTTGAAATGTAAAGGATTTGCTGCAATGCAATTTTGTCTGACTGATAGGCCTATGTTAATTATTTATTGGCCTATCTTTTTAATCCATGCAGCAAATGCTTTAAAAACAGCTTTAAAATTACTTTATTGCATTCCAGATGCTTTTAAAAGAACATTTCACTATACATTTTAAGGGTTTTTAAGCTTGAATGTAGCTTGAATGTAAAACATTGTTATGAATTCATTGTATTCCCATTTGTAAAATAGCTAATTGTTGTCTAACACGATCTCATGAAAGTGCGTAGGCTATATATTTTCTGTTTCTATTTGGCGTAATATTTATACGCAGAAATATTTCCTGTTTCTATTTGGCGTAATATTTATACGCAGAAATTGACTACCCCCCCCACAGCACCCCCTACATAAAACACCTTCCCGCGCCCCTGCCTAAAGGTAAATACAAATGGAAGGATATGGGTAGAAATTAAATTTGAAATGTTCAAGTTGATATGCAAAATGGCAATGCATTACAATACATAAAATGGCAATGTAGTTCTGTATTTTAATTTATATTTTTATTATCATTAGATTTGCCATTTTCTACACTAGTTTTAATATATTAATTGGCAAAATATTAAATCAAAAATGAATTACCTATATTGAATAGATATGTTTAACATGTCCAAGCAAAATTATAATTTAAATGCTTTTTTTCCTAAATGAAATTAGACTTAGGGGTAGGACACTTGGGATTGCATTTCCATCATAATACTGCTTGATAAATGTAGCAAAATGCAGTGAGAAGTATAGGACATTCTGAGCAAAAGGAGCAGCAAAAGGGTAGTAAAATGCTGATTTAAATGTGTTTTATTTTTCTTAAATGCATTGAAACTTACATATACGACGTTTCAATAGCATTTTCATTTAATACCCCACAGTGAATATAGTTTAAGTAAACGTGGAAAGCGCTTGGTTAGCGGTGAATATTGACCTATTGCGCATCCTGTTGCTGAGCCCTGCCTTGATGTAGCCTAACGATTGACAGGTCAGGGGCGTATTGCACTTTCAAATGCATTTCAAATCAACATTTACTTTATATCCATAGTGAGGTATTAAATGAAAATGCAATTAAAATGTCTTATATGTAAGCGTCAATGTATTTAAGAAAAATAAAATATTTAAATCAGTATTTTTCTATACCCTTTTGCTGCACCTTTTGGCTCAGAATGCATCCACAAATTATCAGTACATTTTGCTACAATTATAATGCTGTATTATGATGAAAAAGCAATCCCAAGTGTCCTAACTCCCAAGTCTAAATGCATTTAGGAAAAACAGCAACTAAATGATAATTGTACTACAGTCTTGGCTTGGACATATTAAACATATCTAATCAATGTGTAAAAAAAATAAAATAATAATTTTGCAACTTATAAAGCGTTAAAATATGTTTTTATTTTGCATATTAAAACTGCTGTAGGAAATGGCAAATGTAAATTGTATTTAATTTTATTTTCATTTTGGACTAAATATTGCACATATGTATGGGGAAATGTCAATTTAAATAGAGAAATACATTGCAATTTTATATGTTGCATTGCCATTTTGCATTTCAAATTGAATTCTGCTACCCACATATTTCCATAAATAAAAACTGTTAACAAATAAAACAGAAGATAAACCCATTATAAGAATGCAGGGGGTGATTGGGATACACAGTACATCAGCAATAACGACCTGTCATTAGAAAAGAAAACAAAATAAACACCATGAATGCCATGAACTGATGTCCCTTTAAAACATGATTCACATTAGGGGTGTTCGGTTCTAGGTTTTTCGGAGTCGACTCCGACTCCCACCATAGGAGTCGACGGAATCGAGTACATTTAGTGTGACTGTCCAAATTACTCTGATTTAGCAGTGACAATAGCTGCTTTATATTTTTTTTATAACATACGCAGAGCTAATGTCTCGAGACGAACACTTATGACAGATAAAATAGGTTACTACATAAATATTGTGATAGCCTGAATGAGAAGCTAACTGAGAAGCTATTGTTCCTTCAAGCGGTCGTTTTTTACCAAGTTTATGGTAATGAATAGCATCCATAGTTTATGCATTGCTTATTTCTGCCTTGTCGCATAATGTGATCATAATCAACATCGGATCTCAAACTTGTTTAACATATCAAAATTGTTTCAATACTTGCTGCTGTTTGAAAGTGAGTTAAGCTAAAAGTATTTTTAAAGTCTTCAATGCTGTTGTTATAGCAGTTAACTATATGAAATAATCTGAAAGAAAACCAATAGATAATACAAAAAAAAAGCTAGAATTAGTTTTTTTCTTCTTTAGAAAACATACTCTGTTTTTATCGTAACCTCGGTTTCCTAAGATATGGGAACGAGTACTGCGTCGATATATATCGACGTAAGAATGGGAAAATTCCTTTTTTCCCCTTCACTGAAGCCTTTTTCAATCATGCAGTTATAACTGCATGTAATTGGTTCATGTAAGGTGAAAGAAAACTAACCAATCCGCGGCGGTGGCGAGCGAGCCAATGGCTATGCAACCCGCCATAGCCCACCAAAATGGGAGTGGCGTCTGGCTATATAACCCGCTGCCTGCCACTGCATCTCAGATTTCTTCGGTGGAAGCAACCGAGCGTGCAGCTCATAGCACGGCCAGGAACACAGTACTCGTTCCCATATCTCAGGAAACCAAGGTTATGATAGTAACCGAGTACAATCTCTTCCGGTATTTCACTCATACTGCGTCGATATATATCGATTTAAGTATGGTAACCAGTTAAAATCATGCCGTGCTATGATGTGGAATGACTTGAATCTAAGACTCATGTGGGATTAGGCCCAGGGGAGTCAATAGAATACATCAAGCACAGGGTGAGCCTTGAGGGTCATCCGTGGCCTGGGTGTCGTACCGTAAGTAATACCTGGCGCCCATACAGTTATGGACAGACCAAGCAAAAGAGGGGCTTGAACGATGTTGGTCAAGTGAACCTAAAAAGATTGCTATTTAAGCAGAAAGGAGTCTGACCTGCAAGGCGGGGACATCCAGGATTTAAAACCTTGTAAATGTGGATGGCGGGGACCAGCTAGCCACCTCACAAATGTCTGAAATGGACACCCCGCTGGACCATGCCCAAGATGATGTGATGCCTCTGGTGGAATAGGCTCTGACTCCAATGGGGCACTGCAACCCTGAGGAGGAGTATGCTAATATGATAGCCTCCATTAACCACCAAGAAATGATCTGCTACGTAACAGGGCCACCTTTAACGTAGTTACCGAAGCCAACAAAAAGCTGTTCTGGAGAGCACCTTAGGTACAAAACCCAGACATGGTTTCAGAACGACACTGGAGTCATTGGGCCGAATTCCAGGCAAACAGGGTTGACGGAAAGGGCCTGCTGGTCTCCTACTCGCTTGACCGACGCCAGTGCTCGAACAGCAGGGCGGTTTTCAACGAGAGTACTCTGAGGCTCGATGATTGCAATGGTTCAAACAGGGGCCCTTCTAGGGCCCTCAGTACGGTTGGTAAATCCCAAGGTGGAACTGTACGAGGACGCGGGGGATTCATTCTCCTGGCGCCTCGTAAAAATTTAGTTACCACACTCTCTGCCCACCGTTCGGCCAGCAATAGGGGCATGGAAAGCATGGATGTCCCGTCTCAAGGGGATCGGCCACGGGGCTGCTTTCAGCAGCTGGAATAACTCCGACACACACAGTTGGTTCTTCCAGAGGGGGGCTATTAGAATCAACTTGTGCCGTTGCTCCATGACTCGCCTGAGTACCTGCGGTAGCAGAGCGACTGTGGGAAAAGCATAAAAAGGAAAGCTGGGCCATTTGTGGGCCAGGGCATCCGTGCTCCTTGTAAAAAAGATTAGGCCGTGAGAGTTGTCTTTGGAGGCGAAGAGGTCTACTCGAGCCCTGCCAAAGATTTCCCAAATTCTCTGAACTGCTAGCGGATGGAGCGTCGATTTGCTCAGAGCCCACACAAAAAGGTCGTTCACCAGCGTGCAGAGTTGCTTCGAGACTAGGCCGTCCTAGTGATTTATGTATGAGACCACGGACCCGCTGTCTCTGAGCGTATTAGCACATGGTGTCCCCGAACATCCGGCAGGAATAATTGACAGGCCTGACACACTGCTAGCATGTCTAGGCAGTTGATGTGCAGGCCCGACTCCTTTTCGGACCATAGGCCGGTTTGCCGTTGCACAGCACTCCCCAACCCTTGTTGGAAGCGTCTGTCGTGACAACCTTTCTTCTGAGCACCGGGTCTAGGATAACGTCTCGCTTTAGCCAGAAGGGGTCCCTCCAACGGGCCAGCGATGATACACAGGCCTGAGTCACCGTTACACTCTTTACATCAGTCTAGACATTTTAACTTAAGTTAAAAGAGTGAGAGAAAAGTTGATGCACTCCTGACGACTGAAGCGGCATTCTCTGTGCGTGCATGACGTGTGTGTTCACAGACAGCATGCCAGTAACGTTACCGAATTAACTTATCGTGTGTGGGGGTGTATGTAACACAAGACAATACAATGTCTAAACCTACCTTGTTTGACAGAAAACAGAAAACAAGAAATTATATCCTTGAATAATTCCGCGATGTCAGATCTTAACCTAGTCATATAATCTATTTTAAATAATACAAAAAAGTCGTAATGGTATCTTCTTTTCTTGACAATTGCCCTGCCAGCTTCTGATGAAGGCACAGTTGTTGAAGGAAAATTCCTTCAAATTATTATGGTATACTGTAGTTTTTACAGTGTACCATTTTTTATCATTCCACAAAATAAACAAAATTGCAGGTTTAAATTAGCCAAGAATTCCAAATGTTGTCTTATACTATCCTATGGCACTAGGAGTTGCACATTGAGCAACTTTAGTTTATTGACTAACTAATCTGCTTTGGGAGTTTAAGAGGAGTCTCAAATGACTCACAAATTACTTTTAGGCTATATAAGCCAACATGATGCTAAAACCTTTAAGCTTAAACCCACTGTTCAGGTCAGCAGTACATCTAAAATCTGAGTGTCCCTGAACGTACTGAACAGCATAGAGCCCAATATCAGTCCCACCTCCGAGCACTGGTCTGTTTCCCCCTGTCCATAATGGGGAGGCATTGTAATGTCATTTATCCAACTTACCACAGCGTCAGAGCCTGGCGCCCTCACTGCAGACTAAAGGCTCCATCATTGGGTAAACAGTGTTCCACATGAGTGTGGTCTCATCAATAAATTATTAATGAAATGTTCAGATTGTTGCTGCCTCTGCAGCAGGACCTCCCTATAATGAGCTGTGTGAAACCCAAAGGGAGAGCTACAGATGGAACGAGAGAGATGCAGTCAGTGAATGAGAGAGATAAAAAGAGTTACAGAAAAAATTGTAAAGACATGAGAAAATATGCAGAGCATGGTAAACAATGTGCATGATCTGTAAAGCGCGATTTGAATGCAGAGAAGCTCTGTGTTATGTTTGCCACAAAACTGGATAAATTAAATGCTTAGCGCTAATAGAACAGCAAAGGTGTCATAGGTGCAGCAGGAAGTCTTGTGGCGCAAACTGCCTGTCTGACTTCTTTTAAAAGACTTGATCTCATGGAAGATCATATGCAGGGAAAATGCAATGCAAATATAAAATAATAGAACACAAATAAGTGGGCTTAGTCCTAGTAGCATGTATGCAGTGAAGCTTAGCATCACAAACAACACTGTTCACTAAACCATCTGATGCATATTTCATACAAAACATATCCATTTTTTCGGAGGAACTTAGGAGTTGTGTAATAATAGCTAGTTAATTTACTATTTTCCAGGAGAGAAAAAAATGATGTGGCATTATATATGTAAAAACAGATAGCTGATCAACATGCAATATGGATCAGAACTTATGCTGTTTATTCGAAGGTCTGACTATGCAGGATTAACTATTACATAACTTTGATTAAAGATCTGCAATACTGAACAACATTTTTCAGAGAAACTCACTTTGCCAGAACACTGGGTTTTCAATTCAGCCTGTCAGCCCCTATGACAATTCATAACTCTGAGTGAGAACATTGTGAGCAACTCCTCTCATTTCTGAGAGCTTTACTTAAAAAACAAAACAAAACAAAAAAACTATATACTATGTATAGTGTTTTGCTGGGTGATAACTGGTGATTAGCTTTAGGCAATATATATATATAGCCTACAGCGAATCATATCAGTTATCACCCAGCAAAACAGACAAAACCATGACAACTGCAAACAATATTGAATGCATTTTCCATTGCCTTTACTTTCTTAGCTGCCTGGCAAACAAATTAGCCTTTCCGCCTATAGCTATACGTAACAAAACGTCAGGGTTAGATAGTCTTTAAGTTTAAATAGGATTAAACAGCATAGCTAATCAAAGAGCTTGATTAATAAAAGCTAAAGCCCAGCATGTTACTGTGGAAGTCCTTTTCATAGAAACATGTTAATTAGAACAAAGCCGCAACATTGTCATCGTGCGCTATGATTGTTACCATGATATTTACAGAACTAAATCACAGTTGTGATGATGGTGAAAGGCGTCTGTACTAAGATAGCATACTCCTAATTTGTGTGATGTTGTGTCTGATTGTGTAGGCTACACAACTTGCCAAGACATCAGCATTACATAATATGTTTATTATTGGTTTCTTTGGCATGAAAACAGTGGATTCACTGTAGAAAGAACACACATGTATTCTCTAGCAATGGATGGGGAGTCATTTAGCAGCCACTTTCTTATCTAAAGTAATTAATTTTGATTTATTACAGGAACTTTCTCTCTGGAACAGCCCGTCCTGCTGAAAAGACCAGCCTGCATTTAAAAGCTAATGTATTTTGAAAATCTGGAATCTACTTTTTTTGAAACTGATTGATTGTAGGCCTCATTGATCTGAGTTTATGCACCTTATGAGTTTTTGAGTGAACATTGCCAAAATTCTCCTCAAATAATGCTGTTTTGCTCAAAAACTGAGTGGAAGAAAAAAAAACGATCAATATAATATAATTTAAAACATTGCTGACATTATTAGAATGTTGTAATCAATAACTCCACGTATGTAAACCTAAACTCTATTACAGTAAGAATTAAAGGGATAGTTCACCCAAAAATGTAAATGTGTTCACTCACTCCTCATATCGTTCCAAATGCATAAGACCTTTGTTTATCTTCAGAGCACAAATTAAGATATTTTGTATCAAATCTGAGAGATTTCTGACCCTGTAACACAAATGACTCTTTGGACACAAAGAGTATTGTCATAGCTTCATAAAATTACAGTTCAACCACTGAATCTTTAAGTTGTGTTGTTGTCTATGCAGGATCAGAAAGTTCCCAGATGTCATTAATAATACCTTAATTTGTGTTTCAAAAACGACCAAGGGCCTTGTGGGTTTGGAACAACATGAGGATGATGACAATTTTCATTTTTGGGTGAAATGTCCCTTTAAAGGGGGCAAATTATGCAATTTCATGTTTTCCTTTGTCTTTGGAGTATCACAAGCTGTTTGTGACTATATAAGATCTGTAAAATTGCAAAGATTAAAGTCTCAAACCCATAGAGATATTCTTTATACAAGTTAAGACTCTGCCACGTCTTCCTAAAATGGCTCATTCAAACACGCCCCCACATGTCTAAGTCACAGTGTGGGAAGATTTGCATAGCACCGCCCAAACGTAAACGCAATGAAAGAAGGCGTAATTTATTCTCGCTGTAGTATTGCTGTTGCTGCCGCCATGTCGTGGAGACACCGTGTGTTTTATTGTGAAAGTGAAACTAACGTGTTTGGCCTTCCTAAGGAGTACACACCAACATATAAGTGGTTCAGTTATATTTACAACACTGTTCCAGAACAGTACAACGTAAATATTTGAGTGTGTGTAGCGCATTTTACGGAGGACTGGTTCCTGAACCTGGGAGAAAGTAGCCTACAATGTGAACACTATTGTAACGGTCTCCCTAATAACACCTTAGAGAGGTGAACTACAAGATAATTAGAGGGAGAGACTCACCAACCAAACTTGCACTTAAACAAACAAATCAAAGACCAAATTTGAAAGATCAGGAAAAATACATTTACTTAAACGAAACACATCCAGAGAAATCAAAAATAGGAAACAAAAGGAAAAATACACACAACCACGATCCTAGCACTGACATTCAACAATGCCGATGAGAGGAAATCAAACCTTATATTACCATTGTCATGTAGTTTGTGGAGTAATCTCAAGGAGTTATTAATTAGAGTTAATTGTCCTGTGCAGTGATGAAGTGTCCAGTAAGTAAAGTAATCCAAAGAAACATTTCATCAAAAATAATCCAAACCACCAAACAATAAATTGAGGCCTTGATACTGCGGTCCTCTGGATACTGAACCAACAGGGTCCAGGCACAACAGCAGCATAGAATCCACAAAGTTGATGAATTGAAGATCGTGCCTATATATAAAAAGTCATTCTACAAACAAAACATATAAACTAACATTAACATGCCATTTAAAAGCCAAACAGTAACTGTAAAACATGAATGACACAATACAGCTTGTCCATGAGCAAGCAAAATTTAACATAACTTAGAAAAAAAGCGACACCAAAAAAAAAACATGATAACCAAACTCTGGGTGGTTACACTATGAATGGCTGTGATGTGAACACTATAAAGTGGTCTAGTTGCTCTGGGACATAGCATCACAACATGGTAAGGGGCATAACATTTCTGTCACATTCTTGAGGTATTCAGCCAATCACAGAACACTGGATAGCTGGCCAATCAGAGCACACCTCACTTCTCAGAATGATGAGCTTTGTACAAATCGGCACATTTCAGAAAGGCGGAGCATAGTGGAGCAACAATAATGCACAGTATGTGGAAAATAATGTTTTTTTTAACCTCGAACCATGTAAACACATTGCATTACACCAAATACAGAAAATAGTGTTATTTTTAGCAACATCATATGACTCCTTTAACATTCAATACACACAAACAAGAAAAATATATAATTTCTACAAGTGAAATATCAGTCAAATATAGGCTTGCAATGAATGTCATGGATATGCAGCCAGGATAAAACTGCTGTTTTTAGACATCCATAATACTTATACTAAATGGAAAAAATACTTGATTTAATCTCTAATCTGGAGCCTTTGTTCCATGATTGCAAATCCAGCCTAGCGCTGATGCAATGCTCCCAAAAGACCAAGTTAAAGACAAATTCAGGAAGCAAATAACGTACCATAAACCTTTTGCCCCACACCAAATACATCATCAGGTCTGTTTACAATCCTCTGCAGTCTGAGTTTGAATCATTAAGCTCAACTTCCCTTTCAGGTCACAGCCCTTTGGTTCTCACCCCGCAGCTATGAATCAAAATCCGTCACACTCTTAGCCATGATCTCTCAGGCATGCATTTCAATATTTTGCCATAAATTGGAATATTAATAATTTACTGGCTGCGGAGAGAATCACTAATTAGAGGCTTAATATGCCTGTCTGGACAATGTGCAAAATAAACATCCTTTTGTTCTCTTTAATAGATGAGCCTGCAATAGCTTGAGGTGGAAAAAAAGACAAAAGTAAAGGGCTGGTCAGATCTGCTTTTAGCATTGCATCACTTTCAGCATGAATCAGCAGTAAGATCGTCAGTTTGGTCGCATATTTTCAGCAAGCAGTGGTGGTCACAGTACACAGATCAAGTACTTGAGTAAAAGTACACTTGAACGTATACTAAAATATTACTCCAGTAAAAGTAAAAGTACTGCTTTTTCAATTTTACTCGAGTGAAAAGTACAAAAGTACTCAATTTTTATGTACTTAAGTAAAAAAACTGATAGACAGATTTATTTTGCAATTTTATATAGACTACTTTATTTAATTTTATATTAGCACATATTTTTATAATCCTACTGCCCAAAATACCTGGGTTTTCCCAAAATAACCACTATATAGTCACCAGATATATATTGTTGATATGGATCGTTGATGACAGGTATTTGAAGATGTTTCTCTGTGAAGCTTACACTGCCATGTACCTGAGAGAAAACAGATTTCACCATCTAATTTTCACCAGTAAGAAAAAGTGTTTTAGAACTTGTTTTGCAGAACGTCGGTTATATATGACATTAGAATTAGGCCTGAAATTAGGAAGAACATTTTAAGGAAAATCTAATTATATTTTTATAATGATTTTTTCTTCTCAAACCTTGTTAAAAACACCCCTGGCCAAATGCCCCAGAGGGCATCACTTGCCACTCTGATAATTACTGTAGTGACCATGTTCTGAACATCACATCCTTTCTTTTTCCCTCAGATGGAATCTATCTAGGTGGCTGAATAAAGATATTTGGACTTTATATCAAAAAAATTCCTCAACTTAGCACCAGCAAGCTTGTTAGCTAGACAGTTAGCATCAGCTAACAATATTTACTTATTTTCAGTATGGTTATGAATAAACATTCATATCTGTCTACTCGGCTAGTTGATCTAAACAATATAAAAATGTAACGTTATACTGTTGATAAACAATATAAAAACAGAGCGTCACATAGGTCTAAATGCATAGCATTTAAAATAAAACTGCTAACGTTACAGCAGCGGGAATATGAACTGTGTATCTCCCCGGGTCCACACACCATCTAACTGTACTTGCTCCGAGCAGGTCGCGAACCGGGATTCCGGGCGCGGGAGGCGGGCGCCCTAACAAGGAACACCAAGGCTACAGCCTCTTGCGCCGGTCGCTAGAGCGCCTCTTTTGAGGTCAGGGGGAGTGAGGTTTACACACAGCCCTTACTGGTATACATCCGTTACGTGCATGAGTTGTTATATTTAATCGGTGTTATTTTAATGTTTTGTTTTTGACCTAAAACATAACGTTAGAGACACTGATGTTGATCTGTCTGCATTCAAGCATTTCAGTGGGCTTAAATAGATCACCCTTTACAGCAGATTTAGTTCACAAACAACTGAAAGTTTTGACCTAAATATTATTTTCAGTTACAATAATTAATCCTAAAATTCGACATCAGTAACGCGTTTCACAGCATCAGTAGCGGCGCTACTCACAAGATCTCGGTTCTTTACTTGTGAGTTCAGTTCACTGGAGAAGACTCGCTCTAAAGCGGATCATTTGAATCAGTGAGTTTTCGAGAGAACAGCTGCAATCGGATCATGGCAATTCGTGAATGAATCGTTTGTGGCGATTTTGCGAACCGATTGAACAGGTTCACTGAAAATAATCAGTTTGTTCATGAATCATACACGCTTCTGCGTCTCGAGCACGTGATGTATTATAAGGAGTAACGATATGTTTTATGAAATGTAGTGAAGTAAAAGTACGATCTTATGCTTTGAAATGTAGTGAAGTAAAAGTAAAAGTTACTCAAAATAAAACTACTCCAGTAAAGTACAGATACTTGAAAAATGTACTTAAGTACAGTAACGAAGTAGTTGTACTTCGTTACTGACCACCACTGTCAGCAAGTGTAGTGAACAAGTTGTGTTACATTATAATTTTACACTTGCACTGTATTGTAAATCTGCAATTAAGTGCTCTGAGGTCAGAAATTAAATTCCCACAGAAAACTTGATTCTGTAGAGCTGTACACTACAACAGCATTGTAGCCTACGTCAAACAATTAGACATTCCTATTTAGCCTTCGTCATGGGATGTTTATTGCTCTGATTTCTGTAGTGGTCTGACAAAAAAGGGAAGTGAAAGGAATCACGCATTGATTGAAAGCGGCTGGTAATTACCTTGTCTGACCTACTAATCAATGTATTGATCATCAGAACACTCTACTTCAGTTTTGTGTATTTCACCATGTCCTGTGTAACACTGTGACACAGTAAGCTGATTCCCAGTGGGCAAAGGTCATTTGAAGAGCGATCAAATTCTTAACACAATGGTTCGTAGCTCATTATTGACAACGCCTTCAAAAATGAGCAGGTGAAGGATTTGTGAATGCGTTCCTCACTGTGATTAATGGACAACGTGGTCTCATAAATACCAGGCAGGAATGTATCCAACACTGACATCCATCGAGTGGGGATTGATGAGCAGACTTTAACACAAGGTTAGCCGGGCCAGTTAATTACATTAGCTCCCTCATTAGCTGTTATTGTCAACAAGCCAGAATAGAAGACAAAATTCACAATGAAATGAGCTCATGGTATACAAGATGAGTAAATGGTGCTCTAAGAAAGATTCCTCCAAAGCCGGGTTCATTCACACATCATGGTTTTCCTGTCTGACCAAAATTAATGACCATTCACACCAGACTTGCTGCTGTTTCACACCCAAGGTTTGCCTATTCTAAGTTTTCTTCATACAAACTTTAGTTTAGACATTAAAGGTGCTATGTGTAATATTTTGTAGGATCTATTGACAAAAATGCAATATCATATACATAACTATGTTTTTAGAAGTGTATAAAAACCTCACATGATGAATCGTTATGTTTTTTATTGACTTTTTAAGCTCATATGAGCTTTATTTGTCACATACACAATTATACAGAGTATAATCAGCAGTGAAATGTGTTCTCTGCATTTAACCCATCCAAGTGCACACACACTTGGAGCAGTGGGCAGCCGACACTGCAGTGCCCGAGGAGCAGTTGGGGGTTCGGTGCCTTGCTCAAGGGTCTCACCTCAGTCGTGGACAATTCCTGACGGAGCCGAGATTCGAACCCACAACCTTGGGTTACAAGTCCGACGCTCTATCCATTAGAGCCACGACTGCCCCACTTAGAGCCACGACTGCCCCCCCAGAGCCACGACTGCCCCCCAGAGCCACGACTGCCCCCCAGCTTAGAATGAGCAATTTATATCTACATACTAGGGGTTGCACAGACTAGTCAACTAGTCGTTTTCAGGGCTCTGCCATGATGCTTTAAGCTTGAAGTTGACTAGTCGCTGGTCCTATAGAGGGCGCAATAGGATAATAAATCCACATTTATGCTCCGTTTCCAAACAGTTAAAATTACAAACTAATTCATACTCTGAATGTGCTCCAAAAGACATGTGCGATTATATTACTGGATGCTCGAAATTGAATGGCAGAATGCACGTTTTAAACAGCTTATTGTACAGGTAAGTTAATCACGTTCTAATCTAATGCGCTGCTGCACTGTAACGCACACACATTGGCTACAGACAGGAGCGCGTACAATACATCACGTGCAGATCGCGCACACAGAATCATTCAGTGTGAAAATTTATTGTCAACACTGTTCTGTGATTTCTCAGTAAAATAGCTTAGAAACTGAAAAGTTCAAGCATATATTTCTTAATAACTAAATCCCACAGCTACACTACTAGTAGAGAGACGCTGCCAGGTAGAATTAATTCACACGCAATTGCTCTCACTAATGCATTCATTCATATGAATGTAATCTTTACTGTACTACTTATCTGTATCTGATTTAGAATGAGGGAATCTGTGAGAAATATAACAATCCAAAATACTAAAGAACTGATAAAAATAAGCTGTTATAGGTGCAATAGTCATGTGGGCAGCGCTGTGTCATATTTCATAGCTGTGCACATGGCGTTTGTCACAGCTCCAGATTTATTTGTTCATTAATGACATCATGAGCGACTAGTTGACTTCGACTTGACTTTCATAAAATAAAAGTTGACTTTAAAAAATCACCTAAGCACAAAAGCACATATACCATAAACACATAACTTTGCAACAGGAAACATATCCAGCTCTGGCAAGCAGCCATCGGTCCGGTGCTATTTATTTTGGCGCCGGGTGTGAGTACGATCCGGGATGCCTGCACGATCCGTTCTGCGCATGCGCTTAATTACGTGGAAAAGCGTCACGGTTTCCCTACACTATTGGTATCACGCATGCGATGAAACGAGCGGCCAGGCGGCACAACTGGCGGCATATTTTTGTAGGCTACATTGTGTTTTCATTTAACAGTTCATGTCGGGTCTATTTTGATATTTTAAATGTAGCTTACGCTATGCATTATGATGTGTTTACGTGGATGCCAATTCAAAATAATAAAGGAGCTTTTACATGACGATTTTGGTTACATGTGGAATAAAGTCTGAATCTTTCTGTCACTACAAACCTTCAGTTTCCTCCATACTCCCCTTTGCGATTGCTGTATGGCATTAGGCCTACTTAACTTGCCGTGTTTCGATCTGAGGTCATTAGTATTATCAAAGGCGGTTCGTGTCATTTTTATTAAAAGCTGCTAATATTAGTTAACTTTAAGGTGAGTAATTTTGTATTAGTATGGCTAATTATACATATATAATGTATATACAGGCTAATATATCTATCTATATAATCTAAATGAGGAAAATAATCCCTTCAATGGTGTTTACAGAAGACAATAAGGAAAGGTGCAGCGTGGAACAGATCGTGCAGTGTCGTAAATCGTCGCAAAACAGAATTGTCATTTCGCTTTCTACTACGTCATTATGCGCATGCGGACGGATCGTGCAGGCATCCCGGATCGTGTACCCACACGGTCACAGACCGCTTGGACAGCCTGGCGGTACGCCAGAGGCAGTTGGTCGGGGAGGGTAATGTCTGTAATCGGGAGGGAGCAAGAGTCCCACTGCAGCGCTCTTCCCAGGGTAGTTATCCAGCACGGCCTTGACCGAGGCGGTGCCGTGAGCCAGAAAAGATAAGATTGATTTGTTTTGTCTTTGGGGCGAACAGCTGCATACCTTCACAGCTGTTCTCTCTGTCCATTCTGGTCTCCGAAAGCATCAATTTTCACTTGCAAAGCCGTGAGCTTCATCGTGATAAAATCCATATTACGGTTAATAGTCTCAGTCTCAATGCTGACCGCTCTTCCCACAGCTTCAATCAAAACGGGCAGCCTTGTGAGACTTTGGACAGCTGTTCCCGTCTTCTGAATTTTACGATAACCCAGGGCAAAGCCTAATCCAATCAGCAAAATACCCGTTATCATGGTACCGAATAGGTAGATATCTTCAATGTCCTCCACGGAAAGAGCCGCCAGACATACGATTTGCCACCTCTCACACGCATCCCTCGTATAGCCGGCTGCGAACGTCCCGTCAGGACAAACAGGTTCCCCAGAACCCAGACTTCTTGTTGAGAAGATGGTGTCAATTGCACTAAGAGACCAGTTGATCAAATCCATAATCTTCTAGTTTGGAGAGCCGTGCAGAGAGAGTCTCTCAATAGATGAGACAAGACAAAAAGAGGCAAGCAGGGAAAATAAGGGAAGGACGGGGAGTGAAATGTGACCGCCGTTGAGAGCCAAACGAGAAAGTATATATAATTCCTTAATTTACCTTTGTAAAGAAACCTAATTTCTGACTACTCTCTGCTGTCTCAGACTACGACATCTTAGCCCTGTTTCGGGCACTGTAGCTTCTCTAAAGGTAGGGGTGAGCAGGGGACTGAGCCAGCATTCAAATTCCAAACAGAAGTGAGCATCCCTATGTCCTACTCCCTTCGAAGAACAGAGCCCTTTGAAGTGTGTTCGTTTAAGGGTGTAGGGCATTACTGTCTCGTATAAGCATTTGGAACTCCCTTGGCGAAGGGAATGACTGACCAAACGTTACCTTGACAATGTTACGTATGCATGCATCATTCAGCATTCCATCAGTTGTTGTAAATATTTTTTATTCTCATTATTATTATTTTATTTAAATACTGTCTCGCTGTGTCTTATTTACTATTAAACGTTTTCAAAATAAACAAGCTTAAACCCAGCAGGCACACAACATCATAATTCAATTCAAGATTATTTGTATAGAGCTTTTTACGATACAATTGTTGCAAAGCAACTTCACAGGAAATTAAGTTTCTAAAATAGATTTATATTGTAAAAACTCAATATAATTAACTTATGGCTTATAAATGACAACATGGTTGAATCAAAACCATGTTAATCCCGTGGCAGAAACAGAGATCGCAACCAGTACCGTCTCAATCAGGCTCCTGAAGTCTCTCTTTAGTGTCTCCGTCTGCCGCAGCTTGGTGTTGTTAACCACCTTATGTATCACAACAGATCCAATGCTCTCGTCATCTTTCAGGATCGCGGGTATCTGCGCAGAAACATCAAGAACACTAGCACCAGGGAAACAGCGAGTTTGCACTTTACCCTCAGCTAACGTAGCACGGACGTGCCGGACGATTGAGTCTCAGATGATCACAGCATCACGTTCTGTCTCGCAGAGAGGAGCGAATCGGTTACGGGAGGAGATCTCGAAGGGAGGAGAAGGGGAGAAGAGGGGGAGAAGTTGTTGACCGGGGTCTGGATCGCGTCTTCCTCTGCTGCTCCTAAAACTTGCGATAACAAGGCGCTCTGTTTGTTTTCGTTGCAGAATGCGATCGGGGATATATTCACACATTATAGAAGAAAATTATGGTGTATAAAATTGGATTTTAAGATAATAGAAAATAGACGATAAATAGTTGACTTGACAGAGCTCAAACTTAACATATAAGACGTTGATATTTTGTTTAATTTCGGTTGCGACGTCGGGTGACCAGAATTTGATGTAAATTCAACTTCTAATGTCAATGTTAAATCAATGTCAAATTCCGATGTCAGCTGATGTTGATATTTTGTTGTTTTTAGGTTGTGTAACCAAAATCCAACATTAAGTCAATGTCAGGTTGACGTCAAATACTGACGTCAACCCGATTTTCATTTTCAACCAAAATGCACCGTCTGTCCGACATCACGTCCAACATCAACCTGACGTTACATAGACATCTGGTGGCTTCTGGAAACTTGCTTACCCTACCGTCTTAAATTATATTTTTATCACTGACAAAAAATATTTAGTATCACATTAAAATAATAAAATAATAAAATTAATAAGCCTATTTAAATAAAGTTTTATGTGAAGTCGAAATCAACCCCAACTTTGCTTTAAAAAATATCGCTAGAGCTCCTAACTGAAGATCACATGATCACAAACGGATATCACTTCTGTGAAGTGACCATTGCATGTTCCCTTTGCTAACAAACTTCTGGAAGGACCCTACGTGAAGGGATTCAGTTGCTCACTTTCGTTTGGAACGTCCCTACAACTGGCGTCCCCTTCTCAAAGTGCCCTTGTAGGGCGCAAAAAAAAATGTTTGGAATTCGCCAGTTGGTTGCATTTCGCAACCTCAACCGTTAGATGTCGCTAAAATGTACACACTGCACCTTTAATTTGTTTGAAACTCATAAGTTCAATATTTCAGAATAGGCTAAGCAGATTTTGATGCTTACTGTGCTGTGTGGCATGTTGCAGATGGCTTATTAACTGGAAGTTAATTTTAAACAGAATTCCACAATATCTCTGACATTTGTGTGCAATTATCCAATTATACCCCCTAGTGGTAGCTGCACAAAATGTTTAAATTGGTTGTAAAGTAGTGGGTATCATCAGGTTATTCACTAGGTTTTATAGGGATAATTAATGTAAATAATAATTTCCAAATATTAATTATTCATACACTCTAAAAAAATGCTGGGTTAAAACAACCCAACTTTGGTTATTTGGCAACCCAGCACTGGGTAAATATTTGACATAACACATGCTGGGTTATTTTGACCCAGCTGGTTGGGTTAAACGTTTTTACCCACCATGCTGGGTTGTTTAATTTGTTATCTATTGTTTAAAAAATATCATATTTCTGGCTTAAAATGTCCTGGAAATTAAATCTCACACACATAATTACTGTAGGAAACAGCAATAATCAAAAAATGAACATTTATTATTAAGCAAAACCACCCATGGACAAAATACAAGACAAATGTAATTTATTTGGGTGAATATAGTATAGTTTACAATCTTACATACATTTAAACGGGTTCAACAAGCACTTTATAAGTAAAAAAGGCACATTTAAAAGTAGCATTTTAATTGAAGTGTGTTCAACCGTTCTCTATAATCACTTTTTTACTGAAATAGTACTAATTCTTCTGCCGGTGTGTTGCCGAAATCTGAGCCGGTGAAGCGCTGCTGTTCGCAGGGGAACTGCAAACTTTAGGCTGCGGTCGCGTTTCCCTTGTAGCTGAGAGATGCAGCGACTGACTCCAAAACCTGCCCATAAACAAACAATACTGAGATTAAAGAACATATTTTAACATCAAATTAAATTACACTAAGTATTATAACAAATAAAATCAATTTAAATGTATTCAAATTTTATTTAAAATTGTATTTTGCATTGCATAAAAAAAACAATTTACACCACAATAAAATTTATACAAACCTTTATTTCTCAGAAAGAGTGCACCAAATTGGCGACTGCGCTGAGAACCGCTCTCTCCTGTGGACTTAAACAGATCACTCTGACTGTAACTCAGCAGCTGGGTAGTAGAGAAGTTTCACTGGAGACAGAGTCAAGCCAGGGGTTAGGAAGAAAAAATAAAATAAAAAATACCACCTGGGTAAAATATTAAAAATAACCCAATAAAATGATCCAACAAGCTGAATCTAGCATTTGGGTAAAAAAAATAACACAGCACGTTTTAGAGTGTAGCCACCAATTTTACAGACAAACTTTTTAAAAGAATACCTAACATTTTAATGCAGTCACAAAGAGTCTAGCCAGAAAACTATTTATATTTCAAAGCAACTGAATGCCAAACCCAATCCCAAAATAATTAAAATATGCTTATGCTCGAAACTCCATGTAGCTCCCATATATCTTTCCATTGGGAATGAATGTATGTTGGCCTGTTATTTGTCTTTGTCAGTGACAGAGAAAATACAGATTGTCTACAACAAAGTTTGGACAGTCTCAAAATGACAAGTTGTTGTCGTGCACTTCCTACAACCTGTCAACGGGACGATTAGGACCAACAATTTGGCAATGATGTGTTTATCAGTCTGATAAAAGGCAGTTGATGTCACACGTGTGCTATGGCTTTTACCCAAGATCTTGCTGGGATCATATCTAACAGTCTGACAAGCAACAATCATAAAATACCATAAACATCATACAGCGTGTGCCTGGCTTATGATAGAGGAGATCTGGAAAACTTGAATGGCAAGGTTATGTCTTTTGAGTCACATTAACTTACAGTTCTAATTAGCACAAGAGACATGCAAGTATTCAAAGTAAAACATATACTATTAAATTAATGTCATGTATTATGGGCTTTACTTGTCTCTTTCAATGATGTTATAGTCATATATCACTCCATATTGATTATTCATTTAAATTAATCAGAGAAATATGCACTCTTTATATTTATCTATCTAAGAGTGAGTATGACATGTCCTTCCAGAGCCTGTTGATGTGAAATGTGTTTTTCAAGAGTAGTTTGCAACTCTAAGAAATATAGATCTCATGCATTTTGATTCTGACCTGCTCATTGGAGCATAGGTGGGTGAGTCGGTCAGCTGTGCAGAAACCCATCAGCTATTGAAAGGCAATAAAATAAGCTCACAGACACACCTTTAAATATAATTTTCCAGCCTGTTGCATCACTGATAATCAAAAAATAAAACAGTCAAATTATTTCAAAAAATGTATAAATGCAATACTAATGACTCACTTGGCTGAATATCTAATATTTAATCCATCATAAAAATAATATTTTAGCAAAATAATTAAATTGATTCACATGGCTGTCAACTTACAGCTTCCTGCTGCTTCATCTGATATCCATAAAAAGAGATGCCACTACCAGAAATTTTGTGACTCAGTCGAATATCTGAAAGATCTGAAATCAAGAGAGTGAGAGAGAGATAAGGAGAGAGGGATAAAGAGCAGGCAAGACGCTTTCTCTTAAATCACAGACAACTTACTGGCAATAAGAAAGCAGAAGCAGTCGTTTTAATCAAGACAATGGCTTTTTTTGTGTAGACAGATGGTAATATGTATTACAGGCCATGTCCATTCAGGTTACTATTACAAGAATGTGTTAATTTTACAGTTGTGGCTAAATTGACTGAGATAATCATTTAACGATTAGTTGTTCCAAGACAATTAGTATAAGAATGTGGTTTACGCCTTAATTGCTAATAAAATGTCTCAGTTATGTATGACATGGATGTAAAACTCAGATGGGGGGAAGCACATTGGATGAGAACAGAGCCGATCCTCTATATGCAGAATACGCAAGCTGCATAGGGCCCCCGAAACCCCGAGCAAGGGCTCTCAATGATGTTTTAATTTTAGTTTTGTTTTGAATTTGGCCAGCGGCTATGAAAACATGAATGATAATTTATTGTAATTTCGCCCTTTCTACGTGAAAAACTGTCAAATCATGTAATGTGAATGTTGTAAAGCCTCTTGCTCGAGACTAAAACAACAATTTGAAAGCATAGCGAGCCACGGATGAGACACTGTTTCTCGAGCGTTTTCCACGAGCGCGATTCAAGGCGGAGTGAAACACGGACAAATGCATTTCATTCATAACCACTCGAACACAGTCGGTCGACACATTTTTGCGTGGGGCCCACAGAAGTCTAGGAACGGCTCTGGATGAGAAGCAACACATTGTGGCATACATCCAGGTAGGGCAAAGTCCAGGTATCCCACATAGAACGTGTCGTGCAAATTCAAGGTTAAAGCAGTCAGTCAATCTAATAAAGCACAGAAAAAAGCTACATAAAATAAGTATGTGCAGAGTTCACAGGTTGGAACTCTGAAAAAAACATATATATATATTTACATTTATGCATTTAGCAGACGCTTTTATACAAAGCGACTTAAAGTGCATTTAGGCTATACATTTATTCATCAGTATGTGTTACTATATATGTGTGTGTATATATATATATATATATATATATATATATATATATATATATATATATATTGTGCAAATGCGCAAACTGAAAGAAAAAAAATACAAAGAAAAGGAGTAGATAAGTAGATGGCTGGAGTAGATGGCTGACTGAGCTATTGTAGTGTACCAGGTTCTAACATACGACTCCCAGATAAGATGCCCTCACAGACTAAACAGTATTTGTAGGTGTTGTATGCAGCTAGACAGTGCAGGTGAGTGTGTAGAGGGTTAACTCATTCACACAAACATCAGTGAGTGTAGGGTTATACAACTAATACTGAAAATCAGATTGTGACTGTGTGTTAAATTCACAATGACGTGGCTTAATTCACAAAAAAAAAGGAAATTCTATCATTTACTCACCCACATGTTGATCCAAATCTTTCTGCAGAACACAAAAATCAATCCCACTGTCTCCCACTAAATGGACAAAAGAAAATCTTCCAAATATCTGCTTTTGTGTTATACAGAAGAAAAGACTGTCAAAAGGTTTTTGAACGACATGAGTGGGTAAATGATGAAATATCATTACTTTTCATCATATCATCTGATGTAGATCTACTTCATCTGATTTGTTTAACATTAAAGAGGTCTCCTACAACAGACACTCCTCAGTACATAATGTACAACAATTGTCATATTTGAGTGCAATTCTGAGTAAAAACTATTTCCTTCCTTGTTCCTCGAAGATGGGAATCTACGATCATTGACAAAAAACGATTGACCAGTGCGCAACACAAACAAATCTAGTCTTCTCTTTGCCTTTCACTAAAAAGATCAATTTAAATGCCTCTAAATCTAGGGAAATTAGTCTTACATAAGAATGTGTTTACATTGCCATGTGTACTGAAAAGCAATAAAGGACAAGGGAACACTGTGTTTAATTTTGTGTTTGTTTGTGTGAGCATATGTCCACAGTGACATTACAGCCTTCTGTCACTGTGAGGGATCAGCGAAAACCTTTCACAGCAAATGAGCCAGGGAGTTGCTGACCAGAGGTTTTAACAGATTACAACTGTCACTGGCTGCCTTTCCCATTTATTCGGCCCATCCACGATGGGAATATGGCATGTCTTTGCAGCATAATACCTTATTCATCAGCTGTAGTTATGAAGAAGGAACACAAACAGTTTACTCTAACTATGACAGCACCTGGATCGAATTTTCACATCTCAAGGCAGAGATAACACAGTTCGACTTATTGAGCTCCACCAAACCACAGACATGCTATTTTTCTGCATAAAAGCCCAGAAGGTCAGTCTTTATCCAGTCTTTGCCTAGAGCAAATCAATTTAACTTTGTGTAAAAGGCTCCATTTCAGAGGTAGGTTTTGCAGGTATCTTCTAAGAAAGCAGTGAAGCAACAATCATCCAAGTTTTATAAGATAGAGAAAAGGGGTGATCTTGTTGTGCTTTTGACTCCTAAAAGAGCGAATGATCTGTATTTACAGTAACCCTCTGGTGGAAGATTTCCTCCAGACTTTTGTAAACTATTTAGACTATTCAGTGTATTACTCTATCATATAACAATAGATACTTGTTTATACAAATACAGTATAAGAGTGTGGTTTAGTAGAAAAGTAACATTGCTGAAGAAATTGGGAAAGCACTAAATACAAAGATCTACCTTTTTATAAAAATTGTCCCATACTGGGAAATATTCAAAACAACTGCTTTTAATTTTAATATATTTAAAATAGATTAAGTATTTTAAAAGTATTACTTTGATGGCAAAGCTTAATATATTTTCAGCATCATTACTCCAGTCTTCAGTGGCACGTGATCCTTCAGAACCATTAAATAATTTGAATTATTATCATTGCTGAAAATCATTGCTTAAAATAGTTTTGTTGCTTACTGTTTTGGTGTAAAAATGTATACATTTCATTATTTAATGAATGAAAGACTAGCATTTATTTGAATTGAAAATATTTTGTGTGTGAGTGTACAGTATATATATATATATATATATATATATATATACATTTACATTTACATTTATGCATTTAGCAGACGCTTTTATCCAAAGCGACTTACAATTGCTTTCATGTTATACATTTTTAATCAGTATGTATTAAAAATGTATTAATATAATATGATTACAGACTTTTGTCAAAGTTCAGCTTGTCCTCACTCTTCACACCAGGTTTACAAAATGGCAGTTATTGATGAAGTATCGGTTGAGTGGCTTCAGATCAATGTGGGGCTATGCGCTCCTCAGTGTTCAAAGTGCTTAGTGTGCTGACGGGGGATGAAGCTACAACATGGTCTCAGATATTTAACAGCGGGTGGAGCGCACACCAACTCTCAAATCAATGCAATAATGTGTAGCCATCCACATAGCAAAGAGAGCTCCCTCTCCCCTCTCGCACAAAGCAGATTGAGATCACATCAGACGCTGAGCTCATTGACGGATTACAGAATTCAACATAGCAGGATATATCCTTTATTTTAAGCAGAAATATAAGGGAAGAGAGAATGATGCATGAGTGCTAGTCCAGCAGTGATCCTCCATCTGTTGGGACGAGTAATAAAAAGTGCATGACAACAGTCCATTAGATAGTATTTATTTAGAATAGTTGGCCATATTGTTCACTTTCTTGTAGGATTAAATTAATATTTGTTTTGGAGAAAAGGACAGAGACTGAAATGTGTTTAACACATGTAACCATGCATAAAGGATCCCCTGCCTGTTTGTTTTAAAGAGCTCTCCAGCTGCATATGCCTTAATTTTGTGCAGGCCCATTTGCTTATGTTAAATTATTCCTGTAACCTACTGATCCAAAATGTTTGTTATTCCCTCTTCTATAACTCACTTCTTTATCAACAGAACATACGCTAGCCTCCAGCCACTCTGTTTTACATTACGCTAGGCCTAATGCAAGGTAAATAACCATCCCTGTATTGTCTGCATCCCCTTTTGGGAGAAGCCCCCTGATCCAGGCCTGATTTCCATTTATACTACATGTTACTCCGGGATATATTTTTTTATCATTACTTTAGATGGTTGCATTGCTAGGGAAAAACAGAAAATACATCCATTCTGCAGTGACACCGCATGTTTCCCAACAACTGGAACGAATTCTGAAAATGCCTGCGTGTGTAAGTCTGTGGGCATTTGTTTGTGTTTTGAGAACGAGTGGGTGTTTTTGTGCCTGAATACATGTGTGTTTGTGGGCATACACATCATATAGCGGCTGTCAATGTTACATGTGGGCACTGGGAATATAATGGCCTCCCGATGGGACAGGATCAATTATTCCAAAACTGCTTTTTAATACCTGCTGACATGTGAGGGGGAAAGGCATTCAACTGAGGCATTTAAGAGAGATACCTCTTCTGACAGAAAGAGAGGAGACTGCTTTCTCAGAAAGGCTTAGAATTTGTTTTTCTTCGGAGAGGGAGAGAAAGAGGAATACCTCACCTAGCTGCCAGGCATCAGTTAGAAGGGAGCTTGAAAATTAGGTGAGTTAAAGGAGAGAGAGCTGTCAATCTCATCCAAACCTGTTCCAGCCAGCTGGGATAAAGCCGAGGTAATGGTGGAAGTGTCTGATGCTATCCATTGCATAGCTTCAACAAAAACCAGCAGACTGTGCCCAGCTCTCCAAAGGCTAGTACATCTGTTTTATCTACCAGTCACCAGCAATTTACTTGTGAACTTGGTCAATGACCTGTTACATATGTTTTTTCTAAATATCCACCTTTTTCCTGAACACGGAAGTCTCGCCTGACTGGAACAGTGCTTTTAACACAGTCTCACTCCCAACTCGACATATGTTGATGCTTGGTCAGGACCCCTTGTTGTTGCTTTATGATGCTCAAGGTGCCCTTTTAGCTTCATTTTTCGACACACAGAGGTATCCTTTTAGCGTGTCCACCATTGTTTTCAGTTATTTGTCTTAGTTTAATGGTTTGCAATTTGCATGCATTTGTGAAAAATATAAATAATTTCAAATATATTTATACTTTCATTGGAGCAAACCCACCCCTACTCTAAACCTACCCGCTATAATATAAAACATTAAACAGGAAAAAAAGTACTGTCAAATGTATGCATTACAAAAACTGACCATAAAAGCAGTATCTGAAGCCATATGACATCTTTATGTGAAGAAGAGAGTAAAACAAAATGTTTTAATCACTTAAAATTATCCTGCTCCTTTAACACGTTCACATCAAATTGAAAAAAGTAATCCCGTAGTATGACACAATCGGTCACGAGACACACAAGAGTCAATGACATTTCACAACCAAGGCTATAGTATGGCTTCTTCTGGCATTTTTTTTTACATTTGCGCACAGACTGCAGCACACAGGATCTGAGCTTTACGCCAGACAGAGACGGCGACTGCGTCTATTTTTTCCATTTTATTCCTCACCCAAATCAATCGTTTTGCCACGGAAGACTTGGAATATTAATATTTTTGAATAAATTATGACTGTAGCGGTATCTGCTTGTTATATTTATTTTTCATTGCCAAATGGTATGTTTAGGGGCAGGAGTTGGGTTACATGCTCATACATGTGTAAATAATGCAATCTAAATAAAACTGTTGTTACTGTTAACATTGAAAAATCACACCCCAAAATATATACAACAATGGCAGTATTATTACCTAATATATAATTTAATCATGATAATACATTCCCAGTGCCTTTCGTGTCAGCATATCGATGCCAAGGGTTACTTATTTAAAGCAATGCAGGACCCTGCATGTTGATAAATTATGCTAAAGGGTACCCTGTGCATCAAAAAGTGACGTCAAAGGCTGCGTTCCACTCCACATTAGACACGCACTCGCTAACTTCCCTAAGCACTTTCCCTTGGGGGAATCCCCGCTGTCATTTTGAAGTGCGTTCCACTTCATGAGGTGGACGAGGGAAGGTTATATGGTCAGACCCTTGACCCCTCGATTTTGACAGAGGGAGTCTGATTCATATGCACACTTCAGGCCACCATGCAACACGATCATGATGCCTTCGCGGATCACTTTTAATTTATCCCCACCCCAAACAATTCTATCATATATAAATGTTGTTTTTTATCATTTATAACAGCCCAAGCATACCTATATATATATATACATATAGAAAGCTGCAACAAACCAATTTTGTAAATTTTAAACAAACCAATTGTATATCTGATTCTAAGGGATCAAGGGCTTAGGACGTTCCAGTTTAGCCCATTCCAAGGGTTATGCCAGAAGTATACACTCATGCAATGTAATCAATGACCTACATGCAAAACGACACGGAGGGATGTTTGAGAGTGAAGGGCATAAAAAAACGGACTGGAATGCAGCCAATATGTGACGAGTTGGGAGTGAGAATGTGTTAGTGCTTTACATTTTCGGTCTCTGGTGTTTCTAGTCAAATTAACATATCTTCCATTAAACCTATGAAAAGGTGTTTGTTTTTTTAAAGCAGATGGTGCCACAGTTTAATCCCTTTACAGTGTCACAATGACTCTCTTTTTGAAGTAACCTCACCGGTCATAGTTTAATGAGTGGGAAGATGACATGAAGCGACACAAGATTAGCTGTATTTAAATCAGATGTGCACACATACAGCTCCCGATCGGACCGAAGTTCACGGGATTTTGTCCACAAAATGATAAGAGTACACATTATTTGGACACATTGTTTTATTATTTTACACACATTATTTAACTTAAGACTGGAACAGGAGAGCACCCAAACAGAAGATAGAATTCATCATGGTGGCGCTCATTGGTTACTCAGGAAAAAGGTGGATAAAAAATATATCATGCAACTATGCATAGGTAAGAGTTGAATACACCTCTATAATGAGCACATTTAGAATGACTATTTAAAATAGTCATATTTTTATAATAAAATGAAGCCATTCCTTTACAAAAGGAACTTTATTCAAGAGTGCTATTAGTATACTTATTTTAAACAAAAAATATGAAATTATACATTGTTTACTTTTTATGTACTTCTCAGAAATATACTTAACATTAAATTTAAGTATACTTGGCTTATACTTAGAAAACGTCTAAATATATTTTAGCTATACTTGTGATCCTAGAATCTGTGTTTTCATTGTTATATGGTAAGGGGTGCTAGTACATCTTCTGTACATAATAAAAAAATAACAAAAACACAAGTGAAGAAGAATAAAAAGACACAACAGATACTTCCACATGTAATCTAACACGATCATCTGACATAAAAGAGCATCAAAACTGTAACGTTTCGGAATAAAATGTCGACCAATGAAGAGGTAATAATGACTGTCAAGCTTTGGGGTGTTGATCAACTCCATCTACGTTTTGATTATCATTCTGAATCCAATTAACCCTTACCTTTATTTTTAACCAATAAAGTTTTTGAGTAGAAAGGGTCTGTGCAAGAGGGCGTGAACTATCCTGCATAATGCTTTGATTCACACCTGAGAAGACATAGGGCCACACAATGAGCCGCATGATAAGCCATTCGGTCAGGTACATGACTGAGGGGGAATTGCTACAAGAAAGAGTGTGAGAAAAATAAATGTGTATTGTGAAATATAAAGTGTTCACCTCACATGCTTTTATAACGTCCTGGTCATGTGTCACCCCGTCCATGATATCGTGCCCATTCATTGGTTTGATTACACACGTTTCAGAGCATGGTCTCGCTGAAGGCATTCCCAAAGCATTCGACACAGTGTCTCGTTCTCTCTGGGAACTAGATTTACATACATAACCTTGAGATATTTTCTATTTTAATATATTATACAATTTAATTTATTCATGTGGTTTCAAAGCCGAATTTTTAGCATCATTACTCATCTTCACAGTGTCACATAATCCTTCAGAAATCATTCTAATGTTCTGATTTGCTGCTCAAAAACATTGTTGTTATTATTATTATTGTTGTTGTTGTTGTTGAAAACAGCTGAGTATAATGTTTCAAGTGTATTTGATGAATAGAACTTTCAGAAGAACAGCATCTATCTGAAATATAAATATTTTGTAACATTATAAATCTCTTTTATCAATTTAAAGCATCCTTGCTAAATACCCCCCAACACACACTAAAATTAATAATAAATAAATTAGTGAGCATGTTGCTAAGGAGCAACTATACTATTACATTAGCAATCACCAATATTGCCCACGTGATTTTACAAAATAGATGCACACATGCATACAATATAAAAAATACATTTTATATCTGAGAAACAAAATGATTATTGTTAAGCTCATTATTGATATTTGAGCAGGTATTTGCAAACAAAGTAGCCTATTTCACAGTAAAATTGGTCTAAACTTTTTAGACATTACTGTTATATAATTTGTTATAGAACATATAACCATCCACTTGTCACGCAACATTTAAATGCAATTAAAAGCACCCCCTCTTACATCAAGACAGCAACGCACATGGCAGCCATGGTGCTTGGCACTGCAGTTGTTTTAGTGTTTTTGTTATTTTTGTTTGTCAAACATGATCATTTTCACCAGGGATGAACTGCTGAACATTTGCCAGAACACGCCATAAAATATCCTCCCCGTTTTCGGTTATTCTGATTCCTCTTTGAACTGCTGCCATCTGGTTGACGCTACAGAGCTCTGAGCACCAGAATAACCAGACACAGTTTCTTCCCTCAGGCAATCCATCTCATGAACATTTGGACACTTGATAATAAACATGAAACACACAACACTATGTATTTATTTAACACACATACTTATTATATTGCAAATATACACCTAACATACCTGAACATACTAAATGTATATTTTGTATATTGTGTTTGGGATATTTTGCACATTGTCTATTTTGTCTATTTGTATATTATTATTTGTATTATCTGTGTCATTCTAAAGCTAATTCTGATTCTGATTCTAAAGTTAATTATGAAAGGTTGTCATCATCATATTTCAAAATGTTGCACTCAATTTCATAAAATTTAGTCTACAGTTATAGTTATAGGGCATCGACCCCTGAGGGTTAATAGTGTTTTTTAGCTTTTTGTTCAAAATGTTGTTTATTTATTTTATTAATTTTTTATGAAACTTGCCCACATTCAAGTGTTTAAAAAAATAATGAATGAAACTATAATAAAATGGATTTGTTTACAAGCATACCATGTTATTTATTTTGATGTTTTATATGTTCAGATATTCATATAACAAAATTATAATTACATAGTAATAGTATAAAACTAAAAATAGTAGTAAACTACACCTACAAGTTCAAATTAGTATATAGTATACATAGTAAAGCTAAAAAGATTGATGTAAACTAGTTGTGTACTAAAGTTTACTATTATACTTAAAAGTATACTTTTATATAAAGTGGGACAATTTAGTTAAGGAGTATTTAGTACAAGTACACTACATAGTACATTAGTACCCTGATATTTGTATTATTATATAAAATATACTTAAAAATGTACTTGAACTTTACTTATGTATACTTAATAAAATAAACTTGAAGTATACTGCTTTTTGGTAAGGGTTGTTAAGAAAGAAAGAAAGAAAGAAAGAAAGAAAGAAAGAAAGAAAGAAAGAAAGAAAGAAAGAAAGAAAGAAAGAAAGAAAGAAAGAAAGAAAGAAAGAAAAAGGAAGAAATAAAGAAAGCAATCCATATGATTCAGCCAAAAACAAACAAAAGTGTGGTAATCAATTGTATTTGTAAAAGAAAAGATAACAAGTGAAATAAAACACTGTATTAAAAAATGTATTAATTTGAAAAAAAAGTATATATATATATATATATATATACTGTGTATATATATATATATATACTGTATATATATATTTATATATATATGAATGTGCATTCACACATACACAAGTCAAAGGTTTGAAGTTATTTATTGAGTGAGTGAGTGAATAAGTGATTTATTTATTTATTTAGAAGCCTGTTATATTTACAGTAAAAACTGCATTACTGTGAAATAGTATTACAAATGAAAGGATTGTTTTATATTTTAATATATTTTAAAATATTCCTGATGAAAGCTGAATTTTCAGCAGCCATTACTCTAGTCTGCCGTGTCACGTGATCCTTTAGTTTTATTGATTGTACCATCACATGACAGTTGTTAAATATAGGGTTTTTGAAAATATATATACACATTTTCAAAACCAGCATAAATACAATGCATAGGCTGATGCAGAAGGCATATATGTCTTAAAACTAGTATTTATTTATTGTTTTCTATCTCTCTTTATTGTGGACATTTATGCTATATTGACCCAATTAACAATCGTTAAGCCCATTTACTTGTTCATATTTATACTAGTTTAAAACTCATCTTTCAATCTTCATAACACTATACTAAGGCTAAACAGATAACCTGAGGGTAAACAGCCCTGCAAAGTTTAGATCCAACCATAATTAAACACACCTGATCCAACTTATAAAGTTCTTTGGGCTTATTTGAAAACTACATGATATGTGTGTTGGAACAAAACTCTGCAGGGCTGCGGCCCACCAGGAACTGTGTTTGACACCACTGAGCTGATATAAAGCCCAGATCCAAACATCAGTGGGAGGAAAATTGTTAAAGCATTATCAACGCTATAGAGGCAGGCCCACAAACTCAAAATACCAGTCATGTGTTGCACTGTAAAATGTACCACCGTTGAAGTGGTCATTTAATATATCAGTTTCGCCCCTAATCGTTTATGTTTTTTGTATATCTTAGATCTGCAATCTTCTTTAACATAATCATAGTCTGAGAGGGAAAAAAGAGACTTATGCATCAGAAACACAAACAAGACTCTCGGGTAAACAGACCAGCCTGCTGTGCATGCAAATGCTGCTGCACAGACAAAAGCGCTTGACAGAATGTCCTTCCATTGGGTATTTCTTTGAGAATAGATTACTCTTATCTCTCATGTCACTTCAGTCTCATCTTATCCTTGTGATTTGTAACTAATTTAGACTGGCAGTCAGTGCAAAATTAAAACACGGCTTCCGAATTTCACATTCGTCAAACTAATGCAATAAAACGGGTCTATTGCACCGCAATACTAAGCAGTGGTGGACAAAGTACACAGATCATGTACTTGAGTAAAAGTACAGATACGTATACTAAAATATTACTCCAGTAAAAAAAAGTAAAACTGCTTTTTCAATTTTACTCGAGTGAAAGTACAAAAGTACTCAATTTTTATGTACTTAAGTAAAAAGTACTGATAGACAGATTTATTTTGCAATTTTATATAGACTACTTTATTTAATTTTATATTAGCACATATTTTTATAATCATACTGCCCAAAATACCTGGGTTTTTCCCAAAATAACCACTATATAAAGTCAAGATATATATTTTGTTGATATGGACTATGTTGATGAGAGTGATGTAGTAATGTTCACTGTGAAGCTTACACTGCCTTGTACCTGAGAGAAAACAGATTTCACATCTAATCTTCACCAGTAAGAAAAAGTGTTTTAGAACTTGTTGTTTTGCAGAACGTCAGTTATATATGACATTAGAATTAGGCCTGAAATTAGAAGAACATTTTAAGGAAAATCTAATTATATTTTCATAATGATTTTTTTCTTCTCAAACCTTGTCTGTGGTGTAAAAACACCCTGGCACAATGCCCCCAGAGGGCATCACTTCCCACTCTGATAATTACTGTAGTTACTATGTTCTGACATCACATCATCCTTTCTTTTTCCCTCAGATGGAATCTATCTAGGTGGCTGAATAAAGATATTTGGACTTTATATCAAAACATTTCCTCAACTTAGCACCAGCAAGCTTGTTAGCTAGACAGTTAGCATCAGCTAACAATATTTACTTATTTTCAGTATGGTTATGAATAAACATTCATATCTGTCTACTCGGCTAGTTGATCTAAACAATATAAAATGTATACTGTTGATAAACAATATAAAACAGACAGACGTCACATAGGTCTAAATGCAATAAACTGCAGCGGGGAATATGAACGCATGAGTTATTTTATTTAATCTGTGTTATTTTAATGTTTTGACCTAAAACATAACGTTGGAGACACTGATGTTGATCTGTCTGCATTCAAGCATTTCAGTGGGCTTAAATAGATCACCCTTTACAGCAGATTTAGTTCACAAACAACTGACAGTTTTGACCTAAATATTATTTTCAGTTACAATAATTAATCGTAAAATTCGACATTAGTAACTTACTTTTCACAGCATCAGTAGCGCCACAAGATCTCCCGGTTCTTTACTTGTGAGTTCAGTTCACTGAAGAAGACTCGCCTAAACGGATCATTTGAATCAGTGAGTTTTCAGACCGCAATCTGATCGCTGCAATTCGAATGAATCGTTTGTTGCGATTTATGAACCGATTGAACAGGTTCATTGAAAATAATCAGTTTGTTCATGAATCAGACACCGCTTCAGTCTCGGAGCACGTGATGTATCAGAGTGAGTAACGATATGTTTTATGAAATGTAGTGAAGTAAAAGTACGATCTATGCTTTGGAATGTAGTGAAGTAAAGTAAAAGTTACTCAAAATAAAACTACTCCAGTAAAGTACAGATACTTGAAAAATGTACTTAAGTACAGTAACGAAGTAGTTGTACTTCGTTACTGACCACCACTGATACTAAGCATTATTTTGTGTCTGTAAAGCATGGCATAAACTATCATTTTTGATGATGTGACATTACCACTGACTCCCAAAGCCCATTATTTGTCTCTTTCCAAATAGTGCATTAAAACATTGCTTGCTTCTTATATGTGTGCACACTAGCGGCATTTTCAGGTAATCCAATGAAGCATTAGCAAGGACTAATTTTAGATTGTGAATGGTAATGACCTACAGTGGTTGGTCCTGGCCAGTTCATGTTCAGCATGATGGAAATGTGAGAAGATAGTGGCTGTAACCAGCCATGCATATGAAACAGACTTGTATACTATTTAATGCTGTGTAAAGTCTATTCATTAAACATGCAGAGGGAAATACATCCATCACATCCATGTATTCTGGGATCTAAATGATTCCCCACTGTACACATGATAGAGAGCACACAACATCTCGATCACATGCTAATCTTGTTCTAAAAGCTGACTGATATCCTCATCCATCAAAAGTCTATCTGCATGCATTCATACTAATTTCCACGTCCCTATGTGATAAAAATGAGTATTAGAGTAGCTGCCATTTTCTAATCTCAGATGTGCTCAAGTATCCATCACCAGCGTCCCAGCTTCCACCTGCACGTCATTGCTGTACTTCAAAAATACCTTTTTAAAATATATCACAGAAGGCTCTAGATCTTTTAATCTGTGTTTGCAGTTTTTTAATTGCCTTGTTATAATAATAACTGGGATTTTTACAGTTAAAATCATACATGACATTATAACTGATGTCTTGACTTTTAAAAAAATTCAAAAAATGTCTTAATCAAGTATAGTTCATGACAGAATATTCTGAGGCAAAGGTATATGTAATTTTTAAAAAGTGTTCAAAAGTAAACACTTTTACATTGTTACAAAAAAGAAATGTCAGATACAAAATACAAAATGTCAAGCACTTCACTTCCCCACAGCACTGAAAATTGTACAACAAGTGTATTGTCTTTGTGTTCAGTCAAGAGGTTATTTTTTGACATTTATATATTCTGTTTGTAAAATCAACCTGGGTTTTTTGGTATGTTAATTATGCACATTGATTAAAACAGCAATTAATTTTATTGCTTTAGCCAGTGTGTTTATTTAGAAACACATTTTGAAGTCTCCTTTACCTCTCCTAACAAACACTCACCACCCAAAAAGACAATGAAGGGTGCAAGATTTTATTTTTCAAGGGTGATAAATGTTTCTGGAGCTGAGAAATTGGCTGCACAAGAGCCCCTGGAACCTGCTGATCTCAAACCAGGAACCAATATCAGAAGTCGGAAAGGAAAAGGTAATATCCTGAACAAGTAAAGTTTTCAGAACAACAATAATGATTCAGTCTGCCCAGACTGATGCAAAACCACACTGAAGCAGGTCTATTAAAATCAGCCAAAACATCTCCACTGTTGCTAAGCTGAGAAAAGGGGCTCGTGCTTCCCCTTCATCACAAATCAACATGTGACCTTTAGAAAAGAGAGAAGATTTACATTACGCGGCCCATATCGATTCATGTAAGCCTTTTCATTTATTCCCTTTAGCATATTTTATATTAATTGTTAAAGGTCTAGAACTGCAACTACTGAAGATTATTTGCATGCAAGAGGAGTAAGAAATGGGGGAGGTGAGAACATTGCTCTGCATCAAACACATCAATCTGACTGATCGCACGTACTTATGTCATCACGGCTCAGCACAGACTACATCATGACAGGTCCAATTAAAATCAAAAACCTCTGTGGAACTTCTTACAAGCACAAATATTATTCTCAATGGGCTCTCAATCAGAGAAGGTGGTAGAAAAATCATCTCAGTTAATGGTAGATGACATAACACTAAGGCTGGATGATTTTGCTCCAGATGCCAGGCACAGCACGTTTAGTTTCTGCAGCACATCAATTCTACTGTATTCATTATGCACTCCAACTATTCCTTCGTCCTGAGTCTCGGTTAGTCAGCATGCTATGTTGAATGCCAATGTTTTACCTACTGCAGCATGTAAAAGTTATTGATATGTAGAGGTAATTGCTCATCATTTTAAGTTGTCAGACATCATGCAGTCACGTCAGACCACTGAACTAGATACTGTGAGATGTGGGTTAAGTGATGGGGTGGGACAAATGCCTCTGAGTCTCACATGACCTCTGTCTCATCTTCAAAAGGGGAACTGTAGTCAGTGAAATTTACACATGTAAAGGAGAGACCTCAAGGGTTTATACACTTGTCTCAGTAATGGGCTAAAAAGTAAATTTGGCACTCAATCCAGATCTCATACTCTATGCTCTTCTATTGCTTTTAGGGATTCCATTGAAAATCACCAGCCATGGCGAAAAAATTGATTCCCTCCCAAACCACAGGCCTTTTCTTCTCCTTCAAGCTTGAATCCATCCTTAAACTATCAGTGGGTATTGAGAGGTGTGACAATAGCATTTCAGCACTTTTATTGGTTTATTCCTTGAAAAGGCAAAGTGGGCATCACATATTTATGATTTGTTGAAACTGATCTTTGTCAAACAAAGCTTATGTCATGATATGGCGTAAAATCTGAACTGAAATGTAAAGGCTTGATATTGTTCTTTTGTTTCTTTTCTTTTTTTAAATAAGGCTGTATTACAAAGTTGACTAGTCACCTAATGTCTTATCTTGTGTTCCTGTGGCTCAGTGGTAGAGCATTGCTTTAGCAGCGCAAAGGTTGTGGGTTCAATTCCCAAGGAACACAAATACACAAATACAAGAAAATGTATAACTTGAATGTACTGTAAGTCGCTTTGGATAAAAGTGTCTGCTTTGCATTCAGTTGTAGCGTTACATTAAAGGTATACATAGTTATATTACCAAAATAAAGGTAACCTACAAAATTGTTATAGGCCAAAATGTTATATAATGACTGTTTTTTCCACTTCTCCAGCAAAACAGATCTTATAAAAACACATAATACACAAGAAAAAAATAAAGATGAATTGTCCTCTGTCGTCTCAGCATGTTCGGAAACAGTCATTATTTCTGATATTCTGTGTGGTGCCACTTAATTAAAATCTTAGAACTGATCAAGGATTTAGCCATTGTGAATTGTAATTAGACATGAACAAACACCACTTCAGTTCAGTTACTTTTTGTAGTTTAAATAAATACAAATGTACCTTTATTGCCAACTGATAACAAGTCCACTATAATAAGCAAAAACGTTATATTACAAAGTGAACCCCTATACACAAAACATACACCTAAGAGGGAAGCAGATGAAACATTACAGTATTTGGTTTGTGACCAAAATTAAAAATAAAATGCATACTCTGAACATAATTTCACTACTACAGCACAGAGACAGGAATGGGGTACAAAACAAACAACACTCCTTTTCACTATATATGCAAACATACATCTGCTTGCAAGCAACAATAGCAATCCTGACTCCGAAAGGAAAGTAATGCCAAAACAGGATGGATGAACAACCGGGTGTGACATACCAACAAAATGCACAATAGCATTGATTAGTTTTGTGTCAATGAAGCCTAATTATCAACAGGCACAGGTAATGGCAATTAATTAACTTGCAAGAGGGAAGAAACTCTCAAATTAAATTAACAAAGAAAAGAGATTCCTGCTATAAAAGTGTAGTCAGAAATGCATGTGACCACATTCAATTCAAAGCGTAAATACTAAAGACAAAACTGAAGGACCATTTCACTGAACATGAAGCTCCAACATAGTGGCAGTATTGCACCTTAACGATGGTTGCCACATGTCACAATATATAACACAGTGTGAAGTTACTAATGCCACAATATCATGTTGATGGAAATGACAGCAAAAGCAGGACACTTCACCCACAACGGAAAATAGTTAGCTTGTTAATGTGGGAGTTTTTTTTATCTATTTAAAAGACTGATGTTCGATACCCCAGTCAACAGATAGTTATTTTGTATGATTTTGCACAGTTATGATTTCTCTCTCTTTCTCTGCCTCCCTGCACTTGTATTTTGACATTTTGAGGTTAAAGATGAATTTTACAAATAACATTTTTTTTTTTAGATACAATTTTGATTGTGAATTATTTTGGCCACTATATATTGTAGTGGAAATCTTGTGAAAGTCCTTACTGACATCAACATGCAATGACACAGACCATACAAAGCATGTGAATATTGAATCATCTAAATATTGATCTGATCTGAATATTGCTTGACTAAAAATAAAACATTCCATTTCAAACATTATGTTTGTGGTGTGAGTGAACTTTATTAAGTGCATTTCAGTAACTGAAATCATTAATATACCAAACTACTAAAATCAGTTTTTGACCTTCTGAACACTACAACATATACCAGCTTACAGCACATTTGTTTAAAGAGAAAATGTGATTTCGCATAAATGTATTTGAATTAAATGTTTGTTTTGATACGTTGATTGTTTATTTTGATGTGTTTTCTTTCCTATTTTTATTTTCCTTTGTACATTTTTATTTAATTTTAGTATGTTTTGTTTATTTGTCTAAATATTTATACTCTAAGTTAGGTAGTTTATGTGGTCTCCTTTATGCGTGCTCCTTTACAGGTAGCTCCTAATTATTTTCAATTCACTGCAGTATACACTGGTGAATGGAAGGTGTAACAACGAGCAGAGACATGATTTGTTGTAGTGTATAAGTGAATATGATTTATGGATGGAATTAATTTCATTTATTTTGTTCTAAATGCGTTTGGTAATGGTAGTGGTAGTTAAGTGATTTGAATGTATTTGTGTGTGAATGACCCCTTTGTTATGTGTCCCTGTGTTATGAGGGCTGGGTTTTGTTTGTAAAGGGAGTTTTTTGGGTTATCCCCAGTTGGTATCCCCAACTGTTTACATCTGAGTGCTGGAACTCCATATTTTCTTTCCTATACAGGTGCATCTCCATAAATTAGAATGTTGTGGAAAAGTTTCAGTATATTTTAGCTATTATTTCAGTAATTCAACTCAAATTGTGAAACTCGTGTATTAAATAAATTCAATGCACACAGACTGAAGTAGTTTAAGTATTTGCTTATTTTAATTGAGATAATGTTGGCTCACATTTAACAAAAAACAACCAATTCACATTCTCAATAAATTAGAATACTTCATAAGACCAATTAAAAAAAAAAGTGAATTGTTGGCCTTCTGAAAAGTATGTTCTTTTACTGTACATGTACTCAATACATGGTAGGGGCTCATTTTGCTTTAATTACTGCCTCAATTCAGCGTGGCATGGAGGTGATCAGTTTGTGGCACTGCTGAGGTGGTTTGGAAGCCCAAGTTTCTTTGACAGTGGCCTTCAGCTCATCTGCATTTTTTGGTCTCTTGTTTCTCATTTTCCTCTTGACAGGTCTGGTGATTTTGCTGGCCAGTCAAGCACACAAACACCATGCTCATTTAACCAACTTTTGGTGCATTTGTCAGTGTGGGCAGGTGCCAAATCCTACTGGAAAATGAAATCAGCATCTCTAAAAAGCTGTTCAGCAGAAGGAAGCATGAAGTGCTCCAAAATGTATTGGTAAACAGGTGCAGTGACATTGGTTTTCAAAAAACACAATGGACCAACACCAGCAGATGACATTGCACCCCAAATCATGACAGACTGTGGAAACATAACACTGGAATTCAAGCAACTTGGGCTAAGAGCTTATCCACCCTTCCTCCAAACTCTAGGACCTTGGTTTCCAAATGAAATACAAAACTTGCTCTCATCTGAAAAGAGGACTTTGGACCACTGGGCAACAGTCCAGTTCTTCTTCTCCTTAGCCCAGGTAAGACGCCTCTGTTACGACAACTGTAGCCAAATTCCTTGACACGTCGGTGTCTGGTGGCTCTTGATGCCTTGACCCCAGCCTCAGTCCATTCCTTGTGAAGTTCACCCAAATTCTTGAATCGATTATGCTTGACAATCCTCATAAGGCACCGAATCTCTCGGTTGGTTGTGCATCTTTTTCTTCCACATGTTTTCCTTCCACTCAACTTTCTGTTAACATGCTTGGATACAGCACTCTGTGAACAGCCAGCTTATTTGGTAATTCATGTTTGTGGCTTACTCTCCTTGTGAAGGGTGTCAATGATTGTCTTCTGGACAACTGTCAGATCAGCAGTCTTCACCATGATTGTGTAGCCTAGTGAACCGAACTGAGAGACCATTTTGAAAGATCAAGAAACATTTGCAGGTGTTTTGAGTTGATTAGCTGATTGGCATGTCACCATATTCTAATTTGTTGAGATGTGTGGGTTTTTGTTAAATGTGAGTCAAAATCATCACAATTAAAATAACCAAATACTTAAACCATTTCAGTCTTTGTGCATTTAATTTATTTAATACACGAGAATCAAAATTTAAGTTGAATTACTGAAATAAATGAGCTTTTCCACAACATTCTAATTTATTGAGATGCACTTTGTGCAGTTTTCTTTATTTTCTTTATGTATGGCCAAGTGTATGTTTATAAAAGATGGGGAAACTATAAAGAACTGCATTTTGTCAAATCATTCTTCCTGCCTTTATTGGACTAATCCTGACAGAAAGCCACATAATACATTAAAGTTCATCACAACAGCTTTTCCACAATTTGAGGTAAATAATACTATAGAGTACGGGAACGTACCGTTAACAAATTAACATGTTTTTACTGTAAAAATTGTACAGTATCATCATTAAAATTATTTGTATTTTTTGTATCGTAAAGTAATATGTAGCGAATTAAGATAATCTGATAATATGATCACAATTGGTCACTGAAGATGCATGTTAATACCAGCTGTGAATGTAAATCTGTTTCACCTGACCACTTGTGATCGGATCACCCGAGACGGATGTTAACACCAGATGTAAACAGCACCCAAGGGAGCTTTGCTGAGACCCAGCATATACAACCAATCTTGTTGATTGCTTCTAATCAGTCTGAAAAATGGAGATGATCAGTGTGGTTTCATTTATTTGTTTGCTTGTTTATCCAATTACTTGATATAACACCTTGGTTATCCCAATGTCATTATGATGCAAATGATCCATCTGTCTGTCTTTACCTCAATTACCAACTAAACTGTATGGCTTCACCATTCCCAGACCTTTATTATGAAGGTTTTGGTCTGGTTTTGTTATCTTTGAACAATATGCTCCAAAGCAAAACACTTTCCCAATTGTCTATCTGCTAGCAGCCAGAACACAGCATGAAAAAGGTTTAATTTATATATTTTCCCCTATTTCTCCAGTGTGGCAGCACTAGAAAGCGATCTGCTCTCTCGGCTCTTCATGCCAGAGGATGTTTAGACGCGTCACTCGCATGTTCTTTCATCTCCCTCTCACTTTTTCCTCTGGATTACTCACATGGCCAGCTGTGTCGAATCAAAGTGCTCAGCAGGTACATGCCCTGACCATCATTAATGTCCCCTGCAGATAATATGTAGCACTCATTGGGCTCATGAAATATGACATGGAATCCATGCCAATGAACAGCAGATGAAAGAGTATGCAGTGTGTAAGGCAAGCCATGGGTGTTTAAACTCACCCCTATTTATTTGATACTTTACCACACCTTTGAATTACACCAATTCTTTTAGCTCACACTAGGGCTGGACAATCTGACCATTTTGTATATTGATTGAGCATTAAGACATCCACAATCAATACTTTTCCAGTGAATTTGATCATGACCTTTTGTGTCTTACAAATGTGTCTTATTTATGTTCAGTATATTCTGTATCCATGTGCCATTCAGCTGTCAGGACTAATTATTATTAGTTATTAACATGTTAGAGTGATAAACATGAATAAATTAGAAAGTAAAGAAGGTGGACACGATTTATATTAAAAGGAGTTAGTAAAATAAATACATAAAAATATAAATAAGAACCAAATCCGGTAGTGACATACTGACATGTGGCTTTGTCTGTTCCCATTCAGAGATGTAATGTGAGCCTAAACGGTCCAATATGAATCAAAATGTGTTACATAAGTATTTATTTAAATGTGTATTGTTAACACAGTCCCTTATGTATTAGGTACATGTAAACAGTCAATAGTGACCAGGTAATAATACAGTTACTCACACTTGTGTGGTGCAACATCAGATCCAATATAGTTGTCACAGCATCGTCTTTGGGTTTCAAAATTTATGAAAATCCTTCATCGAATAGTGCCTTGTTTGTAAATGAATCCGCAGTAAAATGAAGACCTGGTCTCATAAAAATATGTACCTCTGTTCACTTTTTGTGCGACACCGTTTTTGCATACCTTACTGCACATTTCACCGCAGTTTCAAAGAGAAATGTCCACTGAGTGGCGCTAAAACATGGGTTCAATACATAAACCCTGGCACGTTTTTATTATGTTGATATTGGTACGTATTGCTGTGTTTTTATTACGTTGCTTCAGAAACGTATCGCGGCGGTTCAGAATTCAAATATCTGGGGACTGTCGCTAAAAGTTAATGCTCTATCATGTTGGAAATATGCCCTATACCAAACCCAACCCTAAACCTACCCAATAGTGTTAACAAATGCAAAACTGATATAAAAACGTATTTGTTGATGCAACAGTGCCATTTGAACTTTCTTATTAAGCAGATTTGAACTGCTTTATCGAACCGTGATTACACGGGATTCGAACCGAAGCTCCTCATCTCTCAAGTACGTCTCCGTACTCCGTGAGCTACCGAACATACTTACAGTCTATGCAAACCCATAGATGTGAAGCTGGATATGTGCAATGCTAAAGTTCAAAAGCATAATTTTTAAAATCTCCCAGCATGTTATTATTGTTTTGAAGTCATAGCGTGATATTCTTCAGAAAATTCTGCATTTTTAATTGAAACGGAATAATTGGAGCTTTACTGCCTCTAGTGTTCATTACTTTTGGAAACTTCAGTGATATGTACTTATTGGTATGTATTTCGCGTCTCCCTAAAAAGTGCACCCAGGTACATAAAGTTATTACTGGAATGTTCTGGAACTTCATTAAAAAAGTTCCACTCGTTTCAAATGTTGGGATCATGTCAAGACCAAGTTCTTCCACAATTTGGCACTGCACAGCATTTTTTGGTCTTCGGAGCCATCTTTATGTTTTTTTTTTCTGCAAAGACCTGCTCATTCTATTTGAAAAGACTTTTTATTGTACGATATGAATGTGAGCGGGCTAAACAGGCAGCGATGTATAAGCAGGCATTGATCTTCTTCTTTGGAGGATGTGTTTTGGCAGATTGGCTTCAATATAAGCTGTGTCAAGGCACTTCAGTCTCTATAACTTTATATCTCTATATCGTTTAGAGCATTATCAACTCTGGATGATGGATAGTAAAGCCCAAATGGTCTTCTTTCCCAAAGACACCAAATTGTATTGTTTTTTTTACTTATATAAGGCTAGCAGGGTATAGTTTACTGCTTAGTAATTTACAAAATAGTCCTAAAAAACAACAATAATTTATAAGATTGTGGATCATGATCCCGTCCAAAAAAAATGTTATGCAGTATTTTTGCTGTATCGCCTGCACCCCGAGTTCTCACATCAAGTGCCTTTTTTTTCAGGGTAGACTCCATTATTAGCTTGAGCATGGAGAGGGTCACTCATACAGGCATATCAGTGGCTCTATGAAGCTTTTGATATGCTCTCATCACCACATGGACCTTCATCCTTGGAGTACACATTCACAGTGCGTTAGCTCGCACACCTCAGCAGGACTGCTTGTTAAGTCTGCTTCGACTTTTACAGATATGTTTTTAAACTGCTCTGAGAGCAAGTGGCAGTGCGAAAAGATAGAGGCTAATTGATGAGAATGTGTACTGGCAGTCTGCAGAGTGCACAACGGCACAAACAAGCAGGTATGACAGGTAATTTGACAGCTTCTGTGTTAACTTCCCTTAACTCCGCAGATACTCTCACAACAAACCACATGAAACAGTGCGCTGCTGCGAGACAGGTATCTCAAAGCCCCGGTTTCACATATATCTTACATTACCCAAATGTGTTTGCTCTCTTAGCATCAAAGACCGTGACAACTGATGGGAGGAAAAAAAGAGACCGTGGGTGGATGGAATGCCCCTGGAGTGTGTTAAGTCACCCAGTCTAAATTTATAACACGTACTATATTGATATTCCTCTAGCTTGCTCCGTCAAACTGAAAAGACAATAAAAGAGATTAACAACGATGTTATGGGAGAGCTCTGATATAGATGGGTCAATGACATATACGAGTGTTTTAAAAAGGAACAAATCTTTTAGAAATCTACTTTAAAAGACATATTCCAAGTGCTTAGAAATCTACTCTTTGTGTGCATGTTGATTTCATATAGTTTTGAAAAACTTTTCATTTAATTACTTAATTATTATTTTTTTTTTTTACTTATTAATTAAATGTGTCTTACATCTTGAATACGTGTTAGTGTATAAATTATTTTAAAAAACTACAACAACAATAATAATATAAAAATAAAGATTTACAAATATAGTTTAAGATATATTTTGTTCCTTCCCCTTGTATATTTCTGCATGCTGGTTGGACCACATAACGTTGGTATTGTAGGCAAAAATATTTATAAATGTAACGTAAAAATAGGATACATTGAAATAAAAGATTATGCCAAACTAGTTTATTAGATTTTTTTATTTTTTAATTTGAGAAATATTGTAAATATTAAACATTATACAAAAATTATGTATTATTCCAAATCATACATATATATATAATCAAATACATACAAATCATATATATATATACAATCATTTGTATTTTTTTTTACAAATATCATAATTTGATAAAACATAAATATCAATAATATTGTCACAACTAAAAAAACACATAAAAAATGTACATCTTGAATTAGCCTTCACTTAAATGTCAGATTATAAGATGCAGGTATTATATAGTGAATATAGTGTTTACCTTCCCTGCTTGAACAAAGCTAAGTTCAATGGAGTTTGATGTGATACATGGGAGGCTACTTACTCAAGCAAATCTGGAGCGAGTGCAGCTAGCCATGCCAAGCTACACGTCCAACTGACTGCTCAGTCAGGGGTAACCAGACTCACTGGGCAAATCATACAGCAAGAACGGGGGAGTGAAGGATATGGAGAGAGAGAGGAGGGTGATGGAGGGAGCCAAGCTCACCTGGTCCTAGCTGTTTCTCTGCCAGCGGAACAGCTCGGCGTGCTCATGTGCCATCTGAGGCTAGTGAGCCATGACGCTGGCTAGGCCATCCTGCCTCTATGGTCTGCATTGTAGGCAAAGACTCAGGGCTCTCTCCCTATCACTCTCTTGTCTACTCACACACTCTCATGCCAGAAGCCTAACCTGCTATCAGCAAACCCCTACTCCCTTGAATGAAGCAATCTGCTTGCTATTACTGTACATCACCTAGGATATGTTTCTCTCTCTCCCTCCCATCAGCAAACCAGCTGTAAATTAGCATAGGGGCATTTATTCTACTGCTAGCAAGTTGTTTAATGATCTATGTGCTGCTTTTATCCATCTCTTGCTATAACCAAGGCTGGCTAGACATTTCTTGTTTTCTTCCCATCACCAGTTAATTAGCCAAAGTATATGTGAGAGCTTGAATTATTTTAGGTTAATCCGGGTTATTTTGTGTCTGTCTCTCTGTCGCTCAGTATTACATGGCCAGACTTTTGACTATACATACAAAATGAGAATATTGCATATGCAAGCTTTTTTATATTATTCTGGCAATTATATAAACATGCACAAAATGTTGTTCCTCTGCAGATTTAATTTGAATGTGTAAATTGTGGAAAGCACCACATACAAATCAAACAAACATGATGAACACAACCAGCAGAAAAGCTTGCAGATGCCTTATGAGAAAGCTAATGTATTACCCTCGTCCGTGTTTGCATGAGAGCAGAATCATTTTCAATTACAATGCAGAATAATCGAAGGAGGTAATTTAAATTAAATGTACGCATACAAATATGGCATCATTTTCTATTATGTAATTAAGGCTATAAGTCAGTATTGAAACCACATTAGAAGTACAATTTCTGAGGTAAACACACATTGACATGCACATGTGATAAGCAGAAACACTAGGCATTCGAATAGGTTATGTGCTGTTTCCCATACAGTGCCTGCACAAGAGAAACATCTCAGATAAGCCTAGATTAGTTTAATACCAGTAAACTAGAGTCAGCATTTTGTCATTTTCCATTTGTTTTGATGAACTTGACCCAATGAAAAACTACATACAAATACATCATAGCATTATCCTGTGTGAAAAAAGGATACCAGCAGGGCTCCTGGAGTGCTCTAGCAATTACTTCAAGCATACATGACACAATATGTAATCAAATATTTTAAGATTAAATACACCTCACAGGTTTTTTAAAGCAAGTGCACAGTTCTGAGGCTAACTGTAGACTGATTAACATGAAGACATGCTGGACTAAGTCAAGTTAGAGCTAAATAATCTAGAACTGTTATAGTTTGACTTCACATTGAACAAGTACAATTGAAGTCAGATGAAAGCATTTGCTTTATTTTAAAAATACACATTTCTGTTTTAGTCTGGCTAAACCTGTGTGGAAAATGAATGTAAATGTACACTAACGTTCATCATTTAGTTGTTGCTTATGTTTCTAAAAGTTGTCCCTACGCTCACCAAGGCTGCATCAAAAATGTAGTAAAAACAGTAATATTGTGAAATATTTATACAGTTTAAAGTATTTATTTAAAATATATGGTAAAATATAATTTACTCCTGTATTGGCAAAGCTGAATTTCATCATTACTCCAGTCTTCAGTGTCACATGGTTCTTCAGTAATCATTCTGATATGCTGATTTGTGGCCAAATAAACATTTATTATTATCAATTTTGAAAACAGATTGTGCTGCTTAATTATTTTGTGGAAACTGTGATACATTTTTAACGGATTATTTGATGAATATAAAGTCAATTTTGATGTAATCATGCATCCTTGCTCAATATAACAAAAGTATTGCATTTCTTAAAAAAAAAAAACGAACCTAAAACTTTTCAGTGATAGTGTATTCAGTGACATTATTGTAGAGCTGGCAGATGTTTTAAAACGTTTGTAACTTACATGTATTCCATAAAGATTTTTAAAAAACACCCACTTGAATAGAAAGAGAGTGTCTGATCAATATGGGCATATGCTTAGTGATTATTTGTTTATGTTACGCTGGCCTTTTCATCTCAGTGCTCTCAGATTTTATAATAACACCTCAGTGCAGCTCAAGGAAGTTTGTTTTTCTCCTTGAAATGCAGCATTGCATTTATCTTCTGTTTCTCTTTCTCAACACATATCAATACAATTTACATTCTGGGATTGAGTCCCAACAATTTGCATGCACTGTTTGTGGTGTTCTAGCTATAGTGCTATATCAAATATATAAACCATGAAGTAAAATACACTGAAAAGGCATTATTTGCAACCTCCCTTCGGGCCCAGTGTAGTTTCTAACTACACAGTCCTTCAATAACAACCTCTTTACAAAACCAGAATTACATTGTGACATGTTCACAAAACAGCCCACTCTGACGTGAAGGTTAGACTGAAATGATTGTAGACCTTGTTAAAAATAAACTTCAGCCACTTATTTCTACCACAACCATCCTTCAGAAGAATAAAGCACATAAAGCACAGCCAGAAACAGCACCATGTACACAATCAAGATGAGCTACTTTTTTATCAGTGTACAAAAAACTGAAAATAAATTTGCCATTAAATAAATAAATCCAGTCTAATGAGAATTTGTTATATAATATCCTACTGTAAAGAAGCAGAATCTCAATTTCCATCCCAGGTGATACATTAGGATCTCAGTCTAATAAGTAACAGCAAGCAGCAGAGGTGTGTTGGGATTTGGTTGAGCACAGACCAGCATATGGTCCAGCGTGTTGTTGTGGGAGCTGCTGTGAGCCTGAGTGCTCCTGTAAGCAGCACTGTTTGTGTCACTCAGCTACGAGAAGAATCAGGCTATTAAAATGCTTGACCCTCCTACAGATAAAACTCGACTCTTTGGGTGCTCAAGAGCCTTGCCAGAGCGTGTCTGGATTGAAGCCAAGCCTGGCACAGCTCTTTCACCTGTATTTACTGGATGGCTGATTAACCAACATATCCTCTGTAGAACAGAAACGGGTAGGCTGAGAGATGGGGGGACACAATGACTCCATTATTACTGTAGGGATGGATAAAAGCTGTATCCTTAAAAGAAAGTCATTTTTATTATAGCAATTAAGGCACATTACAATTCAAATAAAGGTATAATAAAAGTATATTGTTATGATTGCAATTATATCAGAAACCAGAGCAAAAGCTGTACTCAAGTTGAAAGAGATGCGTTAATGCCTTAAGACACTCTCTGAGGAAATATAGTTCCTATAATGATGAGTGTTTTTATTAACTTTTAATATTTGGCATTTGAAATGCTATAGATGAAAGCATTTTGTTTAGCAGGCAGAAACACATCAAACAATTTTCCCGTATTCTCTCTAATGGTGTGTTAAATTAGCTGGGGCTGCAGTTAAACAATGGAACCAAGTCATTTAAAAGGCTTATGCATTTGAATTATGAGATTCCCTTAAATTTGGAGAAGTAGGAAAACATAAACAATAATCAGTGGCTCCTTTATATACATGGGCTATATCATTGTTCTGGCAAAGAAACTGTGGCAAGACAACAAAGGAAGACGTTTGATTCTTGATCAAATGTCAAGAAGCAATTCTGACAATACAGTACATCTGACTTCTCTCTTTATTTAGAGACACACAAAACAAACAAACAGAATACAGACATGAACTTTTAAATGCAGATTATGATCAGTCCAAAACCAATGATTTTACTATTAAACAATGTATGTTGTATTCTAGGAGTCAAGTAAAGCTTCCACAAGATTAACTTATTAATGGATCAGAATTGATGCACAGCTGAATGTTTATGACATAAGAGGATTTGTTGTATCTACAGCCATGTTCTGCGATGTTTGTGTGTGTCATATCAGGTTAAATCCAAAGCAGTGTTGTTATTTTCAATAAAATATATATTTTTACAGTAATTATAATAAAGTTGACTTAAAATATATAAATAATATATAAAAATACTACTAATAATTAGAAATGTTGCTTAAATTGAAACTAACTTATATAAGCTAAAGTACTAAAGTTACTATAATAAAGCTAAATAGAAATACCAAAAAACTAATAAAAAATAAAAAGTCCAAATTATCAAAACTTTAACTAACTGAAAATATAAAAATAACAGCTAATTCATAATGATTTGTAATAATATAAACAATAAATATTATAACATGTATTAATAACATGATCCATAGTACTATTTTCTTGTCAGTACGAAAGTTTCTATTTATAATTTAGTATAACATTTGGACTTTGGTTCTCTGATGCTTCAGTAAAAAAAAAAAAAAAGGTTAGGTTATATCAGCTTGAAAGTAATACTGGTGAATAAAAACATATCTAAAATACTCCACTGGCTCAAGACCTATCATATTTATTAAATATTCAAATATAAGCAAAACACCAGAGGATATACATAATGACTTGAATACTGATCACTGAGTCTGGATCATGAGTCACATCATTAATTGCTGAATATTATAATTAATTAAACTATGCTAATTATAAAAAGCGGATGTGTCATGAAAAATGATTTAACTCAAATTTTGATTACATTCAGAAAGAATCAATTATTGTCATACAAGGTATTTTAATAATGCACTTTATACTTTCATCATAAACCACAGTCTGTAATAAGGAACCCATGTTAAAGCACTCAGCTAAAGTTACATATCAACAGAAAAAACAAACAAACAATAATAATATCAAGATACAAGACATTATTTATGTTTCACTTATCAGGATTTTTTAAAGGAATAGTTCAACCAAAAATGAAAATTTCCTTAAAATGTACTCCACAATAGATGAGTTTGGAGTGTGTTCATCAGAATAGAATTGAAGAAATTTAGCTTAGCGTCACTTGCTCACCAGCGAATCATCTGCAATAAATGGGTGCCGTGAGGATCTGATAAAACGGTTGATAAAAGCATCATAATAATCCACAAGAAATCTACATGTCTCGAGTCCATCAATTAACAGCTTTGTTTCTAAGAAACAAATCCATCATTAAGGCATTTTAACTTTAAACAGTCACTTCTGGCCAAAATCCATAATAGTTAATAATTATAATAACATATATGTTTAGAACTGTTTTGGATGATTTTCACATATAAATGGTGCTTGAGCATATTTACTCTTGATTCAAAGAAGATTACTTTTTTTTTTTTTACCTGTCGGAAGCAACAGTTGTATGTTAAAAACAGTTTAATGATAAACTTGTTTATAGCATACATGCAGCATTTTGCTTCACAAGGTTATTGTTTTAATCAGCAGTTTGGATTCTGACAGCACTCATTCACTGGAGATGATCTGTTGGTGATGTAATGCTTAATTTATCCAAATCTCTTCAGATGAAGAAACAAACTCATCTACATCTTAGATGTCCTGAGGCAGAGTCCATTTTTATGTTGTGGTGAATTTGACAAGATACACCAAGATACACCAATCACTTAGTGAAATCAGAGATGCCTGTTGCTGCTCTTCCGCTCGTCACACTACACACTAATACTTAATCTCTGCTTGTTTGTTCACCTCTGATTTCCCTCTACTAAAGTTGGCTAAACTAAAGTTCTAAGGTGTTCATCCAGGCATCAAAGCTCTGCCACCACATCCAGTTGCGATGGGAGACTCAGCAACTCAACCCAAACCTCCACAGACCTCTCCAAAGTCCAGCAGAGATCAGATGACCACTGCAAAACAGCTACGACTAGCAAAAACCTCCACATAAGAAATCTCATACGTGGGATAAGTGTGGGTGTCCTTTGAAGTGCAATAAAGACACTAGTTCCTATGAAACAGAGGAGGGCTGCCCTCTAACAAAGAACCATGTATTTACTAGCTCACAAATCAAGTCCCCAGCAGTCAAGTTAAAAGACCAATTAATTTGGTTTTAAAGGGTTTTGTTAATCGTCGACTAAGGTGGTACACACATTGCTAATGACATTTAAGATGTAATGTAGAATGAGAGCACCTTATTACTAATTAGCACTTCAAAGGAGCTTGTGTCAACAGCACTTTATTGCCAGAGGTTTTATTACTGACACGTTTACCATCTGAGGTGCTTTGTATATTAAAGTTTGTCTTTCCTTGCCATTGCTGCCATCACTGACAATGACTGGTGTAACATAGGCTATGTTAAGATGGATCAAATATAAATTGAAGATAATTGTTTTTTTAAACACCCTTCTACAAAATGTAGCGCACACACAAATACAAACATATGGTTATTTTAAACCATTTAAAAAAAAATGTTAAATTAAATACATAAATGGCTTTATTTTAGATAGTTGCCATGGCAACATTTATCGTTATAAAATAAACAATTACCAATGTACTGCACATAGTCATTTCAAACAAAACTTCACCCTATTGGCTTTATAATTGCAGATTTAAAAAATGCGTTACTGATATGTTGTTTACAGTAATTTAATTAATACTGTATTATACTGTCACAAACATTAATAATCTTTACAAACTGTAAATGAATATAAGCATACAACTTCAGCTTCACTGTTATGATACACACACTCCGATAACTTTGTCAGCAGTACAAAACAAAGATTCAAAATCACATAGATTACCTCTTCAGTCATGTGTGCTCTGGTAATCTTTTCAAGCATTCGGTAGGCCATTAGAATGTTGACTCCAAAATTGTGCATGTTTTTTAATGAAATATTGATGGATTCAATAGAGTTAACATAAAACCCCATTATCATTTATGTCCTTTACTCAGCAAATTATGCCGATCCAATTAACATTCAGAGGTGAAAAACTTGCTTAAAGGGGGTCCTATTATGCTCTTTTACAAAGTCTTGATTTTGTTTTGGGGGTGTAATTAGAACATGCTCTCATGCTTGGTTGTACGAAAATCACATTATTTTTAACATAATTTACATTATTACAATACCTTTCTCCCCAGCCTGGCACAAATGACTCCATTAGTTCCGGGTTTGATGAAGGCCTGCCTTCCGAAAAACAAAATGTGTTGGGATTGGTTAGCTGTCCCACTGCATTTTGATTGGTGAACAACTTAGACGGCGTTATGCCCCGCCCCTTGCCAAAGCAGCAAGTTCGTTAATATTGCCATATCAATTCAGACCTCGAAAATATTGAACAAGAGTGGTATTTTTATTCTTGTTGTTTTTTTGGCTAAATCAAATTTTAGATTGGATGTCAACAACAGCTTAAATATAACTGCATTGACTATATACAGATAAGTGCAACCGTAATATGTAATATGTTTATTGTTCTTTAATTCTAACATTGTAACATGAAATGCAGTGAAACTGTTATACAGTTGAATTAATTTGTACCATAGTCCCACAGACTTACACTATTTGTGGCAAAATATATCTGCAAATTCATTCTCTGCCAACAGGAGCCGCTTTAGGAGTGGTAGAGAACAAGGTTTCCCTGGTAACGCGGTACACAAAGCAGTGCTCCGCTCACAAATGCTGCTTTATCAGACATTATTTGTTAGATGAAATGAAAATTACATCCAAAATTTTCATAAAACAGTTGGTTTCCATCCGAAATACAGTGATATAAAAACACCCTCACTGGGTTTCGATTTTTAAACTTGCCGTGCTCAACCAAGGGCTCTCCCCACCTGCCAACCATTCAAATTTACATAGGTGGGATTTATCTTTGAAATAACACAAATACAGGAAAATAACTTTGTAGTCCAAATGAGCCGTTCGTTGTAGTTCTTCAAAAGGGATTTTTTTTAAACGTTATATCTCCCTTTGGAGTGGACTTTGAGATTTGTAACTTTGTAGATCGTTTTAAACCCAAACATACACACTACACACTGACTAAAATTAAAAAGTTAAAAAGTAAAATAGGACCCCTTTAAGAGTTGTACTTCATTCATACCAGAGGGTGCTCCTGAGCTATTTATGGCCAGAAACTCAGAGAGCTATGATGACATATCCATCCTCAGTGCCATATATGGATAACCGATAAAAGGCAGAAATGTTTTGATAGATAGTACAAAACATAGCTTGTCAGGAATCGGCCACGATTATGATTGGCCAATGATGTCATTGCATAGGAAACCAACACCCCCTCGCTAATGCATGTGAGTGTTTTGACATGATAAAAAACCTGTCATTTCCAGACAAAGCATCATTAAATAATTTACTTACAGTTTGTGATGCAGCTGCAGTCAGATCTAGTAACGCTTTATCTTACAACAAATGTTTTTTTGTGAACTCTCTATAACACAGTGCCTCGTTTACAAAGAAAATCCTCCGAACAATAATCTAACATGGTCTGGGATGCCATTAAAATAAACTACCCACTTGTTCCTTACCTGGGAAACTTGATATCAGTGCAAAGACACGAATGAGATGTTTAAAACAAATGCTCCAAACCAAATGTTCTTTCTCTCCATTTGTCCTATTGATGACAGACTCAAGCTTGTAGACTGTGTAATTTTCTCCTATTAAATTCAGATAAGACAGAGATATTACTTATTGGACCTAAAAACAGTTCACAGAATCTCTTGGATTACAATTTGCAACTAGACGGATGTAATGTTACTTCCTCTAAAGTTAAAAATCTGGGTGTTATATTAGACAGCAACCTATCTTTTGAAAATCATATTTCCAAAGTTACAAAAACAGCATTCTTCCATCTTAGAAACATTGCCAAGCTACGGAACATGTTAAGTGTTTCTGATGCTGAAAAGTTAGTTCATGCATTCATGACCTCTAGACTGGACTATTGTAATGCACTGCTAGGTGGTTGTCCTGCATCTTCAATAAACAAGCTACAGTAAAAAAATGCTGCAGCTACAGTCCTTACCAGGTCAAGAAAATATGATCATATTACTCCAATTTTACAGTCTCTGCACTGGCTACCTATTAAGTTTCGTATCAGTTACAAAATATTATTACTTGCCTATAAGGCCCTGAATGATTTAGCTCCTGCGTACCTAACTAATCTTCTATCATGCTACAATCCAACCCGCTCACTAAGGTCGCAAAACTCTGGACTCTTGGTAGTACCTAGAATAGCAAAGTCCACTAAAGGAGGTAGAACTTTTTCATATCTGGCTCCTAAACTCTGGAATAGCCTTCCTGATAACGTTCGGGGTTCAGACACACTCTCTCTGTTTAAATCTAGATTAAAGACACATCTCTTTAGCCAAGCATTCATATAATGCATCTAACAATCTTGTACTGCCAGTCTATCTGAAGAAATGCACATTATTATGCTTTAGCTTGGGTTATACTGATAATTTTATCCAGGGTTATTCCTGGATGGAACAACTGCTATGCTAATTGTCTTATTGTTTCTATGTTTCTGCCACTGTAGCTAGGAATTACACAAGCTTCAGTCTGGATCCAACCCTTAAACGATCTGAGATGACCGAACACCTGAGAAGAGACGATGACAACCCCTCGAAGGACCTCAGAGGAAGCCAACCATCAGCAATTATACTGACTTAACCAAAGTCTGCCATAAATGGAGGATCAGCACCTAGAGACAACCTCTAAAGCCCTGACCGTCAGCGGAGGCTAGGACACATAGATGAGACACAGAGACAGATCTCCAGTGAGAACCTCGTCACCTAGACATCCATCGGGGAAAGACCACTGGAACCAGTGGACCACTTACACTCTGACTTTGCTACAGTTGGAACAAACTACTGATTCGTCTGGCCGGAGGGGAACTGGCCCCCCGACTGAGCCTGGTTTCTCCCAAGGTTTTTTCTCTGTTCTGTCACCGATGGAGTTTTCGTTCCTTGCCGCTGTCGCCTCTGGCTTGCTTAGTTGGGGAATCTTCATTTCCAGCACAATCATCGACTTGATTGCACAGATATTATTTAAACTGAACTGAGCTGGACAATGCCATTACTAAATTCAATAATGAAATGCATTCAGCTGAAAATGGAGTGTTAAATCTTGTCATTTTACATTATTGACACAATTTGCCTATTTTGATACTGTGCAGTGCTTTGTTACAATTTGTATTGTTAAAAGCGCTATATAGATAAAGGTGACTTGACTTGACTTGTGTCTGAAAGCGAATCGCATCTGTATACTGTATCCAGTGTAGACAAGATAGCAGTGGTGTTGTAACTTATTTTTGCTTTTGACACGATGTGGCACTCGCATTCAGCATAATCAAGTGTCAAGCCGTTAAGAGGATGAACACCAGTGGGTGAGGCCTATTTTGATTCCTTGTTCTGGAGGCAGTATTTCTGCAAATGACTGTGCCCAGGTGATGTCATCTTGCACCTCCAATATAAACCTGGCAATATCAAGGGTCTGGAGTTATTCTGGATGAAGGAATGGTCTCTTATCTCTTATCAGGTGTTCTCCAAACTCTTCAGGCATTATAGCTGAAGACTCAGAGCTATGATACATATATATATATATATATATATATATATGTGTGTGTGTGTGTGTGTGTGTGTGTGTGTGTATTTCTCATATGTTTATTGACAAAATATTTTCACAAATATTTAATGTTAATAAATTCCATTATAAATAAATGTTTCTTGAGCACTAAATCAGCATATTAGAATGATTTCTGAAGAAGGATCATGTGCAACTGAACTCTGTCTGCTGAAAATTCAGTCTTGACATTACATAAATACATTTCATTAAAACATATTAAAAAATATATTATTTTATTATATATTATTTTAATAATAATGGTGAGCATAAGAAACATAATATTATCATGTATAAATTAAAAGCATAAAAGATAACTTATATAAGAGACTGTGATTGTTTGACCACTGCCTGAGTTTGTTTTTTGTCTCTCCTCACTCAGCACTCCCTTCAAATAGAGTGTATATGATATCAGTGGGGGAGAGGATAGAGGTTATATCCATGGACTACCCAGTAGTGTTTGTTTTCTGAGTTGGATCTGTGTCCATCAGCAGTCAACCCCCACAGAGACAGCTCTGGGTCCCAGGCCACCCATATCCCCTGCCATCTTTGCTGTCACCTTTCTGCTTGGCTGCACCCCTTTGGTAAATATACCTCCAGAGTCATGCTCTGCCAATATTTCACACAGCTAGGTAGTACATCATTGACCATCCTGTCCACTTTATTTGTCTTCCCTCCATCAATGCAAGGCCTGTGTCCTCAGTGCTGGGCTTCAGAGCAGAGGACACGTTGGTATTATTGATGTGTTGGACTCCAGACTTTGCAGGGGGCCTTCGGTGCCCAAAGTAAGACCGTTGTCAGTACAGAGCACTATAAAGGCTCCTCTGGGTCTCGACATCAGGCGTGGGTGACAGCAGCCATCTTTTATTCCACACGTACAGGCCATATACTCCACACTGTACCTCTCCAGCTGAGCGTTATAAACAGCTTCCTCTAAAATGACTAATGAACCATAAAAGCTTATCACCTAAATGCAATAAACCTGTGGGGAACAGTTTTTCATCGTGGTATGGCATGGCAAGCATGTTTGTGCAGGCTCTACTTGACTACATATTCTTGCAACTATTGCATGCCATTTGGAAGTTGATGAGGTAAAGTAGGATGTATCAATGCTTATCAATTAATGTATAATGAAATAATTAAAATAATATTTAAAATGTGACTTTATAAAACAGACCACAAGCTACTTACTGTCTGAGAGACAGTTTGACAGAGGCAGTGTGTTTCTGTGTGATTAGCATCCTGCCATACATTCTCTCCAAATGTGCACAGGATGAGTTTAACCTTGCCTGAGGTGAAACAAATAAATGTTATTCAAACATTTTTTTTCTTCTATTTATAATGTGCCCTTGGCATCACAGCTTTCCCAGCCTACACTAAATGTTGCTTAGAAATTGTGTCAACAATGATAAAACATGGTTGTGAGCGAGACAAAACTTGATGTAAGATTTTGCAGAATTCTCTTAGTAGTTACTTACTGCTATAATATTTCACAACATTTTACTTACCAGTTCATTTGAGTTCATTATTGAGTTGTTTGTGTAAAAACAAGGCCCAAAGAATACAGATGTTTAAGACTTCTATCATATAAATATATTTTTAAATATGCATTCATAATCCTTAAACTATTGGATAAAATAATAATAATAATAAAAAGGTTCAAACTACTTTTTTTTTTTTAATTAAAATATTTATGATATAAACTTGAAATGGCTTTTTCAGAGAAAAAACCCGACTGACTAACTCAAATAGATAATAATAAATTACACCAAAGGATCTATTATTGATTGTAAAAAACAATAATCAGGAAACAAATTCTTATAAATTATGTCCTCTTGAACTTTTATTCATCAAAGGATCCTACAAATAAATGTATATCCTTTTCCACAAAAATAAACAAACAAACAAATAAATACATAAATAAATAAGCACCAAATCAACATATTCAAATCATTTCTGAAGGATCACGTGACACTGAAGACTGGAATACTGACTGCTAAAAATTCAGCTTTGACATCACAGGAATAAATTACATTACAGGAAAAGTTATTTTAAATTGTAATTATATTTCACAAATTTACTGTTTTTAATGTATTATTTTTCAGATAGTGGTAGCCGTGTTGAGACAAAAACTTTTCAAAAATCTTACCCACCCCAAACTTTTGATCAGTAGTGTATTGCATTTAAGAACTCGCCCATATTTTTAAGTAAGGTCGCACAGTAGAATATATCATATAAGATGCTTATAGAGCACAGCTGCTTGGTGATAAATAGTTTTTAAAGCTGTTTTGAAGAGAATAGCAATTTTAAAATCATAATCAATAAGTTCACTCCCTCTTTGTGTAGACACCAGCCCATTCTACAGTATATCGCAATAAGACTTTCTGCTGGCCTTGAAGGGGCTTTCAAATTCATCATCAGTTTGGGATGTACATAATTCAGAAGCCAGCATGCATCTTGGGAATGATGGTGTGTGTAAGAAACACAAATGCATGAATATTACAAGACTTTTGGTGCACGCAGTGGTTCCAGCTGAATAAACAGAGACTGTGCATCTGGCCCTGTCCCACTTTATGCTTTCTGTCTGGCACTTTTATCGGAAGAAAGAACTTAACGTGACTGCTGTGCAGCCAAACTGGTTAGTCTAAATGTTCAGTTGGTCCCTGTCCTCAAAAATAATGTTGTTTAAATCCTGTTCTAATTTTCAGGATGTGTATACATACAGTAGATGGAGTTTATAAAGCCCCATATGTACGATTCTGAGCAAATGTCATCTCTTGTCGCAATGTAGCCCACACTTTGTGTAAATAGCATGTTGCTTCTGTTTTCAATCGGGGGATAAATATCAACAGATATGACTATTTGCATGTGTTGTAAAGTGTTCATCAAGCCTAAAGTACACATGATTTTGTATAATTTACTCTTTGGTGTGAAGAGCATGTTGCCATTTACACCAGTCATTTATTTGCATTTGTGTATTAGTTCATTTAGAGAAAAGACAAATTATGTTATCATTTACTCACCCTCATGTTGTTTTCAATGCTATTTTCCATGCAATTACGAGGAAGCGCAAATGCTCCACAAATGTATTATACAGTAAGTGCTCCAAATGATTCCAAGTTCATGAGAGAAGTAATGATATCTGTTTTGTGAAAAAATCATTCTCTAGATTCAGATCTAGATAATGATTCAGTTGAACTGGTTAACAAAACCAGCATGAATCGTTTATAAATCAAAATGATTTGGTACTTGACAACTTACTGAATCAATGATTCATTTGCAGCATTTAACATAACATGTTGGGATGTTTATAACATAAGTTATTGTATGACTTCAAAAGACTTGAAATGTAACTGGCAAGTCATGTAAGACCAATAATTTGATTCATTTTAGGTGCTTGATCTTTTTTCTTGATGTTTTAAAGCTCTAATGGTTCAGTTCCTTTTCAGTGTAACTGGATAGAAATAGCAATCAGCGCAGTTCTTAGATTTTCTCCTGCTGTGTATCATAAACTATAGTTTACACACAAAAATTAATTAAACAGCAACATTTTGATTATTGTCACACTCCCGTCAGGAGCAAGGAACAAGGAGTCTTGGAGCATCATCAAAACCTTCCTTTTCTTGAATCAATCACAGGAGTACATTGAGCACGGGGGTAAAGAAAAACAATACCGGACATTAGACACGGGGGAAACCAAGGCTTAAGAATACTGGGAAATCAAACGAGGAACAGGAACAGGTGGAAAAATAAATGCAACACAGCTGGGAGGAAATCAAATCAAAGAACGTACTGGGAACAGGAAAAAAACATATATGGGCACAAGGGGGAGGGAAACACTAGACATGGGGGGACAGGTCTGGCATTACGAGCCAGAGCAGATGACTGAGGGTGGTGTCATCGCACGGCGTTTCCGCGGCGAGCTTGCAGAACTCCCCGGCATAATCATAAAAGGGGAGATCTTGATGGGATAGGGCGTGGAAACGAGCGGCGACTTCCATAGCCGCGGGAGAGAAAACAAGAAACAAAAACGTTAAAAAACAAGGGGAAAACTAAACGGGGGAAGGTCCGGTATTCTGTCACACTTCTGTCACAATCCCGTCGGGAGCAAGGAACGAGGAGTCGAGGAGCACCATCAAAATGCTTGTCAGACACATGTTTGTCTTTTGTTTTGTTCCCCATGTGCTCCATGACCCAGTTTCTGTCTGCCATTGATTTAGTTCCATTAGTTTCCAGTCGTGTGTCATTATTTATCTAATTAATCCACTTTTTATAAGCCCTCTGTTTCCCTGAGTCTAAAGTCTGCTGTTATACGTCTGTTCCCCCTGCTAGATGTGAGTCCTACCTGTATGTCTCTTTATTTGGATGAATACAGTTGGTCTTTGTGAACTTCGACGTCTCCTCGTTTCCCGACACAGTAGCAGCAGCCAAATCATGAAAATTATATTTATAAATGATACTTGAGCTGCAAATCAGCATGAATGATTTCTAAAGGATAATGTGACACTGAAAAGGAGAAAAGTGGTTGCTAAAATATCTATTGTAACTGGATGGAAAAAGCAAACAGCAAAGTCTTTAAATCTCCTTTTTAGTTTTTTTTTTTATAATTTTTTTTTTTTTTAAGAATGAAAGACACAAGGTTGAGGAAAATTTGAGAATTCAAATTTGGGGGTGAAATATCCCTTTAATGTCTGTGCATTTATTAACTTATTGATGTATTTCAACGTAGATTATTAGCCTCCATAAAATGTAAGTTTTGAAGCAGAGCTCCCGTGTGATTCATGCTAGCAGGATCTTCCTCTCAGGCTGAAGTCTGCTGATAACTGAAGGAGAGGTGAGTCACTGATAGAGGTCACTAACTGCTTCACACACTGAAATAGTATCAGCCTCCAATGGCAGACTGGATACTTTAACCACTTCAAAAAGAACGAAGGCGTTTCTAGAGATAACACGTTTTTTTAAGAGAAAGACGGCGGAGTGTGACAGAACGACTGAGATATAAGTGACAGACAGAAAGACAGAGGCTAGTTTCGATGCCAAGATTGTGGTGCTTGAGAAACACTGCCGACAAGATCTGAAAAGAGTGACTGAGAGAGGCTTGCAGGGCATTTATATTAAAATGTCGTCCTCAGCTCCCCCTCGAAGCAGCAGGTTTTAATCGTTTTCTCAAACCCCATCTGAGACAAGCATCTGGATTTAGGTGTGAGGAAACTTCAAGGGTTCAGCTGGAACCCTTCCAAGACTATACATTACGCTCAGGGACCCTTCCTCTTCTGTGAAAGCTCCATTTACCCTCCTGCGGTGGGGATTCAACACCTCTGTCCAGACAAGCACTATCCAAGGGCCTCAACCTCATCCAGACCATCTGATAATAGCCGTGAGATCTGCTCTAATGGAAGCTCATTCACAACTGCCCTTTAGACATGCAACTAAGTGGAATGCAATCTGCCGGTTTAGGATGGTTTGTTCTTAAATAGTTTGTTTCTGTGCCAGTATGGATGTTTTGATACAACAGAAAAGTGAGAACAAATTGAGGTCTGTATGATATACTTTTTCTTTGAACTGTGTAGCTGACTCCAAGCTTTTTGATGCTTTCCTTGTATTGTTCACAAAATCCCTATCACCAGATGTGTTATTTCTTGGCCTCTGATATGGTGTCAAAGAATGCCCTTGCACAAGGCAATTTACAAGGAATGAATTGAAATGCCAGAGTAACCAATTATTTTGTCAGAAAACACATCACGATCATTGCATGGAGCTGCCAGGCTCCTGTGGAAAATTGTCAGAAAGCCCTTCCTGAGACAGAGAGGACCATGGAGAACCAGCATGGAGCCCAATAAATAAAACTCATTGAGCCCTCTCCGCTCATTACCTTGTCATGCCAAATAAGGAGCTCTCTCAGAGAGAGAGGCTACTGGAAGATGTATGGCACCGTAATTAGTTGTTCTCAGCTTGTAAATTATTTATTCCCAAAATGCATTTCAAAGACAAGAAAAATTGCACAACAAGCATTTGAGGAACTTATGTATTATTTAAATCTCAATTCACAAGATGATGCAGGGAAATAATGATGTTCACTTTTATCATAAGAGTGAAAGCCTTTTTAGGCCAAGAACAGATCTATCTATTTATCTATTGTAGCATTTGAACCAATCCGACACACCATTTTTAATTTAACAAATCAATTAGTCATTAGATTAACAAATAGTCACATACCCTCACCCAATAAACATACTGAGTGCCAGGATGTCTGTTAACTACGCCAGGCCCCTGGTTACCATGGCAACCAGGACACCTCAGCCAGATCATATAAACTTTACAACCTAAAAGTATGTTGAGAGGATCTTCCTCCCTACTCAATTTTCTCTAAAACAGACACATACTGCTATAGGAAACGACTAATTTAATTAATTAATAGACAGATTTGTCTATGACCTTCCTATCATGCATACCCCCAGGTCATTGTGTATGATTACTACATTCTTGTATATGTTTTTTTTTATTGTATACTGTTTTATGTATGCTTATGATAGAACCACTCGTTCATGTAATCTTACCTATCAATGTGTTTAGTATCTATGAATTTGTCTTCTGATGATCTAAACGAGAGTGTATACTATATGTTGGTACACAGGCAACATATTAGTGTTCTAAGAATCTTTAGTAGTTTTGCATCAACACCCAGTCAAATTACATATGCAAATTGTTATGTTCAGAGACAAAGAGTCATAAACTTTCCCTCCTAAAGTGCAAGTCACTATTGGCTCTTTGACTCCCCGGAGGTGTGATCTCTATAGCAGATGAAGCTCTCATATCAGTGACCTGCCTTGACAGTCTGCGGTTCTTTTAGATCCAAAGATGATAAGAAGAATGAGCTAGAACTCTTTTGGACCCTTACGTTTTTGTGCCAGGCTTTCAGCCTTGTCTTTACATTAAACCAAAGATCATCATCTTTGTCTCTCTTAGCTCTTTTTCACTTTCCACCTGGGAAGAAACTCCTAATCACCATCGAGTCAGAACATCTTTGGAATTTGACACTCTTCAAACCAAGAAGAACGGTGATCGCAAGTCCGAACCCTTGAAACCATCAAGACTTTCATCCGAGACTGCATCTGGGCACTCGTCAATGCCAAAGGCAATGCAAGTATCATACATTTAACTAAACAAAACAGAGGTTTAGTATAAGCTAAAGACCCCGTTATGAATGGTGCTGATGGCTTTTCACTTAGGTGGATAACTGACTCTTTTTATAGCTTCCTTCTCTGGTCTTCTAAACCTCTAAACGTACACTGAATGTTCGGTGGACGAACAGATTAGTTGATGGCAATCATAATGAATCATAATTAATTGTAAATATTTATATACATTTCACCTTTGAGCTTATTTGCTACACTATCTCTCTCTCTCTCTCTCTCTCTCTCTCTCTCTCTCTCTCTCTCTCTCTCTCTCTCTCTCTCTCTATCTATCTATCTTAATAAAGTTAATCTTTACACAACATATCATTATAATATAATCATAATTAAGTCATTATATCATTATAGTGTTTTGATACTTAAATGATAGTTCACCCAAAATTGAAAATTCTGTCATTATGTACTCACCCTCATGTCCTCACAAACCCGTAAGACCTCAGTTTATCTTTGGAACGCAAATTAAGATATTGTTGGTGCATTCTGAGAGCTCTCTGACCCTCCATAGACAGCAATGTAATTAACACGATCAAGGTCCAGAAATATAGCAAGGAGATCGGTAAAATAATCCATGTGACATGAGGGGTTTAACCGTAATTTTACGAAGCTACGAGAACACTTTTTGTATACAAAAAAAAAAACACGATTTTATTAAAAAATGTGTCTCCTCTGCTTCACCCTGGCTCCATTTTGGAGAGTATCCACTGAACGTAAACAGCGTATGCTCTTCTGTGTCAGCTATGCCATAAGTTGTTTTTGTTCAAATCAAAGCATAAACAATGCAGAAAACATATCCAGACACTGTAAATGTATTGGTTATTGCACATAACAAGAAAACAATTATTGGTATTGGCTCAAGGTTTAATAGCCATGCACCCTTATTCTCAACAGATGCTACAGCATTAAAAAATAAAAAATACAAATAAATTTATAAATTTAAAAAACAATAATTTATTATATTTTTTTTTTCAGTTTGGCCTTGTCACCTTTATAGAAAATATCTCATGTTTAGAAAGAAATTGTTATAAAAAAAGATTGCAACTGATTTGTTTCCAGCTGAAGATGATAAAGAGATAAATTCATGCCTTACTCAGAACAGGATGGATAATGTTTACATAGACACTTTGTTTCCACAATGAATTTATTCGGCAACTTTCAGCATCTAATAAAATATTCATGTGTCCTCATTCCGCTATTGTAGATGACTTTATGGGCACAAGACTTTTTATAGTTGGAAAACTTTTTTCTTTCACCATAATTGAAGTGCATCAGGAAGCGTGAGATACAGCCATCACGTCCTTGTGCACAAAGTGCGTGAGGAGGCAACCTGATGGCACAGGCATCCAAATTGGCAGTGCTTTTTTGTCACAAAGCGCAAAGCAATTAAATATTTAATGAAAGAGGGGCCACATATTTCCATCCACCTGGGAATAGCTTCTATTTTCTGATATATTTGTGAAAACTGAGTGCTGCTTCTCGAAATCAATGCACACCGTACGTCATGTCCCTTTACCCAGCTACAGATGGGCAATCCAACGCAGTAGCCATTGAAGCCTGTGAATACGCAACATTACATGACCTTCAAAGCCTGGTTTTCATTTTTATCCACAGCAGAATTAACTAAGTGACATAAAATAACATGCATTATTTAACTGTGTTTTAGCTTTAATGGAACAAAGTGCTATGGCTTCTGTTTTTGCTCATCTTCTTCGTCTTGTAAAAGCAGATAGTTACACCAACAAGTGCTACATTGAGGTACGTCAATGGTAAAAGCGGTCCTTTCTTCTTTCTACAGTATCAGCACATTCTGAAGTCCATTAAAGGATCATCTTCATGAACCCATTCAGCTAACAACTTTGTCTGCATCATTTTACTTATGTTAGCTGCATTTTATGGAGCTGTAAGCTATTAAATAAGATATATAAGCTCATTTTTTCCACTGAATGAAAAAATAATACTGGTAATTGTGACTTTTTATCTTACAATTCAGACTTTCTTCCCCAAATTCTGAAAAACAAAAATTGTTAGATATAATTGCAGAATTGTACGATACAAACTCACAATTATTATTTATTTTTTTCAACTGGCAATTACAAAAAACAAAGTCAGAATTGCGAGATAAAAATGTGTGATTTATTTTTTCTATTTTTTTGTGGAAACAAAAAAATATTATTGTGAGATGTAAACACAGAATTCAGGGGAAAAAGTCAGAAACCTTTTATTTGAAGTCAAAACCCTTTTATTTGAATAATGAGTTTGTATATCACAAAATTTAGATTTGTTTGTCTTCAAAATTCCAACTTTCTTCACACAACTCAGACTTTTTTGTGTTCTCAAAATTGTGAGAAACAAGTCTGAATTGTGAAATAATCCCATAATTGCAAGACATAAACTCAAATTTTGAAGGGAAAAAACACACACATTGGTCAAACAACACGATGATCAAAATCACTGAATACATGGTGTCAGCTTGCATCACTATTTATATTTTCCCGCTGTCTATCAGACATTGCGTTGTTTTGAGAGCAACATTGACACTGACAGTATCACTGAATACATTGTGTCAGCTTGCATCACTATTTATATTTTCCCGCTGTCTATCAGACATTGCGTTGTTTTGAGAGAAACATTGACACTGACAGTCCAGTATAAACAATGAAATATCTGCTCTACTCTATGCTGTGATAGTAAACGCATATACCATGATATTATAGCGTGTTACTGACAGACACATTTTGCAGTCAGGCAATGTGAGATTTGTTTATTCCATTATTTCAAGCTAGAGAGATGAAACTGTTTTCCAGAATGTCGGTCTATGCCTCACACACGGCTGTTTGATGTTGTCTGACCTGCAGCGTTCAGCGAGAGAGGGAGCAGAGCCATGATGGAGGAGCATTTTATAGCTCACATAAAGACTGGGCTCTTTTGCAATACTAAACAAGCTGGTGGAGCACACACTCATTTAAATCATCTCATTTAAACATCACTGTCACCTTGTCTCACCCTTCCCATCAGAATCACACAGTCTTAATAATACATTTGCTGTGTCTTCCAAGAAGAGGAGTTGTATTGCGATTATGGTTATTGCTATTTAACCTTGATGGTTAACAGAGGCTGATTTTGAAGGTTAATAGTTCATTTGTTCATGAGATAATGAGCAAACTTACCCACTGAGCCCAAGCATCTCAACGGTGACTCAACTCATTATACATACATGCTGTGTGTTTACTTCTGTGTGTGCTAACAAGGTCAAAGTGGATTTCCGTAGAATAAGCTTGATTAAAATGTTTAGGGTTAAAATTACACTGTGGAAAAAGGCAGAAGAAATTAAGACAAAGTAATGTTTTGAAATTAAGATGTCAATCTTCCTTGCAAGTAAACAAAATGGAAATTCCAGTTCAAGCCAGCATCTGCAATTATTAACTTTGTTCAAAGACATTAAACTCTTTCATATTTCACTACTTCTGATTTCCATCACTGTGTCTAAAAGTATGTTTCTCTTTTATGTATTAATGAACAATTGTAAAAAATGAATTTCTCAGAAAAAAGTTTTACTTTCTGTAACACTTTCTATGAAGCCCATATTTATAAGACATTATAAGGGTATACTTAAGGCATTATAATTAATGCATAATGCTATGTTATAGCATATTCTATCTTCTAAATGATAGATCTTATAAATAGTCATAACATCAAGTATAATACATTATAATGCTTACACATTTGTGGTTATAACTTTTAAGATTATGATTATTTATAACACAATTAACACCATATTAAATCTACTTTTACATTCATAATGGACTATATATTTTGACATTGCTCAAGATCCGCACAGTATCTTACTACTAGTGGTTAGGTGTGGAGTGTTATTTGAGTGTTCCCTGTGAGGCTAATATTAATTTTGATGTGAGCTGATTAATCTTTCAACTGAAAAAAGCAATGTTTATAGGTTATATTTTATTTTGATGGTCTCTTAGTCTACTGACTATAAGCAACTTTTCAACTACATGTCAACTAACTCTCAGAGTATTGCAACAAATACAAATTAAGCTCAGATGAGCTTTATTTGTCACATACGCAATTATACAGAGTATAATGAGCAGTGAAATGTGTTCTCTGCATTTAACCCATCCAAGTGGAGCAGTGGGCAGCCGACTGTGTGGCGCCCAGGGAAAAGTAGAATTAGTATTACTAAAACTATTAGCAGGCTTAGGTTAAGGTTAGGGTAGGTAGAAGTTTGACGTACTTCCAAAGTTACTTATCGTCAGTTTGTCTTTTGGAACCATAAAAATAAAGTGTTAGCATATATTTAGCAGACATACTACTAATACTCCAATGACTGCTAGTTGACATGTAGTTGCAGAGTAGCTTATATATAATCCATTGTAGCTTAAGTGGATGCAACGTGTTTACTGTGTGTAAATCATACTCTTAAAAGCTATAACCGCAAATAAGTAAATATAATATTAAAAGTGTTCTTATGAATATTCATAAGATATTATAACATATTATACGTTTTTCTATATAATGCATTATACATCCAAATGCATAATGACACCCTTATAATGTATTATAAAAATGGGCTTCATAGAAAGTGTTACCAAACTTTATTTCAGAAATATGTAAGATAAATGGAACGTATAACAGAACATAATATTAAAATAAAAACAGCCTTACGAGTAAAAGCTGATGATATATTGGCTTCAATGTTTCCGCTCGCCTGTTTAACATAATGTTTCAAAGAACATTTAAAATGAAGATATACATTTTCACATCATGCATTCTGAATAAAATCAAATTAATCTGTCTTTGCAATAATGAAGTATGTCTAGTCTCTTACGAAATGGAATCTCATTATGTCAGTTTTAACCTTATGAAATCTGTTCATTCATCACACATGCATTTTAATAAAGTAAAATCACAAGCGATAACTAATCTCGACACTTCCTATCAATGATTCCCAAGCCCTCAAATGAAAGGCCTGCCAGACAACACCATCAGTCAATTTAGGGTAATCTAATTTGTTTCTGTCAGCAAAAATACAAACAGTCCTGCTTCATTGTGATAATGATTAATGTATGTCTACTAAGACAGGCACATGCTTGCACACAAACATACAGTATATATATATATATATATATATACACATATATATACACACATGACCACATGAACCTCTCACACACACACACATGCTCAGTGAACAACAACTATAATGTGAAAGCATGTGGAAATTCCCAGAATTGTTCTTTTTTGTTTGTTTTATTTGCATTTCACATATAGTTACACCCAATCTATTATATATTCTATGAATTATTTTGTTTCTTCTTATTTTTATTATCAGTATGTGCACACTGTACAATTTGGCGATGACTTGGTCATCAAAGACTGAAAGATTCCTCTGATACTATGACAAAATCTGTTGTCTTTGATTGCTAGTTTGACATCTTTGCCGACTGCCCTTTAAGGACCGCTGCAATCAAATTTTACCTTTGATCAGGGCCGTAACCACCACAGACATTCAGGGGGACAAGTCCTCCTTTTCAGATGACCGTTAAATCAAGAACCATTGGGAGCACAGAAACTGATGACACGATTAGTGTGACAACATCACACATTGTCTTCATTATTTTCCCTTTATTTCTTTCCTTTTTAAAGCAAGCTATTATCAACATTAACACCAGAGGCTTTCTATTTCTTTCTATTTCTATTGTGTCAATTTAACTATCTGGTCTCATGGCATTTACATACATGGGTGCACTTTTTAGCAAGACATGAAATATGTACTAATAACTACATATTACTGCAGTTTCCAAAAGAAACAAACACTAGAGGCAGTAAAACTCCAACAACTTTTACTCCTTTTAACACAAATGTACAGAGTTTTGATTAATAAAGCGTAATTTTCGCACAATTTCCTGAATAATATCATGTTACGACTTCAAAACAATATTAAAAAGCTAGGAGATTTGAAAAATTATGCTCTTGAACCTTAGCATCGCACATATCCAGCTTCATATCTATAGGTTTTCATAAGCAGTAAGTGTGTTCTGTAGCTCACGGGGTACGGAGACTTAGGAGGTAAGGATCTCCGGTTCGAATCCCATTTAATCATGGTTCAACAAAGCAATTCAAATCTGCATATAAAGAAGTTCAAATAGTTTGGTTTGATGTAGGGCATGATTAACCTGTGTTTTAGCGCTACTCAGTGGACATTTATCTTTGAATTTGCAGCGAAACGTGCAGTAAGGTACATAAAATGGTGTCGCACAGAAAGTACACAGAGGTACGTACTGTTATGAGACCAGGTTGCAGATTAAGATAAAAAGCAGATTCTGATAGTTGAAGTAGAATTGTATTTGAACATTTTATCACTTAATGAAATATTCTGTTATACGCTGAATATGCACAGGCATCCATAAGAATGGAAACATTGTTTATTTTAAGTATTTTAAGGTGAATTAATTGCAACCATAGCTACCAGAGTTTTAAACAGTGATTTACCAGAATATTTGTAATAATTTGCTATTTAATAGGCAGCATCTATCATTTTTTTATGACTTTAACATTGTTTGTTTGTAAAGTTTCCCATATCGGGACAGCCAATAAAACGAAGGAGAGAGTGAGAAAGAGTCAGTTCATTTCTATTCCACACACTCCTCGGCAAAGCTAATCACCTCAGCGGCTAGTCCCTTCACCTCGACTCTATCGTGCACAATCAAGACTTCCAGGTGCGGACTGATAACTTTTGTGAGAAAGATGGAGTGTAGTAGCTCATTCCAATTATCACTTAATTTCTCTTCCATTCTCCTCGTTGTCAGATTTTGACTCATGCCTCTATTAGTTGTGTGAATTATATCAGGTTTTTTCCCCCTTCATCCAGTAAATTCTTGTGTGTGCGTGTGTGTGTTTGTGTGTGTGTTTGTGCGTGTGTGTGTGCGTGTAATTGTGTGTGTGTGTGTGTGTGTGTGTGTGTGTTCAGTTTTTCGAATCTAATTTAAACAGGAATTTTGTAAGTTAAACTGTTCGGAATGTATGCGTAACTCTTCTTTCTGCTGATTTTTTTTTCGCTTATATTAGAGTTGTATTTGAGAAGGGTGTGCTAAGCAAATCCTGTGTGTCTTGTAGGCTAATCAAATGTATATTAATTGTCACACTGCATAAAGTTAGACATCCGAGTATGTTTATTGGCTTGGTGAATAAAGATCATATGTGGAAATGACCCAATGTAGCATTTAATTATTCTATTTTACCCCCAGATGATCTTGTGCCTTTGTAACCTTTTGGATACGTATCTGTCTGAATGTGTAGCAAATGCCAAGGTCCCTGTTGATATTGTCAAGACATAGATGATATTGAGATATGCAAATGAGAAAGCGTTTGCAAGAGATTAGCATTTCTGTATCTTGCGAGGAAATGTGCAGACAGTGTAAAGAGAGACAAAACATAAAACAAACTTTAAAACAACATTATACATCAAACATATCTAAGGTAATGGGACTAAAAATCCCCTTAATGGACAAGGGTTGTGATAGTTGACGTTAAATTAGAAGGAAATGCTGAAAAACATAAAATGCTTCCCTTTTGTAGCCAAACAAAGTGCACATTCTATTTCCTGTCATTTTGTAATTGGTTAAGGGCATGGTGGGATATTGAGCAGCTTTAAATGCCTTCATTTATTTGGCTGATTTCTAGCACTCCAGAGCCATTGAGCTCCGTGAGCAGCCCAAAAAATCCATTGCGAATTCTCCCATGTGACAGAACAACAAATGTGCTCTGCTTTTGGGTAATTGCCTCTTTATTGATAAATGAACAAGTGTGATCATGGCAACCTCTAACCATTCACGCATTAAATATTAAAACTTTTACTGAGGTCATTTCTGCAACCAGAAATGTCATTTCTACTGAAAACAGAAAATCCTGAAGCTGAGTCAATGCTTCATTTTCTAATGGTGCTTTTCCCCCAGATAAATCATCTCACATTTCTTAACTGATTCATATTTTCCTCCAATTACATTTCTCCCAAAAATAAATAAATGTCATATTTGCATCTGCTCTTTTTGGGGGCCGTGGAGGAGTAGGAGTGTGAAAATAGAAGATGGGTGTTATCTACATTTTGAGGAGAAACACTCTTTATTGGAAGGACACCGCATTTGGATCTCATAACAAGTGCAGAGGACACAGAAAATACTTGAAGAAGCACAATAACTAAATGTCACATCGCTGACAATCAGTCGCCACAGGGTCTGTTTACAAAGTGCAAGCGTAAGGCACCTTCGGCTGACATGTTGCAAGCCATGTTAACTTGTGTTGACACATTCAAATGTTTATGAGTTACCTGATTCAGTGTTGTGTTATCTTCGGTGTAGGAGGATGTTGGGTAATAATCCATCACGATTTCTGCACCTAATTTAGTGCGGATTTAGTTTCACTGTCAGAGCACATCTCAAAATGGCTTAAATTAAGGGCTGCCATTTGGCATAATGCTGTCAAGTTTTTGTCCCACTTTTCTTGAATTATTATTACCTGTGTAGCCTCCTTCAGGATTTGTGCACTACAAGTGAAAAACTTTAATTGAGGGTTATTTTATGTTTTAGCTACTATTCCTTAGAGATGAAATACTTTAAAAAAAGGTCACAGGGAAAAAAGGGATTTAGAAAGAAAAAGAAAAGAGTGCGCAGTGACAGACTCCTGGGCTATAGATCACTCTGACACATCCTGATATGGAGCCTAGTCTACCAGCTTCATTAAATATTCAGTTACCCTTCAATTACACCAGGGCTAGCATGATTTATGCTTTTACGTTTTAATTTCAATTAAGCAACCTGTTTAGCCAATGTCCCGTTGTATGCTCGCATAACAGGCAGGGGGAAAAACTCAATTACGCCCTACAACATGTTGATTCGCTATATCAGAAATTGGCTAATACATTTCTTGTCTAGACATATCCCGCTCCTGTTCTCACCTCGACCTCCTTCAAAATCTACTTTCAGTGTCCACTGGGCCCTGCACACACACATCAAACACGTGGAACAAAAACAATTAAATTAGCTCTGAAACCAGAGGTTTTATTTCATAAATAAATCACACCATATAGTGATACTGGATATGAATGAGCTGCAAACACATAGTAGGAAGCTAACATGATTTTATTCTATAGTATTTGTCTTCAAGGCAGAAATTAAAGAGTGCGGCAGAGACACAATACAGTCTCAGTGGAGAATCGAGCTCAGCGGGCGGCAACATGTAAGAGAGAATGAACCGTACAGACTGTTATCTTTTTCATATGGAGAGCTGCGGACATGTTTGCTCTAATGGGTGCCTTACTTGAGATATTGGTAGCTACAGGTAATGCAATTACGCACTAACTGAACGAAATTAGAGTGGTTTCTGAATGATCATGTAACACTGAATAGTGGAGTAACGACTGCTGGAAATTCAGCTTTACCATCACTGGAATCAATTAATCAATTGTAAAATATATTAAAATACAACACAGTTATTTGAAATTCTAATAATTTGTCACAGTTGAACGTTTTTTATTGTATTTTTGATCAAAGAAATGCAGCCTTTGTGAAAACACTTATTTCATTCTTTCATTTAAATATCTTAAATTTTTCATTCATTCATGTCAATCTCATGCTCACCAAGTATGCAATTATTTGATCAAAAACCTATGTATATGTATATAAACTGTTTATATGTATATGTGTGTGTGTTTTCAGTTTTTCTAATTTAATTTAAACAGGAATTGTGTAAGTTAAACCATCCGCAATGTATGTGTAATTCTTCATTCTGCTGCTTTTTTCTGCTTATAGTTTTATCTGATAGGGTGTGCTAAGCAAATGCTGTGTATCTTGTAGGCTAATAAAATGTATATTGTAAATGTAAGTGTGTGTGTGTGTGTGTGTGTGTGTGTGTGTGTGTGTGTGTGTGTATATATACACTGTACTCCACTAATATTTGCACCCTTAGTAAATGAGCAAAGGTGGCTGTGGAAATAAATCTGCATTGTTTATCCTTTTGATCCTTCATTTAAAAAAAAAATCACAAAATTCTAACCTATCATTGAAGTAAAACAATTGAAAGTGGGAATGAAAGTTAATGTTAGCCACATTTATAGGCACCAAATTATTGCAACATCCTTAGATAACCACTGAGTTTTCTCCTATAATGCCTGAAAAGTTTGGAGAACACCTGATAAGAGATCAGGGCCCGTATTTATCAAGCCTCTAAGAATACTCTCAAGAACACTGCTAAGAATTGACTTAAGTGAAAAATTATTGGCTCAAAGCTGCGCTTAAAAGTTAGTTATCAATCGTCTCAGACGTAATTTAAGCGAAGTGTAGGGCTAAATCTTAAGTGTCAGTCTTAGAGATGATTAACGACACTTAGCTGTGCCACAAACTGGATTTTGGATGACGACATACGCATGGACCAATCACTGAATAGATTTCTTTAATTAAGAATATTCTCAGGCAAATTCATATTGAAAAGAAAAAAAAGAAAAAGATTAAACTCAGATGAGCTTTATTTGTCACATACACAATTATACAGAGTATAACCGGCAGTGAAATGTGTTCATTGGCTTGATAATTGAGATCATTTTGATAAATGAGAAACTTTTTAGGATTTTGGGGGATTAGGAGTGAATTGATTTGTATCATTGTAGAGTGGTTGTGTCCACACACTGCTAAGATACATTTATATGCAAACTTTAGCACTTTTGACAATGTCTACTTTAAATATGAAATATAATCTTAATTCAAGCGATGAAGCATATCGAAAGTCTGACAGCAATCAGTGTGGAGTACTGCTGTAAGGTTAACCCTGCCTGGTTTACATGTTTGAAAATGATTGAAAGTTGAAAACATTAGAAATTTAGAGAATTCATAAAAAAGTAATCAAATGTGATCAGTTACATTACTTTAATGAAGTAATTGAAAAGTTACACCACGTATTACATTTTAAGTAGGGTAACTTGTAATCTGTGACATATTACATTTCCAAAGTAACCTTCACAACACTGTGTATATATGTATATGTATATATACAAGCTGCATTAAATTACAAGTAACCAAACACCACAAATAAATTAATAATTTTGTATCAGACATTCATCTGTTTCTTTTTATTGTTGAAACAGTAAACTATTATCCTAGAATGCAGACTACACTGTAAAGAAATTCAAGCGGTTTCGACTAATTATTATTTAGTAACTAGTTCCACAGAAATTTTACATTCAGTCAATTTCTGACTTCAAAGTGTTATCTGAATTGTTATTTTTTAGTTGGCTCAAGCTTTAGTGAACTAGTTTTATATTACATTCAACAAAAATGTTTTTATTTCTCAAACATTTAGAAGACTACAGCAAGTTATGTCGATTAAAATGTAAACCTTTCATATGTTGTATATGTTCCCTTCACTTAACTTTCCCTCAGACATATCATACAAAGCTTATCCGATGTTTTTATATATGTTGTTTTATATAAGTTGGGAGAAGCCGATTAGTCACCAGAAGAAACAGACAGCAGCTTTGTAATACTTGTTCATAGTAAGTGTTCATAATACTTGTTCATAGATCAGTTGTTTAAATTATATACTTGCTGCTAGGAAGGAATACTTTGTTTCCTACCTATTTTTAGTCTGAATTTCCGTTGATGTTTATATATTTGATTGCACTTACTGGTAATTATAATCATTTGCGCCTCCATTGTTCCTGGGGCAAGGTGTTAGTTTCGTCTCGAGCTATTAGCACTCTGTTAGTTTATTGGCTGGGCAAATCAGAAGCTGGTCACAGCTGTTTTCACTCTAGCCTATTAGACAGTGTATTTATCTGATGTCCGAGCGCTGACGCGGAAGCGTTCAGCCTGCTCGTGTGAAGACAGACGAGGGTAAAGACCGACGACTTTTTCCTGCGTGACTTTACCTGAGCAACGACACCGAACAACACACTTAAGTATCATTTCTATCTTCCCTCACACACTCTCCTTTCCTATCATCTATCATGTGTTTCAAAACCATTCCGGTTGTCTCTCGACCACGCTCTAACATCACACACAGACGGCAACGTAATCCTGCTAACCTACGCCCCATCTCTACATCTTCTACTACACCTCTTTCTTTCTCCATGGCTCTCTGGAATTGTCAGTCAGCTGTCAACAAAGCAGACTTCATTTCCGCTTTTTCTTTACAAACCACACTCAGCATCTCGGGCTTGACTGAGACCTGGATTTGTCCAGAAGACTCCGCAACCCCAGCTGCCCTCTCTAACAATTTATTTTTCTCTCACCCCCCACGTCAGGTTGGCCGGGGTGGGGGCACTGGTCTGCTCATTTCAAATAATTGGAAATACTCAACCTACTCTCCCCTATGCAATTACAACTCATTTGAATCTCATGCGATTACTGCAATAGCTCCTATAAAATCCTAGATTGTGGTAATTTACCGTCCCCCTGGCCAAATTATAGCCCCCTTCCTAGAGGAGCTGGACGGGTTGCTGTCCTCTTTCATGGAGGATGGCACTCCAATCTTAGTTTTTGGCGATTTCAACATTCATCTAGAAAAGCCTTATGCTACAGACTTTCATTCACTCCTAGCTTCATTTGATCTCAAACGCCTTACCGCTACTAGAACTCACGAATCAGGCAACCAACTTTATTTAATTTACACATGCGATTGTACTGCTGATAACATTCTGGTACAACCGCTACATATCTCTGACCATTTCTTCATTAAATTTACATTACACTTTGCTACCCGGGTGCCACCAACCCCCTTACCGGTTACCTTTAGACGAAACCTACGCTCCCTTTCTCCCTCCCATTTTTCCTCTGTCGTATCATCCTCTCTTCCCTCACCTACACATTTCTCATCTCTGGATGTGAATGCAGCTACTGACACTTTATGCTCTACCTTAACCTCTTGTCTAGATGACATTTCTCTTCTCTCCTCCAGGCCAGCACGAACTGCCCCTTCTAACCCCTGGTTATCTGATGTTCTTCGTGAATATCGGACCAGACTCCGAGCGGCAGAGAGAAAATGGCAAAAATCAAACGATCCGTCGGACCTGAGTATGTATCAATCGTTGCTTTCATCTTTCTCCGCAGAAGTCCACACTGCCAAATCGTCACATTTCCATAACAAGATCAACAGTGCTCCAGATATGCGTAATCTCTTCAGAACATTTAATTCTCTCCTCTGTCCCCCTCCACCACTTCTATAACACCTGATGACTTTGCAACTTTTTACAGACAAAACTAAAAAATCAGTAGTCAGCCACTGCTCAAACTCCCATCTTCTCCTTCTGTCCCCTCACTGAGGCGGAAGTATCCAAACTTCTCCTCTCCAGCCATCCTACAACAATATGTCCTCTAGACCCAATCCTCACACCTTCCCAAGCAATCTCTCCCACACTCTTACCAGCACTCACACACATTATCAACACATATCTCCTCACAGGCATCTTCTCCACTGCATTCAAGCAGGCTCGGATTACCCCACTGCTCAAAAAACCTACATTAAACACTTTTCTTATAGAAAACTACAGACCTGTCTCTCTCTTTCCATTCATAGCCAAAACACTCGAACGAGTTGTCTTCAACCAGGTCTCATTGTTTCTTTCACAGAACAACAAACTGGACGCTAAACAGTCAGGTTTCAAGAGTGGCCATTCAACTGAGACTGCGCTACTCTCAGTCACTGAAGTCCTGCGAATTGCAAAAGCTGATTCCAAATCATCAGTCCTCATTCTGCTGGATCTGTCTGCCGCTTTTGACACTGTCAATCATCAGATCCTCCTGTCCACCCTTTCATCACTGGACATCACTGGGATTCCACTTCACTGGTATAAATCCTATCTCACTGGTCGGCCTTTCAAGGTGGCCTGGGGAGGGGAGGTATCCAAAGCACATCAATTGGTCACTGGGGTTCCCCAGGGCTCGGTTCTTGGACCCCTCCTCTTCTCCACATACACTACATCACTGGGTCCCATCATACAGGCACATGGCTTCTCCTACCATTTCTATGCTGATGACACACAGCTATATCTCTCATTTCAACCAGATGATCCAAAGGTAGCTGCATGGATCTCAGGCTGCTTGGCAGACATCTCGGCATGGATGAAAGAACATCATCTACAGCTCAACCTGGCAAAGACTGAGCTTCTTGTCTTCCCTGCCACTCCAACTCTACAGCATGACTTCACGATTCAGTTAGGTTCATCAACAATTACCCCATCAGCTTCGGTCAGAAATCTTGGTGTAATCTTTGATGATCAGCTGACCTTCAAAGATCACATAGGACTGCACTTCACAACATCAGAGAGATCAGGCCCTTTCTGACAGAGCATGCGGCACAACTTCTTGTCCAGGCCCTTGTCATTTCTAGGCTGGACTACTGCAATGCTCTTCTGGCTGGACTTCCATCAAACACAATCAAACCTCTACAAATGATTCAGAATGCAGCGGCACGACTGGTCTTCAACGAGCCCAAAAGAGCACATGTCACACCTCTCTTTGTCTCCTTGCACTGGCTACCAGTTGCAGCTCTCATCCAGTTCAAGACACTGATGCTTGCATATAAAACAACCACAGGGTCAGCACCCACCTACTTCCACTCACTATTACGAATCTAGATCCCTTCCAGAAGTCTAATATAATGAAATAACCATTCATGTTTTTAATATATATTTGTGCAGACTTAATAGAATATATCTACTCAACTTAGCCCAAGCAATACAATTAGTTCAACTTAAATATTTTTGCCCTTCCAAAATTTTTTATTATTTTTTTTTTTACAGTGTATTACAGTGGCAAGTAAATAATCTCATAAATAATTTGTAAATGAAGTCTGATCCTGACAGCCAGGACAGATCCATACCACCAACAGCAGGGTGCCTTACATTACTATTTAATAAGATTCAGCAAATCACCATCGGTGCGGAACGACTCCATCCTGTGAGTGACACACTTTCAACCATCACATGAGGCTGCACAAAATGCAGTAGAGAGGATTAATCTTCACCATTCCTGGCTGGTGGAATGATCTTCATCCGAATGCTGAGGGTCAGATGATGAAATGCATAACTGAAAACTCATCTCAACACTACTTGACTTCCTCATCATAAAAATTCTATATCTTCATCTTTCACTTTACCTTTCTCTCCTTGGCTAGCTTGTATTTATTTTCAATGCCTTAAGACTTGGTGTTAGGGGCACTTCCTCTGTATGTTTGCAACCATCCAGGCATGGCTTTATGTTTCCCCAATTTAAGTCGCTTATTGGATAAAAGCGCTGCAAAATGTTATCTTCTAAATGTAATGTTGTACTATGTCTCTTTCTGTGATGTTTCTGAGAGACTAAATTGCATATTTTAAATAAAACATGTACACCTTTTAAATAAAAGTTTTGATAAATTGAGTCTAACGTCACGTACAAATATTTATTCAGTGTAACATTACTTGAATTACTTTATGCCTGAACTTGACATACACTGTCTTATTTCCAATTTTCTTCGGATATACAACTCATAAAACACTTTCTAAATGTCCACTGAAAAAATCGAATATGTTGCATTATTTTCTCGTTAATTTTAGTCTAAAAAGATTTAATGTATTTAGTGCAACTTACCTGACGCATGAACTTGACAAGATGGCGGTCACTCGGGCACGTGCACGTGCAGAATGATCCCAGTGTTGGCTGGATTTGTTTTTATTAGTTCAAACAAACATTGGCATTCTGGATGTTGACTGGGCTTGAAAATAACCATTCATGTGTTTAATATATATTTGTGCAGACTTAATATAATATATCTACTCAACTTAGCCCAAGCAATACAATTAGTTCAACTTTTTACAGGGCCTCCTGATCCACAGATAAAAAATAATGTTTCATAAATAATTTGTAAATGAAGTCTGATCCTGACAGCCAGGACAGACCCATACCACCAACAGCAGGGTGCCTTACATTACTATTTAATAAGATTCAGCAAATACATCTATAGAAAATATCCATAACCTGGCTGTCTTCTAACTAGAGCCCCTGCTGACAGCACAGTTCAATGATATGCTAATGATAGGATCTTAGGCTGCACAAAATGGTTATTGATGTTTAATCTTGAGAAAGCTATTTTTGCGGTGCAGATTGTGCAGGCAGGGTGGCAGATGATGAAATGCCATAAGCTGAGGGAAAGAAAATAGGTCATACACGTCAGTTTCTTGGCTTCATTCTCTGACGTGTCATCACCTGAGGTGCAAAATGAAGAAAAATTGCACATAACTACACACCATGCCTAAGGAGCTGATTGTTTTCAGGGGTTTTGGTTTTGGGTGGGTTACGCATTTCAACCATCCAGGCATGGCTTGATGTTGTGGTTTTTTCCTAGCTTATTGTATACAAATGACCGCTGAAAAATGTTATCTTCTAGAGGGAGAGAATTGTTAAGGTTACTATGTCTCTTTCTGTGATGTTTCTGAGAGACTCAAATTGCATATGCTTCGCTGGGTTTCCTTCTACTGCTCCTCTAAAGTTTGATTTGCACAAATAAAGGAAGTGCTAGGCAAAAATTCAGCTTATAATTAATCAATTAAATTCAATGAATGGTCTGGAAGATACTCTCTGTTCTTTAATTTGTCACATACATATAACAACACAAATACAAACACTTTGTACAAAATGTCACTCAACAAGCAGGCACTGTACATCTGTTAAAGTCCCCCTGTAGTCAAAAATATTGTGCCTTAAAACTCATCTTTGATCATAAATATGACATTTAAATGTTTTTTTCTTGTGAAAATAATTGTATCATTCTTTAAAATAGCTTGAGTGTAACTCTACACCCTTGCCTCACTTACGCCAACCTATGAATACTCAAATTAGCCCTGCCTCCACTCAGTCACACCAGCCAGGGCCTCCTGATCCACAGATAATGACTGATAAAACGTTTTACACTGTTGTCACTGGCTATTTTTCAAGTTAGCGGTTCTAAATACAAATAAATAAGTCATTCTAGCATTCATCGTGAGGAAAATCTAGCTAGAAACATCTATAGAAAAATATAAGTACATGGCTGCCTTCACTAACTAGAGTCTTCTGCTTTGAGCACAGTTAATGATTTGCTAATGATAGGATCCCTTGATGTGACTGGTTATTGATGTTTGTGACATATCAAAAAAAAGGGCTATTTCAATCCGCGTTTCTGGGACTGCCTTTGGGAAAGTACAGTTTTAAGGAGAAAATACTCAGCAAAGGTGTTGATTAATAGATTGGCACATGGTTTGTCTAAAGGCATATTAAAAACATAAATTACATCATAAAAACAACATGTTACAAAATTTTATAATAAAACATTCACTACAGAACTAATTTAATTTTATCTAAATAAGTGTATGTATTTTTGTGAATTATTTTGCTTTTATCTTATGAGGGCTGTTGATTTTCTTATTGATCTCTGTATTTATTTATTTTTTTAATCCCATTGTGTAGGAATGACTCTTAATTTCACTTCCAAATCAGTGTTTTTGAACAAATCATTTGAATGAAAATTCAGTTTAATGAATCAATTAAATTCAATGAATGGTGAATTTAATTAATTTATTTCCTAAATAAAGCAGCATTCAATAAATAAACTGAATTAATGTTTCAGTAATTCAGCCATAAAGAGAGTCATTTGTTTCATTCCTGTATAAAACAGCTTAACAAACAAAAAAAAGATTTATTTAGTGACTCACTCATAAAACATAAAATACGCTTTTGAATAAATTAATAATTTAATGTCTCGCTAATGACACAAGTGATTATTTCTCAAATATAAGGCTGTGACCTAATAAAGCAGCATACTTCAGCTACCATGTCATCAAGTGCCAATGAAGGCCATACAATCTTTATGACATTGCCAGTGACTTACTAAAGCATGTCATTCTAGCATTCAGTGCTGAGGAGTCTAGTCTAGAACCTTCAGAAAGACTAGAAAGTACATGGCCTCACTAAGATGAAGTCTTCCAATTGAGAAGCATCCAGTAGTTTTGTTCCTGAAGGAATCAGCATTAAATAAATCAACGAATCAGCTGAATTAATCAGTGATTCATTTGCCGTGTCCAGCAAGAAAGAACCACTGAAAAATCCTCACCACTAAACACAGACTGATTTAGTGGTGAATTTATAATGAAACAAATAAATTACATCATAAAATATACAATGTTAATTTTATAATAAAACATTCACATAACTAATTATAATTTTACACAAGAAATGCAACTTAAAAATTGTATACCAGTTATTTTTTTTTTTTGAGTTCATTATTATATTTGTTAAAAAAAAGTACACCTGCATTGCATAGTTTGGGCCTTGTTGTGAATTTTGATATTATTATTTGTAGAATGTACCAAGTTAGAAAAATCTTACACCACATTGAGGGATTTTTTTTTCACAGGCCGTGTTGGCAACTCACATCAAACTGTGTCACCAATTATTAGGCCTAAGCAGAGGGACCAAAACACAGCAATTCAATAGAGAATTTACAAAGGGACATGTCAGTGCCAGAGGATGGGAGGATGTCAAAGAGAAATGCAAAGTGACTAATTGGGACATGTCTCCCATCCCATATGGATCCCTCTGCAGTGAACAGTTGGGCTGGCAACTGAGGTAACCGTGTGCTGTTTGAGATACACTGAAGAACTGTCAGTTCAAACAGGAGTTCCCTCACTGAATAGTGTCACAGGTGATGCGACTGCATATAGTTTAGATTTAGAAGATGCGAAAATCCCGGTGTAATTGCATGCTGGCCAGCAGAGGGGCTCAGATGGGATGCTAGTGTGACTTGAAAACCGTTGCAAATCTTATTAACCTGGCTTATTAATACTAATCAGGCTCATTCATTAATATTAAATAATGTAGGTTGCATTTACCCTAAAGACCAGGGGTACGTTCTTCGTACCTCGCTTAATACATCTGAGATGATTTGAGAGATGCGAGATCTTCTAGTTGTGATCACTGGTCTCTGTCTAATTTGGTTCTTCAAACGAATGTGTGTATTAGATAAAATTATCTGAATTAAGTTTTCTAAGATTACTGTGTGTTCTAGAGTTCCCCGAAAAGGAAAGATGTATCGATACTCGAAACCACGATCAGCAATGCAGCGATTGGCTGGCGGCAAGACAGCAACGTAATGGCATCATATCATTAACACATCACTGACAAAATTCCATCTTACCTCTGAGATGTAAATAGATAAATGAAATGTGCTCTGTTTTTAATTTATTTTTATATATTTTTTCATGATTCACAATTATTTATATTTATGATTTCTAGTATTTGTACAGGCTTTTCCATTTTTACTTCAGTGTTGTAATTAGCAATTTGTTTCATTTTATCTTTGAAACAGATGTGTTACGTGACAGCATCAATTACAGTTTCTTAAAGATCATGTTATCTGCATCTCCTGCACTTCATCAAGCCCCATCCATAATATCTGTCATCACTCATTAATGCACGGCTCGTATTAACTGTATAGCATGTGTGTAAGACTCCAATACAATTATAAATTAATTATTTCATCACTAATAAATATTTCAATGAGTAAAACTGGCTATAGTATTATAGACTACACAACATTGTTAGCTTATTTTAAAATTTATTTTAAAATTATTTTATTATTTTAAATTATTGTCCCTGGACCAGCAGGATACTCTTATAATAAAGTAGCGGTGGCTGTGACAGATTTTAAGTTTCACTCCTGCTTAAAAAGATGCGATCTAATCCTGTTTACATGAAATAAGCCTGCTCCAGAGCAGGTTTAAGCTTACGGACCTGTTGCTATGACAGCAACTCCGGGATGAGCTTCGAAGAACCAAATGATCCAAGATCAAGCGAAATCGGCAACAATCAAATCTAGCTAACTGAGTTAGCAACGTACGAAGAACAGACCCCAGATGGAATGCATGCACATAGTAAAAATGCAGCCAAGCAAAACAAAAATATTGCCCAACGATTATCTCAGAAAAAATGGGGTGGACTGCCAACCTTCTGCTCTATACCCACTAGAGGAAAAACAGGTAGACTTGTTACTGCATTTTGAAGCTTCAATCTGAGAACTGGGTCAGTGGAGTTTGGATTTAGGGTTCACTGAAGTCAAACTCAATTCCAAAAACATTGATTTTGCCACTTTAAGTATACAGCACTTATTGTCAACTTGTCCAGTTCATGGGGACATTGCCCCATTCCTTCGCTATGTCTGTGTCAGTCGGTGCAAATCAGAACAATCACAACAAGGTTTTGTTCATTTTCTCACACTTCAGACCACTAAAACCTACAGCTCTCCAAAAGCTGTTAGATAGAATAGCTGGCATGGTATGCACTGGAAGTTTATTCTATAAGCTTCTATAAGCTTCACAATACATGTCCTTCACAGTTTGTATTTGAATCACCATTCATTTCAAACTCACATGAACTCCTTTTGAACTCCTTTGAAATGTATCAAAAATGCATTTTGATGCCGGATTGTGATCCAGAAAGGATTATGTATTTATGAAATACATGTGAATGAAATTAAATGATATTCCAGTTTTAAATATGCTTCTGATTACAGATAGCCTGGGATTACACTAGATTTGTATTTTAGAGAAACCCAGTTCGAAGGGAGCATAGTTTGCTTTTTGTGTTAAAATAATTTCTTAATATGAAATTTGAATGGTATGACAATTAGAGATTAGACTGTACGTAAATTGAAATCTACACGCTAATACACACTACACTCATAGTCATGCAATACTGATGTTGTTAACATGAATAATGTTATATAAAGAGAGAATAAAGTATAACAATAATAATAATTGTGTACGGTTTAATGTGATATGAGCTAAGTGATCTTTAGATTAATTCGCCATTGGTAGCGCGATTTATTGTAATGTTTTTTCCTCAGTTGGTCAGAATAAATGTGGCAGACTTGTTACTTGTTCGGATGGCAATATACGGTGAAAATTCTTATTTGGGTCATATATTCCAAGACGTAGGGTAGAATCTGTGATTGCGAAGTACAGTAAATATCCACACTGTTGTGGTGACTAACAACAATACATTCACCTCAAAACATTAGATTAATCCGCGCTGGATCCCTGCCAACTCACAACCCCACGCATTGACGATAATTTCGCAAAAAGCTGCAACTACAGGTTTTCAAACAGAGATGGCGACAAAGAGGCAAAACGTACAGACTGCAACTTTAACATTTTAATATAATATATAATTTGTGTCAGATGCAGATTCTGAACATGATATGCCCATCTGTACAGAAAGCACATATCCAGTCTGTTTTCCTAAATAAGGCATAGTTATAGGATTAATTTGAATTCATAATAGTATTCATTACATGCTTTAGTCAAATATAATATATGAGCCATGACTAATGGATGGATCTTTCTAAATGTAAGAAAAATAAGCATTTTATTTTTAATAATTACTAATTTTGGTAATTGAGGAGCCTCATCCCCATATCTGCTCACCTCAGACATTTTACAGAAAAAAAGCAAAATGCCTTTGCTTTTTATAGCTACAGATAAGCCTTCTAACTGGCTTACATGAACTGTAATTCATAATATTCAGTCAGAAATAGCAGCTTTTGTGGTTAAAGCCATACTGGGAGAAAAGCAAATGTAATGTCACCACATGCCATGCTCCATATTGTGATAAATGTACATGAAACACCTGTAATTTGTTTGTACAGATCAGAGTGTCAAAGGCACAGTCAGATCTCAACCACCCTGAATGAGCTGCCAATAAGAACTTGTACCTAATGATATCATATGTAACCAGCATTACAAAATGTCCACAGCAGTCAATAGGCTAATTTGGGTTAGAGGCTAAAATAAATCGATGAAGCAAATCATTTTACCTACTAAAATAGCAAAGCTATATCCTTAATCCACTATATCCTTAAAACCATGTAGTCTGGGGGAAAATAATATACATAAATGTGGAAGCAGTAAATTCTGTCAGCAAATATATAGGAAAACTATATATGAGTCAGTTATAAATAAGTTATGGACAACTTTTATGCAAAGTTTGTGTTGTTTTTATGTTAATATCCTATAACTATAAATGTATATGCTTAGTGTGGCGTGGTTGGGTTTGTGGTGATACATATTGCACGTCATGCGTAGTTGATAAAGAATGCAATGTTAATCAATACAATGACATTTAGACCTATTTCTGTGAATTATCAAAATAAGTTTTGCCACCCCACTTAGGGATTTGGGGTATGAAAAGTACAATTTTCTCTCTCCGTGTTGGCTTTTATGTGTTGAGACCACATAATATTCAAATACAGTATGCAAGGTATATTACAATGAATACTTTAGTTAGTAGGGCTATTATTATTTAAATTAATATGAGGCTGTTACATGAAAACTGAAAAGCTGAAGTGTCTCTAAACAAGTCATTACTTGGAGTTATTACTTGGGTAAGTACATCTCAGTATCATTAAAAAATGGCTGAAATGATTTTATCATGATTTCAGAAGCACCAGGGTCTTATACAGAGAATTACAGTACCTGATTTTGATGTGGTAGACAAAATGCATGACAGATTTAGGGATCGGGCAATTAAATAGTTAAAGCTTAACACAGCATGAGTCCAGCCAGAACTGAACTGGGGTTATTGAGTTTACGTTTTAAATATAATTGAGTGAAATTTTAACAAACTTATCACAGAGATACACAGAGCATGGATGGAAAAATGAATGTGTTCAGGAGCACTCATCTTGGGAGATCACCATCCATTTGCGCTTCAGATATGAAAGAAAAAATCAAAGGCCTAAATCTCCTGGCTCTTTACCCGTCCCTTGTAGTGTGAGAAAAGCTTTTCACAGATTTAGCAAATCATTCCTCGAGTCATCTATGTCAAAGGATGTGAAACATAAACAAACTATAAAACCGCAAGCTCGACTGTGGTTTATGCAATTTTCAAAAGAAAGCAGCTTGCTCCAATTAGAAAATAAATTAATTGACCTTAAATGTGATGGGGGATTTCACTAGTTATGTTGAGTGCAAAGGGGTAAATAAAAATGAATCAGAAAAACACTTTGGATAGTTGAAACTTAATGTGGCTTTGCTGGCAAACTCCTCATTATACTCATGTCTAGTAATCAACTAATATTTGTTTGAAAGAAAACTGAAATAAAATCAAAATCCTTTGCTCCACCGAGGTTCTGAAGTGTGTATCCAGCAAACATTTTATTTTGGAGGGGAGGGGGTTTGTGAATGGCAGTGAAGTGACGGAACTGACGTTGATATAGGTCACATGGCAATGACAACATGATAAATGTAGTACTTCTGGATCAGACCCTTTGAATAACATTATTATTTTTATTCAATGGCTCTGGTCTGAATTACATTCATGTTACACACAACCATACACGTATTCAAAAGAAGTACACACACAAAGAATGTACAGCCATATTGTTTTTATGAGAGAGTCATTGAATAATTTACTCAACTGCTTGGTTTAACAAGGCTGATTAATTTAGGAATTAAACAAGTGCTGTTTGTCTGTTAAATGAATCACTATAACCTATTCATTAAAAAAACACTAATTCATTGAACAAAGCAGACAAATTAACTGACAATACCGTGTAATAAATGAAAATGTACTTCTTGTATAAGCTCTTGAATGCAATATTTGATTCTCAATCATACTGTTTTTCTATATACAGTCAAACTTTACTTTAATTGTGTTATTCAAAAGGGACAATTAGCTACTACACAGCTTGATCTGGAGGAAGCTACTCTTAAATATGCTCTTTAAGGTCCGTTGAAGTGATATTTCCGCCACTGTTCTGTTGTGCAATTGTTCGCTATGCATTATACATTTTTATTATTTATGGCCAATAAAATCATTCCGATACTAAGGTCTGTCTAGTGCAGTAACCTTGCAATCCACTGAGGACAGACAGCACGGGGCTGTTTTAATGCTGCTCCAGCCAAATCCCTGCTATCATCTGCTGATGGAGGTTGCCTAATGCAGTTTGAGTGTTGAGCTTGTATGGGTCAGCATTTAGAGCTGATACATGTTCAGGTCAGGCTTTAGACTTCAGATGACATCTATGATGAACTTCCTCTAGTCCTCAGTGACAAGGGTAAAGTGGACACTGTGAAATCCTCAAGCTTTTGAGTGGCTTTATAGGGCATGTGGTTTATTTTGTGATAACAGACCCCAGAACTGGGTTCTGTGAGTGTCCAAACTATGTATTTGTTGGCGATATCGTAACAATATCTAATCCATTTTACATATTAGCACCTTATAAATGTTTGTATTTGACATGGTTTATTTACAATTAAATATCAACATTTCTATAATGAGATCACTTTTTTCAGTTTGAAAGTCTCTCCTGGTCAGCTCAGCTGTCAGGGAAGGACAAATTTGGTTTATTAAAACTGATTTGTATCTCTTGAAATGACTGTATATAAAAATTAGTTTTTTTGTAAAATACATTTTGCCTGGTAAATGTTGTCTAAATATGACAGTCAGATAAACACATCAATATTGATGTGTGAATAGCACTGTGGTCCTGTGAGGCACAATATTTTGTTCCTGTATATCCACACATGTAGCGGAATGACAATAAAGCTCAACTTGACTTACTTTTTGTATATGCACCAATACTGAGAGATGGAATAAATGCAATTTTAAAACGTTGTTTTGATGTGCATTTCACCCAAAGAATCCCTTGGGTGTGATGTTCATCTGTTTCAAATATTTGTAAAATATTTAAAATGTAAAATATTGTGTTTGAAAACCAGTTACTTGAATCAAATGAGTTGACACAAGCTCTAATTATGCTGCACGCTGAGCAGCATCAACATATTCAATTAATTACTGTTAACCTTGCCTTAAAATCATTGAAGTTATATTTTAATTTGTTCATCGTCAAACATATTATAGTATATTAGTTTATACACAGAGGGATTATGAAAATTAATTGTCCTTGCTTGTGTTTTGGTCTATTTCACACCGACAATTAAAAACAAGTATTTCAAAAAGACCTTTTATGTGCTTGTGTTATACATTTGTACATTCGTCAAACGTGTGTTGCATACAGTTTATGCTTTACAGACGCAATGCCACCGTTAAAATAAACACAATGGCATAATAGATAAATGCTAGAATAATAAGTGACATATTTTAAAATAAATATATATGTTTTGTTTTAAAGACATTACATTGCACACCACTGTTAAAATAAACAAATTACTGTTAAAATAAACATAATGGCATAATAGATAAATGCTAGAATAATAAGTGAGATCTTAAAAAAAAATATATATATATATTTTTTTAAGACATTACATTGCACACCAGGTGTTTTGTGTTTTTCTCACAACTGAATATATCTGTGGTTGAAAGGAAAACATTTGGCCCAGCCCGGGGCATGTGGTGAGACATTAACAACACCTCAAAGTGACCTCTCCTCTTAACGCTGACTTCAGTTTGGAGGGCAGCACAGTTTGAGGCCAGCACACTAATAGAATCAGATCCAAAGTATGAAAAAGTATTTCACCCACCCACATAGCTCGAAACAAAACAAGGTTAAGCAGAAAAAGTAAAGTTGAACAAAAAGTTCTCTGAACTGGAGAGACAGATGACAGCAATGATTTGTCTATGAAAGAGTCGATCACTTACTGAAAGACAGCAGGATGAATGACCCTAATATCAAATAGATGAAAGGAAACCACTTAGAAATAACATTTTGTACCCATTATAATAATAATCTATTAATAAGCAGTCAGACTAGATGAGACGCTAACACATAATTATACTCCCTTACTCTTTCTGATACCTGTTAGCAACTTGGAAGAAGGATAAAGCTTATGCCAGATGAAAGTTATTTTCTCTCTGTCTCATTTGTCTTGATTGTAACTAGATTTCTGTCATCATAAAGTCTTTCTAGTATCTAAGCAACTGGTTAATATTCATTTTAACGGCTTGTTAGTCTTTACAGATGCATTCAAAATTACACGTATAGTCTGCACAGAATGTACTGCAGAAGGCTTTGTAATTGTTCGGGACATTGTAATGCTTGCTTGTATGCAATGCTGTCAATTTACTCTAGAATGCTAACAAGCCTCATGCCAGTGTAGTTAGTTTGCAATAAAGCACAGTTAGACCACATACTGCAAAGTCTTAAAGGACTCAATCCCATATGTAAGAAAGCACATGAAGAGTTCATATGCAAAAACTTCTAAGTGCCATTAGAAAAGTTCTTCTAAAATGAGCATTTCTACATTTATGTTCAGTTATTTCACTCTAATTGCATAGAAAAGGACCTACACATTGCCATTAGAGTAATATTATTGAACATAAACAACTGAGCATGATGAAAAGGCTCCTTTTAGATGAACATTTCAGATGGCACTTAGAGGCTTTTGCATCTGAACTCTTCACATATAAATCTTCCTTGTGGCCTGCTGGGTTACAGAGATGAAACATACTTGTAATGTTTAACTGCATCGGGAGCAGACTGTAAACCAGACAGAGTGGTGCGACAGCAAAGGTGTGAAAGCACTATGGCTCTCCACCGCTATGTGGGGACCATTTATTTCCAGACACTCCATCAGCACTTTCTAATCAATCAACTCTTTCCACCTAACAGCTTAACCACCTTCTTTGTCTTCTTAGTCTTGAAATCACAGTAAAGTACTCTAAAGCGCTGTAACATGCGGATGCTTTTTCCACAATAAATAGAGAAACACTTTCTTGCCCTTTACCATTTAGACAGACCACATGACCAGATGTTGTTTAAGTATTTAAATGCAAGTAGGATAAACTGTAAAATAAATACCTGAACATGATGCATATACCTTCTGGTTCACACTGACAGAATATATAAATAATATCTATTTTATTCAGTTGTGAACCATGTTGCATTGCATTTAGAATGTATTTTATATTCTTATTATGCAAATTCGAATTATTTTATATTCTAATTACGCAAATAAGTAATTTATTTTTATTATATTGCATTACAATTGAGTGAATTGCTCTTCTTATCATTGAAATTCAATAAATTCCAAATAAAATTAAATCAGTTCAATTTCTTTAATTTCTGAATTTTGCCCAACTCGGATGATGGTGGATTTGCCACGTAGTCTGAAGACTTTCAAAGTGTCAAACTCTATCATCATGTTTATTAATTCTGTCATACTCTAATTTACTGTTTGTAAGTAAGTCAACATTTTGAGCATTGTAGAGCTCCAGAGGGTTAGCTGTAGTTGTTTTTTTTGGTCTTTTACTCCCTGTAGTCAAATTGAGGTAGTCATTTTAAGTAGTATTTACATAATTATAATTCTGTGGATTGCTTTTCAATCATCAGCAGTAATTTTGTGGGAAATCACATTCTTTTTTTGTCCTACATCTGTTCCCCAAGACCATGAATATGTGTGAAATTGATGCTATCAAGTCATTTGTAACAAATTCAAAACCGATATAAACCAAAATCCCAAGATAAAATATATCCCTGCTCTCTACAAGGGTAAAAATACCACATAAACTCTAATTATCTTTACTGTCAAACCATGGAACCTGCTCAATCAAAATATAGATTGTTGCATTAACTTTAAGAGGCCCAGCCCCATCCTTACTGCTCCAAGAAAAATGGATACTGTAAAGGCAATACGTTCAGCATGTTTATATAAATTACAGTTTGGGGGGGATTTGACTAGAATACTGTGTGACTTAAATCGCCTGATCAGTTAATAACTCTATAATAATAATAACTGTTGAGAAGTCTTAGATGCAGTTGTTCTCAATTCCCATCCTGGCAGCTGTACCAGATTTGCAATACAATTTATATAAAGTGCATTTATACAAATATTAAGCTATTACACATTTTTTTTAATTGCAAGGACCCATTTCTCAATACTCTCAATTCACATTCAAAATGCACTAAAACTATCAAAATACTTAATATGTCTCAAATCAAGTCATTCTTCCAAAACACAAAGGTTGTCAACCAACCAGCACACTTTGTCACACATAAAACAATGACCTAAAAACATTAACAACAGGCAGCATTATAGGCAAACATAATGAAATTGAAAGACTAACACCTGTGGTGTTTAGCTATATGTGTTTTAAATACATTTTATTTATTTATTTTACATTTAGAGTGTATTTCATTATTACTGCAGAAATGTAGTATATTTCTGTCTTATTCCGTTTTATATTATGCTAGTAATTTTGCAATGTGCAAATTAGCCTGTATGAAAATATGAAAATAAATGTTATGAAAAAAATATATATGTATTTGGCTATATTAGATGTGTACTTTATTTGATGTATTTACATACTGTATATTGTCTTGTGCTAAGTAAATAGAGAGCGGTGAAGACTATCAAATAAACCCCTGTCAATCGGACCGGAATTAAAAACTACTGTCTAGAAAGAATACTCACATCCCTGAGTTTAAACCATCCAGTGTAAAGTAAGAAGTGTATGTGTGTGATTTATTTCAGTGGCTTCCCTGTGTTTCTAGTTGAGATGAAGCACTGGGAATGCAGCAGATCTTGCCATTTCAGCAAGTATATCTGGATGGATAAGAGTGGCCTTCAGACCCTTGATGAAAGCCCTCCCATCATCCTGACATTCACTCTCAAATCACTAACTATTCTGCTGACTCCACTGAAGTGGTGACGGGGCACACCATGGGGCCATCTAGGGCAGCTCTCTCCTTTCAGAGGGAAAAGTTTGAACTGACATAATTTATTTTATTTTATTACGTATTCACTATTTGTAAGATGGTAAGAATTATCAATTTGAAAAGAGAGGGTGTGATACTTTGTATTTTCACCTCCAAAAATGTTTTTAAAAATCCTCTACAAATAATTTGAGATGACAGTCAACTTGTAAGATACCACCTGTTGAATGTTAAGCAGTAAGCACTTTTGTCTTGTTTATTTAGCAGTGTAATAATTAACTCTGATTTTAATTTGATCCTTTTAGGAATCAAATCTTAAAGATTCGGGTTGATGTGATTGAACCGATCTGATTCAAATAAATTACAGTTATCAACTTAAGACGTCCAGCGTCGTAGTCGAACTTAGTGTCTTATCAATTTGTTTTATTATTCGTGGCCAACGATATTTTCAAACACAATGATCATTTTACCATGAGCATGGTAACGCGAAATATTGGCAGATGTTTCGATATTTTATAACATGAAACAAGGATTCTTATAAATGAAACAAATTTTATTTGCTAACTGTTACGATACATGAACTAAACTTACTAAAACAGACAGTGGCTGTGAAGGCTGTGAACGCTTCGCTGCATCTAAACCAACAACATGTTTATTAGATCCTGTACCCACTTAATGTGACCCCCCTCTGTGAAAACCCAGCTAAAGTCATTTTCTTTTTAGATTTAATATTTTCTGCATAAAATCATCCTACAAATTTTAAAGAACATTCTGTGAAAATATATTCTTGCTATCTTTAATATTGACTGAGTAAGGCCATGTCAAAGATTGAAATCATAGTGAAATGAATGCATGTAATCAAACTTTGATGCTCGTAATCTCAGAATTAGATTTTTAGACTTTAGCCTGTTTTTTACAGAGAGGGTAACAAATTATTGAAAGAGCTGTTATCTGTAGCAGAATAACTGCTTTTCAATATGATTAACTCATCATTATCTTTAGGTCACGTCTGAAAACCATTCAAGCTGGCGGTTATTAAGCCTATTATTAAGAAACCAATACTAGATCCTTGTGAACTGGCAAATTACAGACCCATTTCAAATCTTCCGTTTATGTCTAAAATTATAGAAAAAGTTGTCTTACCCTTTGGTAATATTATTAGAAAATATGCGATTAATTTCCATTGTTATGCTGATGATACTCAACTATATATCTCAACAAGACCAAATTAAACTTCTAAATTATCTAAGCTAAAGGAATGTGTTCAAAATGTAAAAGATTGGATGACCAAAATGTTTTCTCCTTTTAAGCTAGACAGATAATATTACATAAATATTACTTAGTGGACCAAAAAAAAAACAGTTCACAGAATCTCGTGAATCACAATTTGCAACTAGATGGATGTCCTGTTCCTTCCTCTCCAGTTAAAAATCTGGGTGTTGTATTAGACAGCAACTTATCTTTTGAAAATCATATTTCCAATGTTACAAGACAACATTATTCCATCTTAGAAACATTGCCAAGCTACGGAACATGTTAAGTGTTTCTGATGCAGAAAAGCTAGTTCATGCATTCATGACCTCTAGACTGGACTATTGTAATGCACTGCTAGGTGGTTGTCCTGCATCTTCAATAAACAAGCTACAGATCGTACACATTTCTGGGACTAGAGAGAGACATATTACTCCAATTTTACAGTCTCTGCACTGGCCACCTATTAAGGTTTGTATCAGTTACAAAATAGTATTACTTACCTACAAGGCCCTAAATGGTTTAGCTCCTGCATACCTAACTAATCTACTATCACACTACAATCCAACCCGCTCCCTAAGGTCACAAAACTCTGGACTCTTGGTAGTACCTAGAATAGCAAAGTCTACTAAAGGAGGTAGAACTTTTTCATATTTGGCTCCTAAACTCTGGAATAGCCTTCCTGATAACGTTCGGGGTTCAGAAACACTCTCTCCATTTAAATCTAGATTAAAGACACATCTCTTTAGCCAAGCATTCATAAAATGCATCTCACAATCTTAGTTATATCTGATCAAACGCACATTATTATACTTTAGCTTGGTTGAACAAATAATTTCCGCTTGGATATAACAATAGCTACGCTAATTATGTCTCTATTTGTATCTCTGTTTCTGCCATGGGAATTACACAAGCTTCAGTCTGGATCCAACCCTTAAATGATCTGAGATGACCAAACAACTGAGAAGAGACGATGCCAACCCCTCAGAGGACCTCAAAGGAAGCCAAGCCTCAGGCAGTATACAGAATTAACCAAATTTTGCAATAAGCTAAATATATAAAGTTTCCGCAATATATACATTTATTGTATTTCTGTAAAGCTGCTTTGCAACGATTGTATCATAAAAAGCACTATACAAATAATCTTGAATTTAATTGAATTGCCATTCTGTTCTTAAGTACATCCAGATTGTTGTGGTCTTCTCTCCTCAAATATATCATTGTTTGTATTGGTTTAAGGGATATGGAACCTTGACAGGAACTGGTCCAGACAATCGACTTTAGGTTTTATCATTGATTTACGACTTGCAGATGTGGAGAGGAGATTTCTCAATTTCCTATAAGGACTGCTTTGATTCGGCAGTTTATTTTGTGTACATCAGTATCTCATCTCTTCTCCCTTGGCAATTATATTTTATCTCTGGCAGTGAAATCCCAACTCCTGTTATACGTGAGTTACTAGTGTGTTTGACCAACTGGCAAAAAAACAGCTGCAAGATCAACAGTCATACAAGTTTGTTACATACACATAAGAACGAGTTATACATGTGATAATCCCTCAACCTCACATGCTTCCCTTCTCACATAAACCCTCTAGTAGCAGAACCCTAGATATTTCCTATTATCAAGATTCACTCTGTTTATAGTGTGAAAGACATTGTAGCCCAGCTGATTGGAAACACTTACAGACAACCATCTGTAAAATTTGTGCTTTAAAATTTCATAAGCATAAATCATAGTGCCTCACTCAATGGTTTTATGTATATTAAATTGTTTTTGTCTAAATCAATCACTATATGAGGTTCTGTTCTGCACAACAACTAACATTATACCCACAGCTGTTTATACAATGGCTTCAATTTATCAGCGCTGTTTACCCCAGAATGCAATTTGCAGCCGTTTAGTCAAATGAAGACACATGAGTGATGTAGCAAGTGAAAAACATTTCAGAGGTGATTCGCTAAAGTCCCAGTTCAAGGGTTTTATTTTTAATAGAGTTCATCTACTCTCCTATCTAATTGTAAAGGTTGGTTTTTGGTGTGAAATATCTTGTAGGTTGCATTATGAATATGTGTCATGTGAGAGGTTTTAGGTACACGTGGCATCTACACGTTGTCAACAACAGAACCCTTCATTGGGATGTTGAACCATCATCTGTATTCGGATAAAACCAGATAAAACTATTTTTAGAAGTAACTCTATGCAATGTACATAGTTTCCATAAAGTGAATTTGCCTTTTATATAGTAAATACAATTGTATCGGGTTTTTATTACAACCTTAATGCAAAGTAGAGCGAAAGAAAGAAAGAAAGAAAGAAAGAAAGAAAGAAAGAAAGAAAGAGCAGCTTGAATTGGAAATAATGACAACAGCATGAATTATTAAAACAACTTTATATTTGTGCTTGTTCCTTTTTTTAAAAGAAAGAATAATCAAGCTTTTTGATCATAACAATTGCCACACTTTTTTTTATATTATTTTTTAAATGTCTAGTTTGCAAAATGCCAGCACTAAAAGTTAGTTTTTTATGTGTCTCACTATGTCTCCATATATGTCTGACAGTGTTATTTTAGTAATATTAGTAATATTTATATACTATTGCAGTATATATATACTTTGAATTAGCTATTATTTTCAGATTTGTAATTTTACTTAAAGTTTTAGATTCGATTACAATCTATTACAGTTCTTTTTTAAATTTGATTTTTTTTTCAGCTTTCATTTTTTGTAATTTTAGTACTTAAACTATTTTAGTTTTATCAGAAGCCAAGGCAACATTCCTAGTTTTTAAGTGTAAGTATTCAATTAAATATTTATATTTATATTCATAAGTTTTAGTTAACAATAACAACTGATTTGTAAGTTGCCCTAAGTCTGTTTTGCATGAACACAGTATTTAGAAACAAGACCCCTTGTGATCACGTATATGTGCAGGACATGATATTAAAATAACTGTGCGAGGCTGGTCTGCGTTCGGGCATATAGACAGTTATGTGAAGTGGGAAGCATAGTAAGTGCTTCACAGTCCATCTGGGCCCAATCATGATTGTGCGCAGAGCTTGTCGCTAGGGAGATCTGAAGCAGCCCTCTCAAGCTGCATCCCAATTACCTGATCCAATTTGCATTCAGTGCATGAGAGCAGCAATGTGTAAGACTGTGATAGCCCGACAGCCTTAGGTCTCTCTCTATCCCCTGCTCTTTGTAGAGTGCTGGTATTAGCTCAAGATAAAAAAGGAAAAAGCCTTGATCAAACAACTTGACCACTGTGGCATGCTGAAGACATAATAATTCATCATATTCAGCACTCAGAGACTCTTTAACCCTGAATACTAAGAGAATGATGCATGGTGGATGCTATCTAGTGCATGTGTATAATATAACCTTTATCGCAAAGAACGATGAAACACAGCTACCGAAAGCCTAAACAGATACTTTATGTCTGCATGGACATAATTTATGGAGTAAGCTTTCTCCAGCCCTTCAAAATGAATCATTGTGAAATAAATATTATAATGAATGCGTGTGGATAAAATCTCCTCCATTAAGCTTTTAGCCAACTGCTGTTACCCGTGCCCCATACGGGTGACCTGAGAATTTGACAGCGGTCTGCCTCTCCTCTACCCTCAATACATCACTCACTCTGTGGCGGAATGGACTATGCTGGCAGGAATCGGCAACGATTCAGCACTCGTGTGGATTCATTAATAACACCAGAAATGTTAACAAGGTCATTGCTCTGCTCTTCCTAAAAATGTTAATGAGGTCAGGACTCATCATCGGAATACTTTGGTCAGTTGAGCCTTTTAATTTGTAACATTTAGTCAGAAGACAACAAAAAAGCGGGATACAAACTGTTACAGTGAGACAAGTTAGATGGAGGAAAAGAGCGAGAGAGTGAGAGGGAGGAAGGAAGAAAAACAAGTTTGAAGCATTAAGTTACAGAAAATTGCCCATCTTGGCTGGAAAACAAGCTGTGGTTCAGTTTAATAATATACGTATGTACTGTACATTTCATCTCAGGATTGTTTGTAACTGATTTACTTTAAATCAAAATGTACTGTGTGTGTTTATGTTGTTATATTATATAGTAATTTGTTTATGTTCTCAAAACTTCATACTTTCACTTCTTAGGAACTATTTCTTTGGCTGAGAATAGGTATACAAACTAACCATCCAAATTTTGCCTGAAACGTACATTTTTCAATATCACGGTGAGTCAGGCAAGGAAGAGGAGATGTGGATCTAAATGCAGCAGTTGTAATTTCTTTTAAGCAAAACACAAAGCAAAGAAGATAACCGAAGCACTGTTGCCAACTGTTTTCTATTAAAAATAGCAAATGCCTGCTCGCTAAATGTTGCTAGATTGCATCACACTGGCACGTCTCGGAAAGTAGATAAGCTTTGTCCCTATACAATTATTTATTTATTTATTTATTTTTAAATAGCGAAGTTTGTCGCATGTAATTTTTACAGTTTTTCTCAGTCGATTTGGTAAATTTCTCAAATTATCCTTGACATTTGCAAACCTTTAAGTGCGTTTCTTGAAAAAAATCATACAAACAGCACAACACAAAGGATTACCCCACAAAAGCTTCTAATTTTGTCAAAATCCTCTTACAAGTAAATATTTATGTCAATACACATAATACCATTGCCTTCAGAATGACAAGTCCTTGTGTCATTGTTCACAAACAAGATATTCAAACTGCTTAGCCATGTTATCAATACTCTGTCAGCATTTACTAATGTACATAGCTGCTGTTTTGATGACAGTGATTGAAAATGGACGTCTGCAATTTTGTATGACATGTATCAATATCAGTGCAAAGTTACCCATTACTGTATATGGGATATTGATTGCAAAAGATTGGACAGGATTCACATGTCTATACAAAAATGTATAGAAAGTATGCTTGACAGATTATGACAATTTATTTTGCCATTTTTTTATTTAATGACTTATGTAATTTACTAATGCCTAGATTAGAGGGTAAAGCTATACAGAGAACCAGTATAATATTAGTTGATCAACATGACATAAGCATTTGTATAAATGTAGTTTGGATGGATGGATGGATTATCTGTGCTGAATTTCTTTGTATTATCATTTGTTAGATTTTGAATTAGAAATTGACAGATGGAACAATGGATGGATCAATTCATAAATGCATTATCTGTGTTGAATGCATTTGGATTACACTTCAGTAAACACGAAATGGTTGGTCGGTTGGATGGATGAATTCATGAATGCTTTATATGTTTTAAATGTCTTTGTAATACTTTGGAATATATATATTTTTGTTGTTGCTGAGATCCACAAGTGAAGCACCGACAAAGAACTTGTGAACTCAAAATTCTAAAGAAAAAAGAAGAAAAGGAAAAATAAAAAAGAATGTGGAGATCCCAGAGCGATCCACAAAGTGTGTGTGCTGCTCCAGGTCAATGAAAAGTTATTGGGGCTGTTTTCGGGGCCGTGTCTGCTGTAAAGCATTTGTGCTTTTTCAAACACACCAGGGAACAGTACATATGAGCACATGCTGTGGACAGAGAGAGAGAGACAAAGGGAGAAAGACAGAGGGAGCGTCATATTTCTGGGGGAGTAGGCCAAGCTCTCCGACTGGAGATTGGGGAAATCAAGCTCTTAGAAAACATCTGGCCTCTGTACGTGTGGCAGATACGGCAGCCCCTCCGCGTGACCCACGGCCTCCGCTTAGCAGCCAGAAAAGCCCACAGAGAGTGTTAATTCTTCCCACACTGATACGGCTGCTAGGATGCCTTAAAAAGACACAGCACGAGGAGTATGGAGGAGGAGCGTGTGTTTGAGGGAACGTTTGATTTAAGAGGGTTTCTCGAGGACAAAGTGTTGCTGCGTAAAACTGTGGTGTGAGACTCGGAAAACTGTTTCATCTGTCTGCACTTTCCATTCGAAAAAGCTGTTTTCTCAAGCTCTCTTGACAGCACGGCAGGTCAGAGATGGTTGATGGGTGTAAAAGAATGAGATGTCGGTGTTGTGCTGCTTCTAATACATCTGTGTGTGTGTTGCATGCTTAATGTGTAGCTGAGGGACCGATTTCTCGTCCGCCCCCTGCTGTGGTGAACAGAGCGTTTGAACGGCCATATCCGCCTGATGTGAGCTCAACTGAGCAAAAGGAAAACAGCAATGGTATCCGCGCTTCTCTTTGGTCTAGAGTAAGGTCAGCTGCCAGACGGTCTTCTCACCGTGACAAGGTCACATGTTTAAAATACATCCAGGGAATATGCAGGGCTGAGAATGACGTAAGAATAGGGGCCTTAAAAATGAGCTGGACGCCTATCTAGAGAAAATGTATCAAAAGTATAAAAACTACAATGTGGACAGAATTGTTCCTATCAAATAAGAAAAGTCTTTCCCTCACTTTTAATAATGTATATGTAATGAAAATGTATTCCCCACACCTTTTCATCAGGAAGAAAATATTTGCATCATGTATTTCATAAATTAAATGTACATATGTTTGAATACAAACATAAAATCCATCTGTTTGGGCCCTTAAAGATTTTCTGTCAGATTTTCTGATAATTCTGTCATCATTTACTCACCGTTGTGTCGTTCCAAAGCTGTATCACCGTCTTTATGTGGGACACATAAGAAGATATTTTGAATAGCTTTGACTTTAAAGTTAACATAGACAAAACGAAATGTGTGTGTGTGTGCTGAAGAAGAAAGAAGCTCTTTCATTTGCTGTCACATAGCTCACATCTGAAAGCACTAGAATATTTTTTCAGAAATAAATGAATAAATTCCAGAACAGTATAACTTTCAAGAATTGTTTGGTTGGTAAGATTTATTATTATTATTATTATTGTTATTGAAACATGGGTGCATTTATATGACCTGTAATTCAGTAAATACAGTAATACTATTACAAAAATTATATATTACAATTTTAAATAACTTTTCTATTTGAATATGCTTTATGTATTTGAATATATAATTTATTTATATGATGGAAAAGCTGAATTTTCAGCATCATTACTTCAGTCTTCATTGTCATTCTAATATGCTAATTTAATGCTCAAGAAACATTACTTAAGATTATTAATGTTCTGCTGGTTTTTGTGAAAACAAGTATATCCTTATACCATATATATATATATATATATATATTTTTTTTTATGAATATAGAGCAGCATTTACTTGAATTAGAAATAGTTTTATAGCATAATGCAAGCACATGGCTACAAGATTTAGCAAATAATAGATGGCCACGCTTAATTCTGACGGTCCATAAGTCACAAATGGTCCTCACCAATTTATGGCCTAAAAATGTGACATATTCTAAGACAAACTCACAAAAATGACAGACAAATAAAAAACACAAAAAGAAGAAGATTAAATAGATGGAATGATGTAAGTTGAATGCTCAAATTCATAACTTTTACAGCATATGGTTCAAGTAATGTAACTCATGCCCATAAGTGTAATGACTGGTCTGAGGCGAGTGGATTCACTTGCAGCAAGATGTTTAATGAGCAGAGGCAGAAACAAACGGGCAATGGTCAGCAGGCAAAAACAGGAATATCAGAGGCAGAGCAGAGACGTAAACAATACCAGGCAGGGGTCGAGGTCACAGGCACAGGTTCAGAGTTCCAAGGTCGGGCAGTCCGGGGTCAAACACAGCGATAGCAGGATGAATAGGAGAAGCTCAGAAATGTAACCAGGGAAAACAAGACTTCACTGGGTGAGTGTTTGTGTGCTGCTTTATGTGAGTGAGTGAATGAGGTGCAGGTGTGGTGAGGCAATCAGGGTTGATGAGTGAATGGTGACAGCTGTGTGATTGGTGTAATGGTGGACGGGAATGTGTGTGTGCAGTGCATGAAGGGAGATGTAGTCCATGGGTGATGTGCAGTTGTAGTGAGTGGCAACCAGATTCATGACAATAAGGGTGAACCAGCCTAATAAGGTGAAAAGGATATTCTATTTTTTTTCAGAATTGGGTCCACTGATTCTGTCCCCAGGTACAAAGGGGTCCCACACTAGCCCAGATGCCTTTGACCTGACCTCCATCATTTCCTCTTGCCAGCAGTGTCTTAAATGTTGAAATATGCATCTCCACCACTGGAGAGACATCCGGAAGATTATTGCTCTTTCCTGGTAAAATGAAGGTCACTTGAAGGTACCGACTCTTGTGGGGAAACAGGCAGGGATACCTCTGAGTTCCCTTGTCATTCCATTCCCTGAATCAATCCTGAACCGTCTTGGAATCTGGTGCTCCTTCTTGTCCACTCCTGGACATTTTTGTAGTGTTGTTCATTTAGTACACCCACATAGGAAATAAATAAATTACTACATAAAAAGGGGGAAAAACAAGCTGATATTAGTCAAGGAAAAACTACATAAGGGAGATTTAGATCATCTGAAACAGATGAGGGTGTGAAAAAGATGGAAAATAAGCTAATTAACTGAATATATTCTGTTTATTTACTGTTAACAATTAATTAATTGTAAGTGTATTCATTAAAATTATATTCCAAGTTAATGGTATGCAGGAGTAAAATAAAATAAATATAATCATCCAGGAAGGATCAAATGAGGATTGTGCTGTAATTTTTTAATAATTATTTAAAATCCTCTGTAAGTTTAATAATATCCCTCCCCTAAACTATGCTAGCTTGCAGCTGCCTCTGATTCTGTATATACAGTATAAGCTGCCCACTTTCTGTTATAGGTAGATATGCCATTTCTTTGATACAGTGACAGCTTTTCAATAGCAAGGCATCAGTTGTGCTCATGAAATCACTGAGGCAACAAATGGCTTCTCAGCTGCCCGCAGACCACCACTGATTGTTTGTTGAGAAGAAAGACCCTCTGTACAGTTCACATAAATATTTAAGACTATTAATTACGGTTTAAGTGAGTACTGAGGGGAAAAAAAATGTTTTGAAATAAGAGATCATATGGGATGATGGGAACATATGGAAAAAAAACATTTCTCAGAAGTTAAGAGAGAACAGGGCTATTGTAGAGAACATGTGAGTCACCGATACTATTTTAATATATGAGTCAAATCTTTGTTTTGGTCCATTTCTTTCAACAAGAATATGTAAAACAAATCTAAAAGTGCTGAGTATTCCAGATCCAGTTAATCTTTCATGCTCGCCCTGCATAACAAACAGTAGTCATAGATTTATTAGCCATTTTGCACAAACAGGGCACACAATAGAGGCTGAAAGTCTTTCTTTCTTTCTTTCTTTCTTTCTTTCTTTCTTTCTTTCTTTCTTTCTTTCTTTCTTTCTTTCTTTCTTTCTTTCTTTCTTTCTTGTTGAAATTACATTAAACAAACAAAACTGCATAGACACAGTATATGCGTGCATGACATTTCTTGCTACCATGTTGTAGAAAGAATCCAAATCATTGTACTACCTGGGTGCCACCATTTTAAGGTTGCAGAAGGTTTTAGAGCAGTGTTTCTAATCCAGCGTACCGCCGGCGCGACACCAAGTAGTGACGGGGTAAAGTCGTCAGACACAAAAACTCAAAAAGTTGAACATGTCATATATCCATGGAAAGCTGAGATTCTTGTGACTTCAACTATGCAAACCATTTTAAGATACAATAAACACTGAATGTACAATCTGTGTCTTTAACAGACCAATTTTTGTTGACATAATGCAGACATGCATGATAGTACAGACATTCATAGGAATAACACAGTAGGGATGCAATACAACACCAATATAAGAAAGAAAAAATATTAAATAATGTACTATGTACAGAAATATAAATATAGGAAAAAAAATATTTAGATTATAAATTATAAATATATATGTAATTTTAAATGTGTACACATTTTGGATTCTATGTATAAATGTCACTAAAATGTAAATGAGAAATTGAATAGCTCTAAGTGTAACCTTTCATTAGAGCCCAAAATTATGACTGTACATTAAACCATTCAATAATTACAGCATTGTATGTGTCGTTGGTTACAAAGGGTCGTTTAGAGTCTCCCAAGTGTCTATGTTTGGGAAGCGCCTAGACATAACATTAGATAAACGTGTAAAACACTAATTTTCTAATATATTGTTTATAAAATGCGAAATTTGGCTTGGTAAGGCTTCATTCTGTGATCCCAATGTATTTTCCAGTTCATACATCCCAGCTATAGTCATCTGCAGGCTTCTATTTACCAAAAAAATGTAGGCAGAAATATTTTTTTATTTTTTTAGTGTGTTCAAAGTGCTATTACTCAGTATCAGTAAGACTTAAATTGATTCTGACTGTTGAGAAACAAACCACAGAGTGTCACCTTTCAAAGGAGACCAACACCATGCATATCATCCAAATGGCCCAAGAACAGCATGCAATTTACTTTGGGTATGCCTTTTTTAGGCGTTTTAGCCAAATTTCCAGGAATCGTAAGGCCTTCAGCAAATTTCAAAGGTGGCCCCAAGATGTATTAAAATTACTTAAATGTATGTTAACAAACATAATATTAATTAATATGCTAAAACAACTAATAAAAGTGTATATTGTACATTTAAACTGAAATATTATGAATATTATGTTTTCAGTCAATGAAACGTGTTAATATATTTAAAAATACTACAATGATCTGAATATTAGTTAATTGGATTGGGTTCTGTAATGTTCTGCAACTGTAATTGCTGAATACATTTGAGAAGGTCAAGAAGAGGTGAGATAAATATCACCCCAGACATTTAACATGCTAGCTACAGTAGGTTAATATGATGTTAGATTCTCCTTACAACAAAACCATAAAATGTGTGCCACTAATGCTTTTACGAAAGTAGTGGCATAGCAATCTGAACCATATTCATGGAAAGTGGCAGTTAATTTCAGTTTCTTTTTCCCTGATAAAGGCCTTTAATATGCTCAATTTCAAAATAATTTGAAAGTGCTGCCCTTGATCATCTTGCATATTATCATCATGTATGTATATTAAGTTATTCAAATGATTATTTTGTTTATTTTTTTAAAGGCCTTCAAAATAGTATTGGCAGTGTAAAACAATCACTTCACATCAGCAAGTGAGAGCACCTAACATGCCAAGTAACGGTACTGGCAGTAATCAACAGAGAAGAGAAGACTAGCCCTTTTCAAATGAGAACGAATAAATCCTTTTATGGGGGAACAAAATGCCACCAAATTAATTAAACATGGACAGGTCAGAACGTACTGCAATCTGTCCCTTTTCTCCCCATCCTGTTGGAGAGACATTTGGAAGTCTTAGAGCATGAAATTAAACATTGAGGACACCCTTATTGAATATCTATTCTCTGGGAAAGTCAAGAAGACTAAAGCACGGAAAAGCCAAAAGAATTAACTGTCACAGTCAGCTCGACGCTTTGGAAATGACCACATTGGTTACACTGATTAAAAACAGTTTCGGGTTCTATCAGAAATGCAAAAAGGTTTTGTTTTGGACCGTGAATGAACATTACATATTACAATATGTGCTTTGCATTTGGAGGATTCCTGTCTTGCCAAATTATGTGCACACAGTTCTTTTATTCTCTGTTCTTGTAGCATGTTTTACAACTGATAATTAAACTTTGAAATCTGCCTCGCAAAGACTCACGCAAAAATGTCACCATCTCCATCTGCTGGCTCGATTACAATGAGGAGTTTGCAAAAGCAAGAGGAAAAGGGCTTTGGCATGAGTTTTAGGGCTTTATTTTTGTTTAAAATATAAACAGCAGTTTAAATATGTAGGGTAATTGGACTCCAAAGCCCTGAGACATATAATTTAAAGGGGAAAGAAAATATTTTCCATATGTCTTTGGTTAGGCTTATTTTCCTCTCTCTCTCTTTTTTTTTCCAGCCGCAGTGTTTGGGCTGTTATTAATGTGTTAACTTAAACCACTGGAATTCGCAGTCATATATCATCCACTTCCTGATTGGAGGCTGACCAGACCAAACCTCGACTTGCCCGAATGTTGACACGAAGAAACAGAGAGTCTGCGAGCATTCACAGAGAATGCAGTTCTTGGTCAAATGGGACCTCGGGGTCCAATATCCTTTGTGTTAGATTTTCAGGATTTTGGCCCGCTGCACAACTTTTCCTGAGAACATGCACAGTCTGACCAAAAAATGTGAATTATGACAACTCATATGGTTTGATTATTTGACTTTGCACATTGATCACCGCCTCTCATCTTCCTTCAACTTTTTTGACAGCTGTTGTCTTTAGTCCACATTTGAAATATGTACACACTCCCTCAGCCATTTAACCAGCCTGGTCTCCTTCATCCATCAGAGTTTGCATTCGTCTTTCTCCCACCCACTGATCTGAGGACACTGAGTGTGGGTAAGTGTGACATATATATCACAGTCACTTTATAAAACGCACCTGGATGCTCTCCAGCATTGCGATTAGTGGTGCCAGTGTGGAGGAGGCCGTCCTTTGGAGATTGAGGTCATGTCAGAGTGCGCCATGGGGGGATCTCATCAAAATGCACATCATCACAATCATCTTAGTTAACCTTGATTAAAAATTCTGAAAAGTCAATGCACTACTCTCTAGAGGAAGGTGATGCTTTCTTTCCCTCCAAGGACATTTATGACAAAACAAGCATGGTCATTTTTGGTAAAGTGAATAACTGATATGAAAAGAATGAATGAAAACTAGCATTTCTTAAATCTTGAAAGTCCATCCCTGTGTTTGCATATAAAGCTGGTTGTAGTGCACTTCTGCTGAGTTATTACTGGCAAATGTTTAATCATTAAGATGTACAGTATCTACCACATTCTCCAATGTGAATACAGGGACCATATTTACTAGCTTCCTAGTTCACACTACACATAGTATTATAGCTTTACACTGTGACTGTTAACAAAGAGAACTTTCTTGACAGAATAACCCATCCGAATCATCTTTTAAGTACATTACCCATGATAAATTTACCCTTTCCTTTTACATACCAGCTATGTTATGCTTCCTGACTTCTGGGGGAAAGGGAAATCCTTAAAATCTGTGAGGATCAAATGAATTCAAACCGCAAGAATTTGAGGTGTACGGACTATAAATGAGAATGTGAGGGCGATGTGTATGCATGTGTTTACACGACTGTTAATTTTGTCAGATATCATAGCTTGTGTCTAAATAAAACATGCTGGATCCAGGTGTTGTTTGGCAGGATTTAACCTCCAAAACGAGAATGACGGCTTTGAGGTCAAGGGCAACTTTCTTTTTTCCTGCACTCCGTCTTAGATGCAATGGAAAACCAATCAGGCCCCACACACTCTTTCAGGTCTATTACACAAAAAGAGAGAGTGGCCTCATGTTTGGGAGGCATTTAGAGATAAAACAGCGGTTATTACACAAAGAGAAGACAAGATACTTTAATCAGCTGAGCAAATCTTGCAGTGCAGCTAATTAAAATATAATGTTCATCAGGATCACTGGGAAGATCAGCTTGATTATGGATAGTGGGCACCATTAAAGCAGAGCAGACAAGTTCTATTATATTGCTAGACAGCTGAAAAACACATTACTGTGGCTTACAAATACAAAATGTTGTCTACATATGAATTTTTAACAATACCAATTTTGGTCACTCTTCATTTTAAGGTTCAAATCTCACTATTAACCTAAATGTTTGCCTCAATAAACACCTAAGTTGCTGCTTATTACTAGTTAGTAAAGTAGTTGTTAAGGTTAGGTATGGTCAAAATATGGCTATGCAGAATAAGACAATATTTGCTTTAAAAGAACAAATAAACAGCCAATAGGCTAGTAATATGTTTGCTAGTTAATAGTGAAAATTGCACTTTAAAATAATGTGTTTTATTGTCTGTTTGTTTTTGTTTAATTTATATTAGAAAAATATATATAAAATGTGGTATTGAAATGTATGAGATGGACTGGATAGTGAACCATCTCCAACATCCATCCAACATACAGTACGACTGAACTCCTTCTATACTCTTTAAACATTCATCTCAAAAGGCAGAGGAAATAAAACATGTAATAGTTTTGATTTGCCAATACATTATCTGTGGCATTTCTTATTTTACTATTATTCTAAAATGTCAAAATATGGTTAAAAAAATAGTTGATATGTCAAAACTTTTGACTGGGACTGATATTTCAGAGCTGGAGCTGATTTAGCTTAGTAAATATTTATCAGAAAGAAAATAAGAGGAGCGAGCACCAAACAAGAGACTAAATTCACTAAAAGTCTGATTCAGAGAGATGTTCTTCACAGCTGACTACACCTGCTAAAGAAAAAAAATCCTACTGACAACGAAACCACAAGCAGACCGCCACGCAAGGCCAGAAATGCTGTAAACAAGTACTCAGCCAATGTCTGTCAGAATAAAAAGTCAATTTGTGACAGAGACACAGAACATAGAAAAGAGACCGATTCATAAAATGGTTCTTGAAAGACTGGTGAAGCAATGCACCATTCATTAAATATTTGATGAGCATTCTGACAAACATTAAATAGTTACATTGCACTCCACCATAAACGAACAATAATACATTATTTTAATATAGAAAATACATAAATTATGCTATGTGAGCATAAAAAATGAGTTCTTTCTTGTGTGAATTTAAAGAGGAACTCTTTCTGGATCAGATGTGAAGGTCTCAATTAACATTGAGCAATGGAACCGCACCCTGTAATGGGTTTGAATTATGCATGTCGTTACTGTCATTTTTAAATGAGATTTGTCCACCGCTATCCTCAGACCCTTAATCTCTCTCTCTCTCTCTCTCTCTCTCTCTCTCTCTCTCTCTCTCTCTCTCTCTCTCTCTCTCTCTCTCTCTCTCTCTCTCTCTCTCTCTCTCTCTCTCTCTCTCTCTCTCTCTCTCTCTCTCTCTCTCTCTCTCTCTCTCTCTCTCTCTCTCTCTCTCTCTCTCTCTCTCTCTCTCTCTCTCTCTCTCTCTCTCTCTCTCTCGTCTCTCTTTCACATTACATTTGCTGGCTTACCTTCGCAGGAGAAGAATGAATTTGTTTTAACTAGTATTATTATATGTCTAAGGGAGACATTGTGTCACATTTATGCCAGAGGCTTCCAGGTAGCCACTACTTTTCTCCCACACACTGAATGATGCCCTGACCATGGCACAATGTTAAATGTAAAGTTAATGGGCAGAAACAGGATGGGATTATGCAACTAGAGCTGTGAAAAGTGAAAGCATATTTCATCTTCCTCAGTAATGAGGATATTGCTTAAATATATTAGAGGACAAAGCACAACAGTGCACTGAATAGTGAGCCTTTTCTGGATCAAATATAAATGCGTAATATTCCTTTTTCTCATTCCAATATGTTGCGGTGGCACCACAATATAGCAATTTACATAAATCAGACTTGTAAAGGTAGGCTGTGGTGAGATAGACCTGCTTAACTTTGGCTCATGGGTTATTCAAATTGCAAAACAGTCTCTGATTCATGCTGAATTCACAGTCGGATCGAACTTCATGCTTGTTTCTGTTTAGCAGATGAGAAATTTCAAGTTTACTTCAACTTCTTAAAAAGTTGGGCAATGCTGTTATTTGCCTTGCATGTTCGGTTTAAAGGATGTGATTATTCACACATTTACGCCATTAACGATGTTAACTACTTCGTATTAGGATGGTTTTGTAATGAGGAGAGTTAGGCCTGATGGGAAAAAAAAGTTGTGAAATAGTTGTGCATAAGTTCTGTCTTTAAACACATATGCAAGTATATCCTGTAAATTATGTCATCATTTACTCATCCTCATGTTGTTGTATGACTTACTTTACTTCTACAGACCACAAAGGAAGGTATTTCCAAGAAAGGTAACCAACTGACTTCCAGTATATGGAGAAAAAAAATACATTCCTCAAAACATCTTATTTCATGTTCAACAAAAGGCAAATAGTAACAGTTTAAAACAACATTAGTGTGACTATTTTCATTTTTTGGGTGAATTATCCTTTCAAATCAATATTTAATGTCAGCGTATTTATTTATTTGTTAAGCAACAATGTAATTAGCAGGATAATGTAGAATCAGACAGTCGTTCACACAAAATAAAACCTGACAGGTTCTTGTATGGCCCAAAGGGGTTTATTTTGAATTTACCTTATTCCCTACGTAGAAGCCCCCTTTTCTTTCTCTACTCTAGGGCCAAAATACATTTCCTGTGTCTTCTAATATTGCTCAACTGGTTCAAGCAATATAAAGAAAGGCAATTATCTCCAAAAATAACAGCCCAACTGCTCAGGATCAGGTGGGTGGTGCAACATCTGGTTTTGAAGAGTTTGGTTTCAGAGAGTCTGGCACACAGGAGCCTTTCTTTTTGTTCCCATTAATCCTTCCTGTGGGCACTTCTGGCTTTCTGGAAGAAACACTCTTTTTAAACCGTCACCCATTCCACTCCCACCACGCTGCCTCTGGTTCCTCACCATGTTGCACTCCTCTCAAAAATCTCATGTCACTGATGTCGTATCCAAAGCTTACTATCAGTTGGCTTGAGGACAGTCAGCTGTTCTTTTGAAGTATTCCTAAAGTGGATGAAACATCCATGCTGTCAGCAGTGTCTGTGGGGTTACTTTTAAGGGCATATAGAATCATATGAATGGCTTCCTCAACTAATGACAGGCCCACCTAATGTGATATTACACTATTGCTATATACCAGGTAAAGATACGCTTACATCTGTGGTATACGGGAGGAAGAGCTTCCACATTGTGCAGCTGTCCATCAGTGAGCTTGAATACAAAGGTTGGAGTGAGAGAAACATGGCATGGTTGCTTGGTTATTGAAATGCATGTTTTGAGCTGTCAGACAGAGTAAACTAATATTTACAGTTTTCACCTCAACTCATTTTGACAGCTAAGAGCACCAGCACTACAAACAATCCTCAGACAACACATTCCTTTGACGGCCCTTCTACTGCAGACTAAAGTAAAAGTGTGTGCCAACAAATGCAATCTCCAGTACTGTTGCAGTAACAACGGGACTGTAATGAATTGTCCATTGGGCTTTTTTTAATTATTTTTAGCAGAGGACATTGAAACCCACTATCCCATCTCGAGAAAAATCAGATCTCAAGCCTTATCAGTCTGCCATCTTCGTACTTTTTTTTCTGAGTGTCATTGAAAGGTCAACCACTCTTTCCAATTTCATTGCTGTCACTTTATGCAGTCATCACTGTATTCTTCAGCATGCGCGCTGACCTCTCTAGTGGAGAAATGGGTTCAAAAGCCACTGAGGTTAGGCAGTAGAGGCTGATATTACTCCGTTGCACACTTTCCCCATCTCTTTCTTTCACCCTCATACGTGATGTATGACACACAGCCCTTCCTACATGCCATGTCACTCAGCTGACCAGTCTGAAAGCACCAAATGTATTTACTATTTCAAGTCAAGTCACATTTATTTAAATAATGCATATAACAACAACAAATGTTGACTGTAGGAGAAACCACATATGATTCAATATCTGTGTGTTTTATACTGTACTGTATTAAACTTTGCCTATTTTTCTATTAATATGTGATTTTATATTATTGTTAAAACTGGCTCAATAATAATCTGTAACAACAGTGCTTATTTTTCTAATTGACATTAATTTACACATTTTTAAATCTGCTGATTTATCAAGTCAAGTCAAGTTGAGCTTTATTATCATTCCGCTATATGTGGGTACATACAGTGGAACGAAATGTCATGCCTCACTGCTGTCACGAATCCTGTCCATGCACTCCCTGTTACTCATGGACATGGACTCCTGAAATTTACTGTACTAAAAATAGTACAGTACCTTAAGCTAGTGAGGTTATTATAGTTTGCAATAACGGCTTTACTTATTTTCAGCAATGATTTTGATATTTGCAGCTTAAACTTTATTTTATAGACATATTTTTGTTAGTTTTTAAAAATACTGGATTCAGAACTTTAAAATACACATAAGCAAGAGGAAATCACAAAATATCACGTGACTCACACTAGATCCACTGAAGATATTATCAAACTAATATTATAACTGCCAATATACAATAATTATTTTGAACGGATGTCAATGAAGAAAGATGTTTTTGGGTCCAGGTGGTGCTTTCATGCCATCTACTAATATGGAACTAATGAGGCCATGCTAACCAGCCAAACCTTGGGTGCACTCCTTATAGGTAATCTCCCGTCACATCGCCATCTGCTGGTGGGATGTTATCTCCCACACAGACCCAGCCTTGTGATAAAAGCTCTACAAAGAATTATTTAATCATTTAAATTATTTTATTTCAGTTTACCAAAATATTTTTAAATCAACAATTATCATTCAATTTTCAATATATGATGATATGGAGCACCTAGTATATGAGATGAGATACACAGATACAAAGAAAAACAGATTCATAAAGTGCATGATCATCCTCCCCTCGGGATCAGAGTGTGTTTTCTCTTCTCCACCACATCACAGTCTCCTACTGTACAGTATATTGAGTTAGAGTGTGCAGAGCGGCATGAGTGCTGAATACAGGTGCTGCTCAGTTCTGCATGATACATCACACTGCCTGACCCCTCCACTAGCCAGACAGGCCTTTGCGAATCATTGATGAAATGACTCCAGACGTGAACTTTCTCTAAAGACTCTGCAAGTGAAAGATGGGCTTAGGGAGTCAAACGGACACCGAGTCACACGCCGACTGCGAGGAGTATGTGTTTTTGTGTCCATTCAGTACGGAAAGAGCACAGCCACTTCTAAAAATGTGAATCGATGACTGCACACTCTGCTCCATGACAACAGCAGTGACGGCCAAGTACAAAAGAACTGGCGTACAGAATGAAAAGCCTCATGTCGTCTCTGTGCTTGGGAACTATAATAATCAGAGGAGGTAATTGCAGTCTCTTGTAGTAACCTCAACACCCTGACTCATGGTTCTCTCGACATGGTCTCTCCATAAGGCCTGTTTATACCAAGAATTCTGTGGATTAGTGGATTCTGATAGGCTGTCAATGTTCTTTCATCAACTGGAAAAGTTATTCCACAAACGTTATCATTATATCTATGGTGTGGACTTCTCATAAAATTAGACAGAATATTAAACTGTTATTTATTATAGTTATCATCCTTGGAGTGAACAGCTCTTTACTGTAGGCAGAGAGGCAGGACCAACTTTACACCACAGCCAAAGCCAAGAAGATGTCTTCTCCAGAAAACGAATGCCCTCACTATAACATCCAAAGCCAATAACCTTAAAGTCAATGTGCTGAAATGGCTCATTGATGTATGAGGTTCCGCTTAAATCAACACATGCTGCTCTGTCCAGATGTGTGCCGGCAGGCTTTCTGTCTTTTATTTGGCTCCCATTTAAACCTCTTTCATTCTATCGTGGTTGCGCTCCTCATTTTCTTTTCACCTTACGCACACCTATAATTCAAAACAACCCGTTCGACTGCAGTTTGCCCATTGTTTTAGAGTCAATCTCTTTAATCATCTCATCTGCTTTCACACATGTTAAAATGAATAAAAACGACAGTACCAAGAGATATGAGGCACTGACTTCAATTGCTAACACATTTCGTTTTTGGATTTCACCATGATAGCTGCAACCAGGAGGCATCTGGACGTGTACGCATCTATCTGCAGATTTCCGACAGAATCCGGCAGAACAGACCCTCTGTTTTGAATTTTGGGAGGAATCTACCCCTCTATTAAGTCAGGAAGCAATCATTTATTGTAAAAGGAAATTTTCAACACAACATTTGCCTCGCCTTTTATCAGGATCAGGGGAACACACAGCAACCCCCATTTTGGCATGTGTTGGTGAGAAATCAGTAAGACAATTTCAATGTGCAATGCCATCTATTTTGCTCTCCTAATGAAGTCTCATTTATTTCAATAAGGCACACATTGGCTCAGGCTGATAGCTTTCTCAGTTTACGTTTAGATGGGAATGCTGTGGGAATCCTGATTGGAGTGTGACCTTATACAGATTCATTTTCCAGGCAGATATAAATTTAGAGAGGGAGGAACACAAACTGCGAGCTCCCACCGTCTCCCCTCATAAGCTAAATGTGATATACTTGTGTTCTGTTGATCTTGGCCTGACCGTTCTTACTTTTCAGCAGGAGCCTTGAAAATGTTCCCACATTCCGTCCATTCAAAGATGAGGGTCACAAGAATACTTCCCAAAACTAAACAGGAAAAAAAATATGATGATGATGTTGTTTTGGCATGTGATCTTCGAGTATGTGTGTGTGTGTTTGTGTCTGAATCTCTGATGTTTTTCCTGAAGTCTTTTCAACATCTATCAACCAGGGTCTTTGTTTCATCTCTTTGCCTTTTATTCTTAACAGTTCTATTTACAACTCAGTAATATGTGTCTAATGGGTGGATATTAGCAACGCCACTAATGTAGCTATTCAGTCGCATGGATGCAGTTAAGGCTATGACTGTTGTTATTGCTAAATAATAGGATGCAAAATTATAACACATTTTAGACATTTGCTCCACATTATGATATAATTTGCAATTTAAATGCAAGTGTTGGCTTTAAAGATGCTTTCCAACTACAGCTTTTGGTGTGAACCGAAGTCCATTTGTCCTGTTGGTTTGTCTTCTGCAAAATCAAGGTTAAAATCTGGAGGTTTACTGCAAAGACTTACAAAGACAGAACCTACTGCTTTATCCACCTCTATCTACGTGGAAGTAAGCTACTTTCTGTGAATGTTGAAGACTTCTGATTCATTAACCACTATATTTAAATGACCATACAACTAACAACGTGCAGTTAAGAGTACACCTATTTTGCACTACAAAATAGTTTAAAATATTACAATAATAAATTTAAATATGATAACAAATACCTTTTTGCAATATAAAACTGTATAGCAAACTGTTACAGCTAAAACAACTGGAAGCGGATGACACTGGAATGGTACAAATGTACATGTTCTTAAGTTAAAAAATAAGGTGTATATAAGGCCTTGTGCATATGGAGCTTTCATTCCTGTGGATGCTTTATGTCTGTGCAATGTTATAGGTTGGAGCGCTGAAAGGTAAAATGATAGCGGAGAGCAGCCACAGCTGTGCTAGCACTCATCACCTCTACTTTGTCATTAACCAAGGTCAGATCGGCCCCTCCAACATACAGGCACATGCTTCTAATCAATAGTCTCCACACACTGCCCCCTGCACCTTTGCCTTTCCTTGCCCCCCAGCTAAAAATAAAAAAGGCATGTCTGTGCTAACAGCTACGCTAATGAGACCTGGACGCAGAGTTTCAGTTTGCTATAATTGTTTTTGACTGGTAATCACATTAATTATTGGATAGATCTCTTTTGATGTTTAACTGCCATTAACAAATTCCTTTCCAGCACTTGGTTATCTGTAGGCAGGGTATCATGATGGTTGTATTTACAGTAAAGAGGATACTTATTTAATGATAAAAATATAAAAATGGCTTATCCAGTGTTGATCTTTAAGTTAAGTTTTAAATATTTTTAGATATTTTTCCAACAAATTAAGAAAGTTCAGCCCATTGTTGCCCCAGGTTCAAATGTTTAGGGACGCCGCAAGCCGACTCTGAACAGGGCCTCTCAGTGCCACTACCCGTTTGAGGTGAGAACACAGGAGGAAACCGGTTCGACACGCAGGCTATAGAACCTAGCGAATGTGTTGGGAGTCGCCCAACCCGCAGCTCTACAGATGTCTGCTAGTGAGGTGCCACGAGCCAGCGCCCAGGACGATGCAACACCCCTAGTGGAATGAGCACGCAACCTGAGTGGGCAGGGCACACCTTGTGCTTCATAGGCCAAAGTGATAGCATCCACTATCCAGTGGGCCATCCTCTGCTTGGAAACAGCCTTCCCCTTCTGCTGTCCTCCGTAGCAGACAAAGAGCTGCTCTGAGGTCCTAAAGCTCTGAGTTCTATCCGTGTACTGTCGCAGTGCGCGTGCACAGAGCAAAGCTAGGGCTGGGTCTGCCTCCTCCGGGGGCAGCGCTTGCAGATTCACTACCTGGTCCCTGAAGGGAGTGGTAGGAACCTTGGGCACATAGCCGGGCCGGGGCCTCAGTGTAACACTCACCTGATTCCTCCTCGTGTGGGAGGAAACGCAGGAGCCCGGCTTGCGTGTGACGACTTGTAGCGGGGGCTTGAGTGCTACTGCCCTTACCCGGTTCCACAAATGGGCAGGAGGGGTGCTCTTGGGCAACCCTCCCCTGTCTGGCGAGAGAGGAGGAGGGAAGTGATCCCGTGATGCACGGTACACCACTCTCCTCCTCTTGAGACCCAGAGACTGAGGAAACTGCTCTTTAATTGAAGTTTTGTTTACCGCTGGCTGCTGGGCCAGCGGCGGAACAAAAAAAAAATGAAACAAAGGATTCTCCACCCGGCCCTCCACCAGGGAGTGGTGCGGTCACCATCTCCCGATGAGCAGTTCCCTCCATCTCTGGGTCGCCCGTCTCAGGGCCTCTTGCACTTGCGCTTGGTCTGGCGGGGCCTGGACGGGCTGGTCATCCTGTCTGTAACCGGCTCCACGACGCCGCACGGTGGAAGGCTGCTGCCGCAGCGTGGGAGTGGGGGCGGCCACAGGGGGGCGCCCACGGCGACAAGCAGGCTGAGGGGCTGCAGCCGGAGTGGAAGCAGCAGCGGGTTTCCTCCGGATCATGATGTGCTTGATCGCCTCAGTCTGCTTCTATGCTGCCGAAAACTGCTGGGCACAGCTCTCGACAGCGTCGCCGAAAAGGCCGGTCTGTGACACGGGAGCATTCAGGAACTGTACCTTCTCCTGCTCCTTCATGTCAGTGAGACACAGCCAGAGATGGCGCTCCTGGACCACAAGCGTGGACATCGCACGACCCAGAGACTGTGCGGTCACCTTCGCCGCCGAGCGCGAGGTCCGCCGCAGCACGCAGCTCATGTAGAATCGCCAGGTCGTGCCCACCCTCGTGCAGGTCTCTCAGTGCTTTGGCCTGATGGACCAGCAGTAACGCCATGGTGTGTAGGGCAGAAGCCGCCTCCCCACAGGCTCTATAAGCACTGCCAGTGAGGCCTGACGAGTACTTACAGGCCCGTGAGGGGAGACACGGTTCACCCCGCAGAGTGGAAGCGACTGTTGGACACAATTGCATGGCCACAGACCGCTCCACAGAGGGGATGCCCGTGTACCACAAAGCGGCTCCACCATCGAGGGTGGTGAGGGGGGAGGAGCCACAAGGTTTATTTAGGGCAGTAAAAGGTGCCTTCCATGACCTTGTAAGCTCCTCATGCACTTCCGGAAAGAATGGCACCGGAGGGGGGCGCTGAAAACCAGCGCGACCCCCCCCGAGAAACCACTCGTCCAACCTAGAAGGGTCGGGACGCGGTGGAGGATTCCACACGAGCCCGACATTCTCGGCGGCCCGGGAAAGCATAGCCGTCATCTCTGGGTCTGGCTTGGACAACGCTACCACACCCGAAGGGGGCAATGCAGCCGAGTCGTCATCCCCGGAGAGAGAGGGCTCGCCCTCCGATGCAGCGACCGACATCTGGTCATCAGGGGAGGCACCGAAGGAAACGGGTGGGGTACCCCACTCAGCAGAGGCCCCAGTCCGAACCAACGGTACCCCCGCCGGCTGCGGAGTGCCTGAGGGATGAGGAACTCCACTTGGGGAAGCCCTCACTGTAATCCTCAGATCACCTCTGACTCCACCGGATGCTGTGCCGCCCCGTTTTGTACCAGGACGAACGACAGATCGCGGCAGAGGCAGAGGGACCCCGCCATGTTTGACACAGCGGAGTCTATTGCGCAACTCCGAGATGGTCATGTCCCCACAAGAATAACATGAACCATCCACGAAAGCTTCCTCAGCATGCTGAATGCCCAGACACGTGAGGCAGTGATCGTGACCGTCCTGAGGCGCCAGAGATCGACCGCACCCAGAAACGCACGGGTGATAAGACATCTTTATAAAGACGCGATCACCCGTGTTAATAGAGAAATTTGCTCTTTAGTGCTGAAGCACGCAGGGGAGCTGGCCACCGCACACTCCTGGTGTGACTGTCTTCACGGACCGTTGTTCTCCCGTGAGACCGCGACCACCGCTGCTGTGCCGTGCGCCCGCACTCGCTCAAGCTTCTCACTGCAGCGACAGGAAGAGCAGTAGTGAAGCACCACCGCTCGGCTCCGAAGCAAAAGGATGATTAATGCGGTGCACCGGCTGCCTCTTATACTCACGCTGTGATCAGCGGCAGCTGGATGTAATGATCGCATGCCAATGTCCATTGGCTCGTTTAGTTACACTCGAAGTGGATAGGTCTCTCTGGCGAGATCCCAATTCGTCGGTCATCCGACGTGACTCGGAGTGACCGACTGAAAGGGAACTCCGTTGCATCTATTTGAGGCTTTGGGGAACTCTTTGCCTGATATGTCTTGAAGCACATGTGAAATCAATCCAGGTGTAATGGGAAGTCAGAGCGGGTGACGTCACGAAAACCAGGAAACTATAAAGCCTGACCAAACGAAGCTGTCACTAGCTTTTTTTGTCTTCACAAGTGCTCTGTGTGAAACTCTCCTTGTCTTATTTAGAGTTGTCTGTCAGTATTTAATTGCTCAGAAATGGCGAGCAAGCAACAAAAGATTTTAGAATGTGCGTTCATCCCTGCCCGTGTTATTTAACGGGTGGGGATACACACGTTCTTTGTGTTGCCTGTTTGGGAGAGAGCACTGGTTTTGAGCACTGCGATGTGCTTCCCTTGTGGACACTCCGATCCCGCCTGGCGTTCTTTCACAATAAGGGGGCGTTCAGGCTCGCATTCCCCAGAGCTCTGGTCCCGATGTTGCCGAGGCACAGTGAAGCTGCAGTCCTGGGGTTCGCAAATAGATCTGTCAGCGGAGTTAGAGACGGACACAGCCTTATCTCTGCCTTCACCTGACAGGTTCGGTGCCTATAAAAGGCTGAGGTGAGGAGATCGTGGGAGAGACTAGTTTCTTATAGAGTTTATAGTACAAAAACATCTAAATATTCCTCTATAATAAATAAATAAAATCCCGGTATTACCCATTAAGCCAGTGAGAACAATATCAGCACTGGTGGGAAAGGCTTACTCAGCGGCTGGTCAGGCAGCAGCGTGTTTACACACAATGTATCTGCTGCAAGCCTACCAGACTGAATTGTTAGGAGATCATGATGAGGGCAGAGGTTGTGGTCCGAACGCAGTTTGCAAACTGTGCCCGCCCCCTCCAAGGAGGGTTTCATAGCGGTCAGTTCAGACGCTTTCTGTCGGTTAGCTGTTTCAGGACGTCATTCTGACTGCACAACTACAAATAAATCCAGAAACCAGTCTCGAGAAGCTGGTACATCTAGTAGAATTTTAACAGCGTGTAAACTTCTGCCAAATATATCTCATTGGGTCCTGCAGTCTATAGAAAAGGGTATCAATACAGTTCGGGTCTGCCCGCCCAGGTTTATTGGGCTGTTTTCCACCGAGGTGGCCTCCAGCAGGTTCTGGCAATGGAACACGAAGTGAAAGCTCTGTTAGAGAAAGGGGCCATAGAATATGTACCTCACTCCAACAGGGAAACCGGGCTTTACAGCCAGTATTTCAAAGTTCCAAAGAAGGATGGGGGGTTGCGTCCCATTTTAGATTTTCGAGTTCTGAACGACTCCGTCATGCAGCTCAAGTTCTAAATGTTAACTTTGAGACAAATCGTGCCACAGATCAGATCCAAGGACTGGTTTGTCACGATAGATCTCAAGGACGCATACTTCCAGATATCCATCCTTCCGTTTCACAGGAAGTTCCTGAGGTTGGCTTTTGGGGCAGAGCATACCAATATCGGGTTCTTCCATTCGGTCTAGCATTATCACCCCGCACTTTCACAAAATGCGTAGATGCGGCCCTGACGACTCTTTGTCTTCAGGGTATTCGCATAATAAACTATATCGACGATTGGTGGATTCTAGCTCAGTCACATCAGTTGGCAGTTCGTGGTCGTTCTTGCCCACATGAAAGTTGGGGTTGGGATTACGGCTAAATGCCAAAAAGAGTGTGCTTTCTCCACTACAAAGGACCACTTTTCTTGGCATGGCATGGGACTCGACGTCGATGCAGGCACGCCTGTCATATAGAGTCCATCCTGTTGACTGTAAAAAATATAAGGCTAGACCAGTCACTCACTGTCAAACTGTTTCAGAGACTGTTAGGTCTTATGGCAGCAGCATCCAATGTGATACCTTTTGGACTGTTGTACATGAGACCCCTGCAGTGGTGGCTCAGGACCAAAGGGTTTTCACCGAGAGGCAACCCCTTTCACATGATCAAGGTCACGCTGCGATGCTTACGTGCCTTGGTTATGTGGAATAAACCTTGGTTCCTGTCCCAAGGTCACATGTTGGGAGCTTCATGTCTTCGCAAGATACTAATGACAGATGCCTCTTCTCACGGGCTGGGGAGCGATCTTAGAGGGACGATCAAGTCAGGGTCTGTGGAAGGACCATCATCTCTCATGGCACATCAACTGTCTGGAGATGTTTGCTGTATTTCTTGCTCTCAAGAATTTACTAGCAGATCTCAGGGGCCACCATGTGCTCGTCCACTACATAAATTATACACAATGGTGTTCCTGTGGCTCAGTGGTTAGAGCATTGCGCTAGCAGCGCAAAGGTTGTTGGTTCGATTCCCAGGGAACACACATACTGACAATACAAATGTTTAGCCTGAATGCACTGTAAGTCGCTTTGGATAAAAGCGTCTGCTAAATGCATAAATATAAATCACCAGGGGGGTTTGCGGTCACGTCCACTTTGCAAACTGGTTTGTGATGCACAGGTTGGTCCTTACCGCACACATTCATCAGATTGTATTCTTTGGACCTGGACTCTACCCCAGGTTCCCAAATGCTCTCATCCTAGTGCTGCTCGTTAGATTTCACACAGGACAGGCACTCGTCGCTATGGTGGTGTTATACTTCCCATCTAGGGCTGGGAAGCCAGTAACAATACTTGGAGAGAGAACCAGAGCATCCAACCTCCTGTCCCAGAATCAACACAAACCACACTTCAAATTAATATGTTTTTTTATTTTAATAAAGAAATAAACATAAACCATCTCACAAAAAAGAATGTTAGCAAACATATAGGGAACAAAGACTTCAGGGGAGAGCTAGGCCAAAATAACAAACAAAACCAAACTAACTAAACCAAAGGTATTTATAAATTACCTAGAAAAAGATAATCCAAACAAAACATAGTACACAAAACTTCCCTCTCTTCCTATCTACCCATAACCAGGAGAAAAGAGAAGTGCAAACAAAAATGGCACCCTCCCCCTACGTTCCCTAAAATAAAGAAAAACATCTAACAAATATATTAAACACAGTTAACATTAAACAATAATAATCAAATGGTTCTCAACAACTTCAGTTCTCTTTCTGCTTAAGAACACAACAAAGTCCTGAGTTCACTTACTCAACATGAAGTCAACCAAAATCAAACAATAAACAAGTCTGGGCAACCAGGAGGAAGAATGGCCCTGGCAAAAAGAAGTCTCTCTCTCCCACTCCTGCACAGATCCACCACTTATATATCCATTTCCTCCCGTCATCATCCAATCACCGCAGGCATCACCGATTGAACACAGCTGATGGGAATTCCTATCTTCTGACGAGGAAGAAAAAGAGAGAAAAGAGAAGAAGAAAAGCAAACAAAACCACATCCAAACACATATACACAATTACAAAACACATTAAATACGTCCTTGGACGTAACAGTGGTGATATATTAACATTCCCTAAAGCGTCAAATCGATGCAACGGAGTTCCCTTGAAAGGGAACATTTGGTTACGACTGTAACCTCAGTTCTGTTACATTGCAGAAAATTATTTGTATGTAAATTTATTTTTTTCATTTCATTTGTGCTATGTAACACTAAAAGTGGTCGTTGGCTTGTAATCATAGGGGAACCACTTTTGGTGCTTTATAGCACGATATATTTAAAGCTTCTATACGGCACCTCTGTCAAATGGTGCTAAACAGCACCAACAGTGGTTATTTGGCTTGTAAAGAACCTTTAAAGGGGCTTAACAGGTTCTTTGTATGGCAGTGGTGCTATATACCACCTTAATCACCACAAAGAACCACTAAGAACCGCTGAAGAACCATACAGGAGCTTAGCAGGTTATGTATATGGTAGATGTGTTATATAGTCCCTCAGTCATGCCAAAGAACCACTGAAGCACCAATATTTGGTGCTATACAGCACCAAAAGAGGTTCCCCTATGATTACGAGCCAAAAGAAAAAAAAATAGTGCTATATAGCACAATTTCTTTAGATTGTATACATATGACAGCCAGCATCAATATTTAAACCAGAGAGCAATAATGCAGCCTTCACTAAAACATGGGACTTGTGGGTGTATCACAACAGAAATCAATTGTTCCTAACCAAGATGGTTGAGACCAGTATTCATATTCAAACTTTACTTCTCTAACAGTTGCTCACTTTGCTTACTCATATCCTATGAAAAAAGTGTGCATCCTCTTAATATGAGAATTTCACAGAGATGCAGCTTCAAACAATCCGACATTGAAAAGCATGTCTGCAGAGAAACACCTCCAGCTACTGATGTTTTTGTTTTACTGCACTTCAAATGGAATGGCACTGAGAAGATGCAAAGCGTGGTGCACCGTGGGCCTTTGAATAAGACAGTGTGAGGTAAGGATGACGTTATATAGTGACTTCAAACTGACTTTCAAACCGGTTTCAACCATTTTGAAGTATTTTTCTACGTTGAAGAACAAGGGAGGAACCACCTGAGGATTGTTTGTCAAGGAAATAAATTGTACTTTGCTGTAACTATTGGAGGAGACAGCCAAGTGTCATTTTTGTGCCCACACTAGCAAATATGTGTGTATGTACATGGTAAATAAAACAAAAAAATTATCTTTCGCTTCAGAAAAATACCAGTGGTCACCATTCCCTGGTGATTTACAACAACAATACCAGCACTTATTGCTGGTCAATCAAGCACTTTCAGAAAAGGAGTCACAGTTTTCTGAACATCTGTAGAATATACTGTATCAGCGCTTGTTTACTCACAGAATTCCGCCCAGATTCAATGTGTGCACACAGCATTGCTGAGTAAATAAAACACCATCTCCATTACAACAGGATTAATGTTGCTCAAAATGAAGGCTAATGTTTTGGTAGTGACAGTCTCAGGCATGGGGAGCCTATGACAGGGATACCCTCAAACAGGAGAGAGGGGATCTGACACACCACTGAGTAGAAAGCCAGCTGGTGAGTCAACGCCCAACTGCATTGTACTCACGTACTTGTTAGTCCCATCGCATCCCTGGTACATCTCCTGCTCTCACAGCCCCAGAGAGGAAGATCATCATACACGCCTCAAGGACTGATGAGCTGCGGCACATGGTTGGATCTGTCACAAAGCCAGTAGATGTCACACTTATCTTTGTATGCAGCACTAAATAAATAGGAGTGAGTCATTCACTCTAGGGCAGCAGCTAACAATTCTTTTTATTGTCGACTAATATATTGATTATTGTTTTTTTTCATTATTAGTCAACTAATCTATCAATTATTTTTCAATTAATCTATTTATTATTTTCTTACCAGTTGATTAATTATTTAGTTAAACTATCAATACATAATAACAGTAACTTCTGCTATTAATCTGAATATTTTATTTAAACATTTTCACATAATTAATACTTTACAAAAATAAATAATAATAACAACAAAGAAAGAGAGAAAAATAATAAGAAAAGATAGAAAAGAAATAAATAATAATCATAAATAATTTATTAAAAAGTAAAAGAAAGCAAGAAAGAAAGAAAGAAAGAAAGAAAGAAAGAAAGAAAGAAAGAAAGAAAGAAAGAAAGAAAGAAAGAAAGAAGAGAAGAGAAGAAGAAGAAAGAAAAGAAAGAAAGAAAAAGAAAGAAAGAAAGAAGAAGAAAGAAGAAAGAAAGAAAAGTCAATAGAAATGCACATTATAGCTGAATTCAAAGTTGTTGTTTGAGACTGACAGCAGTTGCTTACAGGTGAGAGACTTTAAATGTTGTTTTTATTCCACAGAATGAAACATCTGCTTGCCTTGAATACATATCTGTATATAAATGAACAGCTGAAGTCACAACTGCATTCAGGACACTAGAACAACAGAATCAAAAATGCCGTCATAACTCCGGGAAATTTCATCAAAGTTGACAGCCCGTTTTTTTAATAAATGAGCCCAGTCGAGTCTTTTCCTTTCCATCACACAGTTAAACAACTAATAATTAATTTAATGCTTTGTTAGCGAGTGCAGAGAATGTGTTTGGTACACGCCACGGCACTGAGGGCAGCTCTGGTGGATCTTAAGATGAACGTGAATAATTTATCATTCTCTGTCTCTGTGAGTGCATTAAATCCATCATGATTATATAGGCAACTCGATGTTCCGTGCTGTTCCGTTCATTCAGCACAGCTTTGAATGCAGTTGTGAATCCTGACAATATAATGGCGTCAGTTTGGCATATATAAATGCGGTTCTGACAGTCCTATAATACTAAAATGTTCTATGAACACAACTCTATGAAGTGATGTTGTCATACTAGCCTTTACCTTCTGCTCTAGATTCTTGTTTTGTGTTAAACATGGCAGAAAAATAGTCTTAAGTAGAGATAACTACAGGTTCGCACAATGGGCGTGTCGACGCATTCTATGCTAATCTACGCATTTTCTTAATCGACGTAATCGATGATGTCGACGAATCGCTTGCAGCCCTAATTCACTCATTTGGTTGTGCGATCGTCCAATCGACACACACAGCTTACTGTGAGCAGAGATATGGTGGAAATGCAATAGGAGGAGGGATGCAATCTGCTTTTATGAGACACATACACAGTACACCAGATTTAAGACACCCAAATGGATGAAGATCGATATTTTTTGAGACTCAAATTCAAGTCTCAATCCAGTTTGGGTCTTTTGCATAATTCAGCTCAGCACTCCTGCTCTCTTACAGAGAGGCAATCCACTTTGGTGGACTGTGCAATGCATATTCAAATGAGGTCTAGTGCTTATGATCCATAATGCATTGCCAAGTTTCAGTCTCAATTACAGAGCACTCAAACATCCAATCTTCAGAAGTACTGGTGGAGATGAGAAAAGAAAACATACTGTTGAGAAACAACTCATGGCCTAATCAGAGTGAACAGCAGTCAAAAGTGTATAAAAAGGCTTGTTTAAATGCTAGAAGAATTAAATCAGCATAGAAGTCCACCATCAGGGTCAAGTGTCCACCACAGAGAAAATATAGCACAATAATAGCATTTTAATGACGCTCATATACCACCCACATGCATGGCACAAGGGTTCCAAGACTGGTTAAAATAATATTTGGATTGGAGTGGTTGTATTTGAGAAGTGGAGAGGACTTGTGAAAGATCTTGAAAAGATTGAGCCTAGAGTCCTGATTGAATACATTTGTAGCAATGGACATGAAGAGTTCAGGGGAACAAGTCTCCAACATCACATATCAAGTTGACCTATAAAATTACTCCTTAGGCTATCTTTCCCTGTGACTCATTCTGACCTCATAATTAGCCATGTCACTTAAGGTGATGGATTGAACTTTGACCTCAACTTAGAATGAGGCGTTTGTGATGAGGATGACATTACGGTATTATAACAATAACAATATGGGGAAGCATGAGTGATGACTTGACCCCTTGAAAGTGTCACATCAACAAAGTAATATAAGCCATATGCATGGTATTGTTCCAAAACCTAGTGAGCCGCCTACAGAGGGAGTATGGAAGGCGTCATAGGTGCTGTTACGACCGCTAGGGATCAATCGCAACAGATAGGATGAAGAGAGTATCGATACCAGAAAGAATTAGGATTAACAAGTTTTTATTCCAGATAAGGTAAGGGATTAACATCAGGGGAAGACAAGGCCAAAACAACAAACAAAAGTGACTCTTTATTATGCCTCTATATTTCCTAAATCGAAATTAAAGAAAATGAAATACAATCACAACTTACCTAACTCCCTTTTCCAAAAACAATATAAAAAGATAAATCCGAAAATAAAATGGCGTCTATCCCCCTACGTCCCTTGTCATAATAAATTACCATCTATTTACATAAGCTATATACAATTTGTCAGTTAACATTTCACAATCAGAATTGATAGTTGTAGTGAGTATGGCGTGGACCAAATACAAGCAACTCTGTCAACAGGAAAGATGATATTGAGAAAGCAGAATACAGTCAGAAGAACGTACAAACGAACGGCACGAAATGAGCGACGAGGAGTACAATGGCACAAAAGGCCTCGATCAACGTTTAGGGCAGTCCTTTATCCGAGTCAGGCAAGGATGAGAACCAATCACCACCTCCATCAGATCAACTCCAACACCACCTTCCTGGAAACAAATGTAATCCTACACAGAGAGAGAGAGAGAGAGAGAGAGAGAGAGAGAGAAAACACCAGAAGGCAGCATAGAAACAACAGACAAATGACTGAAGGTCATAACAGTGCAGACAAGGATGACGAATGTTGATTAAGACTTAATCATTTTAAAATAAATCAACACATTTTACAGAAACCCTGTTCTAAAACCTAGTAAGCTGCAAACAGAGGGAGCATCTTAAAATATCATACTGTCTCATAATATGCCACTTTATGGTGAAATGTAAAGGCAGCTTCACATGTATACTCTGTGGAGAATGAAATCCCATGGGCTTGATTAAAAAAATGTACAGTATCTAATAACTCATCTAATAATAATAATTGTATATGATTTAATATTAATAATATAATGTGATCATTGTATTTGATGTAACATTTTTAATGGTAGATTTAATTTTATTTGATTCAGGCTTATCTTTCTAAATCAGTCATTAATGAGGTTCCATGATAATCAGGATAAGGTAAGGGTAAAGCAGCTGTCTAAGAAGGCAATGAGGCAGATCACTAGGTTTGGAACAGAGCTGAAGATTCTTCAGAATTTTCATTTTCATACAACTTGGTAAAATCGTGTTCAACCTCCAGCCAATAAAGGTGTGTTCTCAGATAACACAGTGAGAAACACAAATGGAGAACAGAAGTAAGGGGTGGCTGAAAAAAGCCCTCTCCTTCATCAGCCACAACACAATAACAAGCCTCAGCTTGGCTAATTTCCCACAGACGACTTCGGCATGCAGCTGCTAGAGAGCCTGGATCTTTAAACATCTTGTCCTTTGAGAAAATAACGGCAGACACCCTTCTTATAATCATTGCTTGCAACATTTCATTTCGCACCACGAAAGCAACACAGTAGCGCACTTATTTAGAGCTGTAGGATACTATTCCCCAAATTCCACATGCCATATTTTCTGTCACAACTCACAGCAGATACTGCTTGAGTGGCTATTTTTAGTGGACAACTCATATGCCGTATTTAGCTTTTAATTGGTTCCTTTCTTCTCACCGCTGGACTGAAGTCACAGAGCAATTACAAGCTGTGTGGGTTGCAGGTACAAGTGATCCCCAACTGTTTAGCAAATTGTATTATATCCGCTCAAGCTTTGAAACACAGGAGAATGTACACTTTAAATACAACAGAAGTCTCCAAAGACGGCGCCTCCTCTCAGAAGAAGCATGGAGCTCACAACGCACAAACTCGATAGTGAAACGTGTGCACAGATGTCTGATACATCTCTGGACTCACCCTTCAGGCTGTCAGTCTAGTGTCTCTCTGCTGTATTTGTGTCGGTATATCTGTAGACCTCCGTGTAGCTATAATTTACCTCACATCTCGTTCTGCATTTGTGTTCAGCATTACCAGGGGAAGGTCTTTGGAGACTGACAGAGAGTAATTGATACCCTTACAATGTTCCCACAATAGCTGCATTTGATTGACTTCTCTTTCTCCCTTCAGTCTCGTTCCTTTTCCCTTTATTTCCCTTTCATTCCTTCCCCGTGTCTTGCATGATAGTGAGTCTCACAGATTTGTTCTTTGCAGGCAGTGCTGCAAGCTTTGGCCGTGACTCCATAAAGCTATCACCCAATGCAATCCATCCAAAGACAAATTGCTCAGGCTGACAAACACTCAGGTAGAGAGCAGGTTTCTCAGCAGCTGCTGAAATTATACAGAGTTGAGTTAGGATAGAAGATCAAAGCCATTTCATTTTATTTGACAAGACAGGAGAAGAGAGGATTCCGGGCCGACGCTGTGACGGTGGTGAGAATGAGCTACTGTCTGTCTGTCTGCTTTGAACGTGCTCAAATAACACGTACATTTAACTCCAAAATAAGAACGCACCATCGTAGCGGCTTTAAATTTGATTCGGCACGGTTTGTTTTGGAGGCTTTCTTTATTGAGCGTATTTCGACACAGTATGTTTTTGACCCTGCTAGTATTAAACCTTTTATCGCTGCACATTTATTACGTTCCAGGTCTTTAAATGCCAGTGTTCTGTAGCAGATAGGAAAAGAGCATTGTGACCTCTACCGAAGCTAATCGGGGATCATCATCGGCCCATTTGTCAGGATAAGCACATTGTGGAGGGTGATTTCCTGCTCCTTTTTTCATTTTTGGAAAGGGGAGGGCATCTTCACAGAGTGCTGCTTATCAAAAACTTTTCACCAATCTTACTCTTGTTGCTCCCAGAACTGCTGATAGCTAAGCAGCATCCTCTTCTACAGGGAGGCCCAGAGCGATGCTTAGAGTGGAGGAAGAAAGAGGAAAATAAACTGCCGGTGGTACGAAATGGCCAAAGGCAAATTATCAGCATATCTCACTTCTGCCTCTAGTGTCTACTGTTCTTATTGACCCTCTTTCTCTTCTCCTCGGGATGTGGAACGCGGTTGGGAGGAGGCTCTTCAGGGGAGGCCGGAAATTTGACGACTGCTGGGCGGCTCAGACAAGACAGGATGCTCAATGTCCAGCATATGCTCAGAGATTTGGTTAATAAATAATTCAATTAACCGAGACCCATCTGTTCCTGATGCACTAGCGGAGATGCAAAGATACAGAGCCCAACTATCAGTGCACAGCTGTGTCTCTGGATCCTGAACTATTCCCCTGTTTTTACTCCCTCTCAATGTGCCGTCTTAGCACCGCCGCTGAAAACTAGTCAAGGGGGCAGAGGGGCCACAATAATATGTGACAACCGGAAATAAAACGTTTAATGAATTATTCATTCATAACCTTTAGATGACCAAATTAGATTCTTCTCTTAACACCCCTCTGTGTTTCTGCCGCTGGTCTTTGTGTGTCTGGGGTTAATTTGCACATTAATGAATTAAAGCTAATGAACGCAGCACAACAGGAGTCATTTCATATTGTCCTCTTGAAGCAGTTTATTCTGCCTTTTTTTTTCCTTCATTCATAGACCAAGCTTTGACATTGCTAGAAGCACTAAGTGGTTATAAGAGCGTATGTGATTTTTGGTCAGCTCTAGTCCAGAAAACATTTAAGAAAATAATGAATCACGTGGAGCATAGATCATTTTATTAAACAGCTCTCTAGAATACTTGATTATAAATCGTCAACCACAAATTAAGCAGTCAAATATGTTTCATTTAAATATTTTTTAAGTTTTAAGTAAAAAGTAGCTATTGCTCATGGCAACATACATATTTTGGCATTGAGTATCACAGCCTCTTTGGCTAATTGGGACCATCCAACGACTCAAAATGATTACCATGGCTACCGACTGTAATACAAACAGAGGACAGGATTCATGTTTATATATGAGCATAAAACCTTTGATAACAAGACAATAAGAATGTTGGTTTGTAAGTAGTCCAAACAAAATACAATATATAGCTGTTTAGGTTCTAATAGACTATTAGCAAGACAAAATAAATAAATAAATAAATCAGGGTGATACAAGATCCACTTATTCAGGGTTCTACAAGATCACTCCATGAGATTCCATTGTTTCTCTGTGAATAGACATATATATATTAACTGATCGTGTTAGTGGTGAGTAACATTTTTTTATTATTTTATTCAGTAAATATACATAAAACTGATACAATTATATTAAAGACCTTTACATTATTACAATTTGTTGTAGCAATAACTGCTGGAAGTTCTGCATTTCCATCACATGAATAAATGACATGTCAAATACATTACAGTTGTTTTAAATTGTAATAATATTTCACAATATTACTGTTTTGGTGTTTTTTTTATAAAATAAATACAGTCAAGGTTAGCAATACAAACAAAAACAACTACAACAACCCCAAACTTTATAACGTGTATACAGTTCATGCCCATCTTTGTGTATTCCTCTTTGCTCTCTGCTGTTGCTTTCTGGACTGTTACTTTTACTGTCATGGAGATGAGCCTTATTTTGACAGACCTTCTCTGAAATTTGCTTTGATGTATTGGTGTAGCAATGCTAGATTGACTGCATGTCGCTTTTGCCTCCTTTACTGGCCACCGGTGTCATTTAGCTCAATGTCATTTCAGTGCCTGCTATTGCAATATCATATGAATAGATCGGGCTGCTCTTAAAGTGAAAGGCTAGAAATTGGTGTCACGTCAAGTTGGTGTGGATTGGTTGCAATTGGTTGACTGGATTCACCCCTAAGGGCGAAAACATCCCTTGTCAAAAATGGTTCTGTTAAGTTTGATGTAAAATTTGAAAGGAGCTCAGATTATTTGTGATGTCTTTATACAAATGGAGCACTTGGATGTATGAAAACCTCAGCTGTCACTGATTTGTAAACCTGGTTCTATTGCTGCTCTACACTTGACTTGGGACACTCGTACACATAAATGTAACTTCTCAAATGCAAAGTGAAGCAGACAGTATGTAGAATGTAGGGCCAAAAAAATGTACCAGTTGTGACTGTCACTCAGGTTTCCAATATATGGCTCCAAACTGTAAGCACACAACTAACTATGACAGGGTTAGAGTCTGGAAAAAAACTCACTGTATTATAATTTAAAAAGAAACTTCGGGAAGGTCAATGTCAACGTTTTCCTCTATATACTCCTGCTTGTTAGAACAGAGTAGGCATTTACACTAACATCCCTTAAGAGCTTTTGTCAACGTTAAGTCAGAAGGAACAGAGGTGGGACCACTGAAACTCCCATATGTTTACATTCATCACACAATGCTCTACTCTATAACCTAGAGTTTCAATGGTGACTCTTTCATCCAATCAGACCTTTAGCCTGATTGGCTGAGCTAACTGTTGCCACCCCTCCCTGAACAGCGCTACAGCATTGTAGTGTGAAATTAGCTCTTTGTTGGGTGACCTTGCAAGAAAACAAAAAGGTAGAATGAAACATATAAAGCCTGAACATTGGCCAATAACTTCAGACACCTGGCCACTCCGCTGACTGGTGCTGTGTGTAAATATTATGGTTGACATTGTTGAAGAATGTGAACTGATTTCTGCTGAAGCTCCACACCTGAATGGAGAAAGATCTAAAGGCCTGCTCACACAATACAAGGACTTATTACACTTTGTTATTAAGACCAACAACTATTTGTCATTCTGTAACATATCTGATGTTGGTTATAAATATCACTGCCCAAAACAAAACCATCCAGATAATATCTAGAATAATATCTAAACACTGTTATAGTATAGCCATCCAAAGTGCCATTCTCATAATAACCTCTCCATATAAAAAGGTGCTTATACATTACAATAATTTAAACCAGTGGTAAAATGTCCTGACTTTTAAGGACAAAATTAGATATGTGAAAGTAACAATTAAAAGGGGATGTGCAATGGTCGAAATGTTAATATGTGAACTTGAATGAACAAAAACAAATGAATAAATGAACAAATTCACAAACAAATGAACTAATGAGCAAACAAATGAATAGATTAACTAATGAATGAATGATCAAATGAATTGACTAATGTTTAGGTAATCCATTCATTTATTCACCAAATCTTTAGTTCATTTGTCCATTTATTTATTTTTTCATGCATTAGTTAATACCTTCATTCTTTGATTTTATATATATATATATATACCTGTATTTATGGTGTTTGTGTGTGTGTGCATATATTCATCTTTGTACATCTTTGTGTTTGTCCCTTTCTTTTTTTAAATGACTACACATCTCTCTTTACAGCGCCACCTCTTTGCCTCCCCACATTCCCTATTTCTCTCAGTCACTCTTTCTGCAGTATTGATTTAAAGAAAGGTGACTTGCCACCGAGTCTGCACTGCCACCTGAGAAAATTAGAAAAAAGCAGTTCCCATTTCCAGCAGAGGCAGGAAGACCACAGTCCAGTTCCTACTCGTTTGTTCACAAAAACTGAGCTGCTTTTCTTTCTCCAGAGAAACTTGGATGTTTAGCTTGAGGGTATTTTACATTCCAATCTTCCTCCTGATAAACTAACAGATTGCATATCACTTTAATTAGTTTTGAATTAGCATGTTATGCATAATACAACAATAACCTGATGCTTGTATTGAACAACATTATACACATAACAAGAATTGTTCGGGGATATTTTGTGGGACAGGTGTGCTCTCGCAGTAATCAAGCAATATGGTGCGTCACTCAAAAAGCATCCTAACACGTAATGGATTCATTATAATTCACATTTAATTCATGCAAGAAAGACTGATTACACTTGTATTGTGTTTAAGGCTCATTCGTCGTTTACTCTTAGCAGAATCATTGAGATGAAAGTCATGTGCGCTTTGATCAGGAACTCCCTTTAATCGGCCGCCTGTCTCAGCTTTCTGAGACGAACCAACCAAGAGTAAAATAATGGTTGGCATTTTCAACAATACTGTCAGGAAGGTGAAAAGTTAAAGACGTCATGACTGCCGGTGACGATACAGACCATGTCCTCTTATTCCACACATCATTAGAGGCTTCCAGACATTTTGGCAGCCAGCATTAATGGCAGCCGAGAACAAGAACAGCTGCATTTTAAACATTCACACTTCTGCTTCTATTCCTTTCTCTTGCCCCATCGACCTGGCACGCTGATTGTCTGGAGATGAAGAGCCTTGTGCACAGCAAGACTTGAAGAAAATAACAAAGTCGGTGTGATTTGAAAGTCTAATTCAGCTCAATGGGCACACTATGTGAGTGAATGGAACTGACTTCTCCAATATGATACCACACTTATCATTTCTACAAAGGCTGGGGAAAAGATATTCCTATATCCCTTACTTACCTTTAACACAAAAACTTTTGTATTTATTTCTGGGGGGTTTTCTACCTGGTCTCATGGCATTTATGTACCTGGGTGCACTTTTTAGCGAGATGCGAAATTCGTACCAATAAGTACATATCACTGCAGTTTCCTAAATAAATGAACACTAGATGCAGTAAAACTCAGATGCCTTTTATTACTTGTTGCACATATTTACAGGGTTTCGATTAAAAAAAGCTTAATTTTTGCACAATTACTTGAAGAATATCATGTTATGACTTCAAAACTATATTAATATGCTAGGAGATTTGAAAACTGATGCTTTTGAACGACAGCATCACACATATCCAGCCTCATATTTCTGGGTTTTCAGAGACGGTAAGTTTGTTTGGTAGCTCACGGAGTACGGAGACGTACTTGAGAGGTGAGGAGCGCCGATTCGAATCCCGTGTAACTACAGTTTGACATAACAGTTAAAATCTGATTACTAAGGGAATTCAAATAGCATGGTTGCATCAACAAATATACATTTTTATATTGGTTTTGCATTTTTCAACACTATTGGGTAGGTTTAGGGTTGGGTTTGGTGTAGGCCATATTTCCAACACAATAGAGTATAAATTTTAACAACAGTCCCTGGATATTTGATTTCTGAACCGCCGCAATACGTACCATGGTGCAAAGTAATAAAAACACAGCAATACGTGCCTATATGAACGTAATAAAAATGTGCCAGCGTTCACGTATTGAACCTGTGTTTTAGCGCCACTCGGTGGACATTTCTTATTTTTATGAGACCAGGTTGTTGTTTATTTAATGACACTCTTTTTATTCCAACTTTCACTGCATCTGTAAAAGGCTATTTGAGCTTCTTATCATCTGAGATCTTTCTTCTTGCATTAGAAAAGCATAGCTACAATGAGATCAGATGAATCAATGAACATGTAACACGTATAGCACTGGAGGAAACAGAAACCAGCTGGGCAACTATGGCCACGGAATTGCTATTTCAGTCTCAGCACTCAACAAAGTGATTGCTCACATCCATTTCCTCCAAAAGCAAACAAAATAAATAGGACGGCTACCTGGCCAGCCGGAAAGATGGACCAAGAATGGAACGACAGACAGATGGATAGAAGATGTGCCCAGACTGTTGATATCTACTGTATTAACCACACAGGAAGGCTGTGGATATCGCTATTGGCAGCCCTGTAAATAGCTGTTTTCCTGCTTGACAAAAGTGTGGGGAAGAAAACACACCTCTATCAGAGCAGATAAGCCGCCTGACAGGGCATGAGTGCTTCTGCGAGGGGCTATCTCTATGCTACTGAAAGACAACTTAATTGTGACATCTGGAAGAGAGTCTACCGTCATACACCTGATGAGACCAGTAGCAGGTCTTGGGCGGTGACAGACGGATATTTTGACTAGATTAATTGGCTAATATGTAGCCATTTTCAGATCATTAAAATTGTCTGATAAGCACTGTCTGTAAAGCATTTTAATTCAACTCACTTAAGTTAACTCAAACAATCATCTTCAATTCGGACTTAAATTAAAATTCACCCTATTTTTTTTAATTGCATGATATCTATATTGTGAAAGATTCATCATGTTTCAGGTGAAACCTCCCTGCACTCCCCCACTCACCATCATGAACAGCACTGTAACAACAGTGGAGTCATTCAGATTCCTGGGCAGCACCATCTCTCAGGACCTGAAGTGGGACATTCGCATAGACTCAATTGTCAAAAGGCCCAGCAGAGGTTGTACTTCCTTTGCCAACTGAGGAAGTTCAACCTGCCACAGGAGCTGCCGAAACAGTTCTACTCCGCCATCATTGAATCCGTCCTCTGCACTTCAATAACTGTCTGGTTCAGCTCAGCTACCAAATCTGACCTCAGAAGACTACAGAGGGTAGTCTGGACTGCTGAGCGAACCATTGGTACAACCCTCCCTACTCTCCAAGAACTGTACTTATCCAGAGTGAGCAAAAGGGATGGCAAAATCACTCTGCACCCCTCACATCCAGCACGCTTCTTATTTGAACTGTTACCATCTGGTCGATGCAACAGAGCTCTGAGCACCAGAACGACCAGACACAGAAACAGTTTCTTCCCTCAGGCAATCCATCTCATGAACATTTGAACACTTGACAATAAACATGAAACACATAACACATCATACATTTATTTATTTAACACATATACGTATTACATTTTAAATTTGCACCTAACATACCTGTACATACTAACTGGTCTATTGTGTTTGTGCTATTTTGCACATTGTCTATTTAGTATTTTTGTATATTATAATTTTGTATTATCTGTGTCTTGTCTTGTCACTGTCATTCTGTCGCACTGTGGAGCTTCTATCACCAATACAAATTCCTCGTATGTGCAAACATACCTGGCAATAAAACTAATTCTGATTCTGATTATGATTATAAAGTGGACTATCAAAATAAAGTGTAACCCAACCAATAAGTCCCTGTTCTTTTTTTCAATACTCCGTTAAACTCAAATATATGTTAAAATACAAAAGACCTGTAGCTACTTCTGTTTCATCTCGACTAACTATAAACTCTGCTCAAATACTTTGTGTAGCTGAAACTAAAACCATTAAAACTAGAAACATCAATTTAACATTTACACATATGCATTTAGCAGACGCTTTTATCCAAAGCAACCTACAATGCATTCAGGCTATACCTTTTTTATAAGTATGTGTGTTCCCTGGGAATTGAACCCACAACAGCCTTTTGTGCTGCTAACGCAATGCTCTACCACTGAGCCACAGGAACACTTTATATAATTATAATTTAATATAAAAATATATATAAGCAACTATACGCAATAGTAAACGTGCATGTGTAAATGTAGCAACAAGACTATCACTGCCAAGTTTGTGCACATTGTTTTAGTTTTGTTTTTTGTTGGGTTCTTTTTTCCAAATAAAGCAACATACAGCATCAACACAACCTCTGTAACCCGCTGAAATCCAAATTAAACACTCACAGATCTACCACTATATTCATTTTATATAAAAACACATAAAATAACATTTACTTTCTTTATAGAGTCTGATGCAACACATTATGGGAACAAGACGTCTAACCTAACACATTCAGTTTGAGTTCTACTTAATATGAGTTATCAAGTTTATGTAACATTTATATATATATATATATATACACAGAATTTAGAGAGATAAATTAACAATTCATAGTTTTATAGAGAAATTAATGATTGTTATTTTTATGGAATATTGCACTTTATTATAAATATTTATCTGTACACATCATTTTTCCCATGTACCCTTGTAATCTTGAATGAAAAACATGAACTCCCCCCAACTTCGCAATGACATATCTTGTCTGATGGCATGTACACTGACACAAGATGGGGACAATAATCTCTCCCTCCAGTCACCTGTCACTTGCCCTTCATATTCAAAAAGTGGTTTCACTTGGATATGTCACAAAAGTCAATGCAATGAACATTCAGTAATAGTTGAGTGAAATGAACTGGTCTCATTTAGTACATGTAACAAATGTACTCATTTAAAACACTTTTTTTTCAAAGTGAAGCCTGAATATTGGACTCATAATGAGAGATGCAAGATGGCACCAATTACCTCTAACTCCACTTCTTCTGAAAAAAAGAGAGATGTATCATGTGTTAACCATATGAGTGGCAATTATTCGGAAATATTTAACCACTGAATGCTGGAACAGACCAGTCAAGAACTCCAGATGGCCATGTAATAATATATTGTATTATAAAATGCAAAGAAAGTACTGTACCACATGGTATGTTGCCATTACTAAATAGCCTGCAAAAGCACTTTAAGTATACATATTGAAACATGCACACGTACTGTACAACGACAAAAAATACACATATCTTTCACAGCCTACACGATGATTAAATAGGATAAATCCATCCACCCACAAACTGACGGAAAGCAGATAAGTATAGACACATGTATACACACACTCGCTTGCACTCTCTCTCTCAAGTAAAGCTTTCTTCACCCCAGGTTGCTTCTTTCCTCTCATTGCAGCAAGTCTCTGCAGGGAAGCAAGTGTGTGGGAGTGCTTTCGACGAGCTCGCCACGCATTTTCTGTGAAACAAGCACAACCTGCCCTTCTTCTTCTCACTCACTCTGTTCACCCTCACGCTCTTTGAGTGCCATCTGTTGTCTCCGCCACACCTACGTTCCCGTTCATCAAACCCAGAGCAGGATATCTAAGCTTGACATCTGGCCCTGTCTGACATGTCTCAAGTGACAGGATGGGCAGAACGCTGAGAGACTGAACCTCACTGTAACCTCTTCCCATACCAACCACTCAAAGCACAAGCAGATAAGCTGTTGTCACTGCAGGCAGGCTGCCGGTGAGACGAGACTGAGCAGGTCTGCGAGCCAGAAACAGTGAGTTTGCCATGGCTGCTGCAATTATCTCTTATTGAACCCTTGCAGCAAAGAGATGCTGAGGCCCCGTGGTGACTGTCTGTCTGTAGAATGGCATGCATTTCCACTCTAAAGGGACATATTTCACCCAGATGTGGATTCAATACTGATACATATTGCTCCAAACATCAAATGTTGTGGAAATTATCTCTTATTGACTAACATCATGTATAAGCTGTTAATGGGAGTGCATTCCAGTTTGCACATTTCTGACCATATAAATACACTACTGTTCAAATAAGATTTGTTGGTAACACTTTACTTATAGCCTCTATGTATAATGCATTATAAAAGTAGTTAACTAACCCACTGACGGATTTTGACAATACATATGCTATACATATATAAAATGGTTACCTATACATAAACTAAAACATACAAATTGTACAGTTGTACAGTTTGTATTTTGTAGTTTATGTATAGGTAACCATTTTTATAGCATATGTAAAGTCAAAATATGTCAGTAGGTTAGTTGTGTATAGGTTTATACTGTTTTACTTAATTGTTGTACGTCTGTATTCATGTAGCACCGTGGTCCTGTGAGCACTGTTCCCTCTAAGCTGCGCGCGCGCGGCCGCGCACTTCTTCCAACGCGGCCGCGCAGAGAAATAATGTGCTGCGCACAAGCAAACAAATTACTGACATTTGTTTGAATTCTAGTAAAAACAAAAAAATCGCAATGCTCGGGCAAACCGCTATAGTGTTGATTTCGCTAGATAGTCAGGACCGGTGAATGCGGTTAACAGGTTTCATAGAAAGACTGAAAAAGAATGACATGCGCTAAATGAGTCGCTGTAGAAACTTAATACTTATATGGTTGCGGACGAAATAGCTCAAATCGAGAGCCAACGCAATGACATGTAAAAGAAAACGTCCTCATTTAGTAAAAAAGAGTGGCTTGATTAAGTACTGGAAATAGTGGAGGATGGACACAGAAAGGTAACGAAACTCAGAGATATTTAGATACAGTCACACACAGGTGTATTGTGCAAACTACACTTCATATCTATGTTTAGATAGATATATAAGAATTCACATGTTCAAGTTTTTTTTTTTTATATTTAGCTTACAGATCTCAGTTTAAATGCTTCAGTTTGTTTTGATATTATATTATGTTATGTTAGGCCTATATCATACAACTAATAAATCATTGAGCTTGGTTTTAATGGACTCTCTTATGCTCATCAAGGCTTTATTTATTTGATCAAAATACAGAAAAAAGTAATATTATGAAATATTATTGCAATTTATAAAATTGGTTTCCTGTTTTATATACTTTAAAATACAATTTATTCCTGTGAAGCAAAGCTGAATTTTCAGCATCATTACTCCAGTCTTCAGTGTCACATGATCCTTCAGAAATCATAATAATATGCTGATTTATTATCAGTGTTGAAACTGTTGTGCTGCTTAATTGTTTTTGGAACGTGATACTTGTTTCTTTGATGAATACAAAGTTAAAAAGAACAGCATTTATTCTAAATAAAAAGCTTTCCTCACATCCCTCCTGAATAAAAGTATTATTTTATAAAAAAAAAAAAAAAAATACTGACCCCAAACTTTTGAATAGTAGTGCATATTGAAACACAACATTTATATTTTGAATAAACACAGTTCTTTTTAACTTTTTATTTATCAAAGATTCCTGAAAAATTATCGCAGGTCCCTAACAATATTAAGCAGCACAACAGTTTCAACATTTATAATAAATCATCATATCAGAATGATTTCTGAAGATCATGTGACACTGAAGAAATGATGTTGAAAATACAGCTTTGCTTCACAGGAATAAATTATATTTTAAAATGTAGTAAAATAGAAAACTTTTATTTAAAATTGCAATACTATTTAAAATAGATACAGCATTGATGAGCATAAGAACATTATTTAAAAACTTTTGAACTGCTGTGTATTAGGCTGTAAAAACATATTTTCTCAGGTAAACTAAAATGTACATAATTTAGTTAAAATCAAGGGTCAAATCAAATAAAAATAGCACAAAGTTAAAAGTTTCACAATTGTTGTTGTGTGTGCGCTGTAAAGGTCTGGTATAAAGAATGTTTTTGCTCAGTTGACCAAAATGTCCACCCAATAGAGAAAAATCTTGCTCAGCAAGAAAAATAGTTTGAGGGAACAATGCCTGTGAGGCACGACATTTCGTTCCACTGTATGTCCACACATGTAGCAGAATGAGAATAAAGCTCAACTTGACTTGACTTGATTAATTATAGCTTGCAATGCACCGTATAATGCATTGCACAATCTCATGAATAATTGTAACCACAGTGAATACATTATAACAACTCATTATTAAGCATTTTAAATAAATGTATAATTATTTACCACAAGATATCATGTATTACACTGTAAAAAAAATTATATTTGGCAAACGTAAAAGTTTAAAGCAACCAGCTTCAGCAGATTTTGAGTTTTCTCAACTTGTTGTTTTAAGTTGATACAACAAAAGTTGAGACATTTCCTAAACAATAAGTTGAGAAAACTAAAAAATCTGCTGAAGCTGGTTGCCTTAAACTTTTAAGTTGGCTCAACTTTGTTGTGTGTGTGTGTAATGCACAGTATGAATAATTATAATGCAAATAGCATTTAATAACCCTTTATAATGTATTATACATAAAGGCTGTATGCAAAGTGATTTTCTAATAAAATTTATTCAGCAAGTAAGCGATACATTCATTTAAATAAATGTTGTTCTTTGATTTTGTTTTATTCATTAAAGAATCTTGAAAAAAAAGTATCACGATTACCACAAAAATAATAACCACAACTGTTTTCAACAATTATAATAATAATAATAAAATTGAGCGTAAAATCAGCACATTATAATCATTTCTAAACGTAATTCTGACAATGAAGTCAGAAGTGATGGCTGCTGACAATTACAAAATTACAATTTCTTTTTTGTTGTTGTTGTTTTTCACAAAAAGAACACTTTTCTTTTCAGCAGTTTCAGCAGACATGACATGTATTCTAAAATCATCTGTGTAAAACAATGCCACATAATATAAACTATTTGTGATTGGATGTACAACAAATGTAAAATGTATATAGGCTACATACAAACATAACTCTTGTGGTTCTCTGTGATGTTTAGAGTGTACAATCACGGCCTAGAGTCACTGCATGGAGTGCTTTCATGTGCTCACCGCTGAAAGTCTCCCAGGGGACGGAGGTGCGGCTGATTGGGAGGAGCAGAGGGAGGAGCGTGGCTTTGCCCTGCTAACACTGAATGGATGCCTGAACTTTTAGGTGGCAGTCAGGTGCATCACCAGACCAAGGAGAATACAAAGACAGGAAACTAGATCCAGGCATTAGCACATACACGGCTCTTATGTTTTTAGGGGAAACGAGGACACTGACAATAAAATAAAATAAAACGAATAACACAAAATAAAGCATAAATGCAATATATGCAATTCAATCTTAACATTGCCTTAGATGATTGTATTGCTTTAAAGTTCTACTACTCAGGCCTGTAGAGATGACAGATTATGTGTGATTATTTTCCTATTAGGCCTCTGCTCTACTCTGCTACTGCTCGAGAGATAATCAGTCAACAGCAACAGCGCATGTCAATACAGCTACAAGTTGATGGACTACAGACAAATATAAATCAGCTGCTGAAGAGTATTTTGGACCTACAGACAGCCATTTCCAAAAAGTATATATTAGTGTAGAGTCAGTTTGACAAGCTTTATGGGATTGGGTGGGAATGTTTTTCCAACTGCATGACTCAAGGCTTTTGATTACTGACATCACAGAGAAAATCTACCTGGTCTCATGGTATTTACATACTTGAGTACATTTTTTAGCGAGACACGAAATACGTACCAATAACTGTTTATTACTGCAGTTTCCAAAAGAAACAAACACTAGAGGCAGTAAAACTCTTTTACTCCTATTCACACAAATGTACAGAGTTTTGATTAATAAAGCATAATTTTTGCACAATTACTTGAAGAATATAATGTTATGACTTCAAAACAATATAAAAAATCTGGGAGATTTGAAATCTGATGCTTTTGAACGTTAGCATCACTCAAATCCAGCTTCATATCTATGGGTTTTCATAAACGGTAAGTTTGTTTGGTAGTTCACGGAGTACGGAGAAATACTTAGGAGGCGAGGAGCTCCGCTTCAAATCCTGTTTAATCATGGTTCGACAAATCTGTATATAAGGAAGTTGAAACGGCACATTGCATCAACAAATACGTTTTTATATCAGTGTTGCATTTGTTAACACTATCTGGTAGGTTTAGAGTTGGGTTTGGTGTAGGGCATGATAGAGCATTAACTTTTAGGGACATACCCCAGATATTTGAATTCTGAACCACCGCAATACGTTTCTGTAGCAACTTAATAAAAACACAGCAATATGTACCTATATCTACGTAATAAAAACGTGCCAGGTTTCACCTATTTAATCTGTGTTTTAGCGCCACTCAGTGGACATTTCTCTATGAAACTGCGGCGAAACGTGCAGTAAGGTACATAAAACGGTGTCGCACAGAAAGTCCACAGAGGTACATATTTTTATGAGACCAGGTTGGAGAAAATACATATTTTAAAACATCCGGACTTAAATAAATCATCAACCCCATCTGTCAGTATGTATTAACATAACCATTTATGCAGTATCACAAGCTTGGATAAAATTACAAACTTAAGAATTGGCTCCTTTTCAGCTCATGATTGAGAATCTGATTTGAAATGGCCACAACCCATAGGAAGTTGGACTAGGAAGTGAAATTCAACAGGTAATTGCATTCTGTAAAATTAGGTGTTACATTTGTCTGTCTGTGAGCCCTTTGACTTTTTCATTTTCTCAAGTCAAGGCTATCAAGTCAACGAAGTTTGTTAAAAATTACACTTTTATGACTTACATCATATGAATCTTAATTACTTTCTACTTTAAATTCAATTCAGTTTTGAATATTGCAAAGTTGGCCAAAAGCAATTCAGTAGAGAATAAACATAATCAACAGCCATTTACATTCTCTATTCAGGTTATTACTGAACCATTGTACAGTTAAAACTTTAAAAATAACACAAGACCTAATGTCTCTAATAACAGCAATTATATAGGCATAGATGTAATTAAAGCCTTCTCTGTGGTATTTAATGTTTGAATGAGTCTAAAATTATGAGCAAAAAGAATTAGCAAAATACGTGCCTTATTCAGTCACTCATTCAGACTGAGTAGATCCATTCTGCGAATTACAGATCTGAGATGAATGAATAATTAAGAAATAGGACTCACAAAAACAGAGCTCCTTCAGCAGGTATATTGTCTTTCACAGCTTGATGACTAAGAAAACACTAATAAATTGGAGCAACCCAGCAGGACAGAGACTCACAGCAGAGCAGACCATCATTTTAGACCAGCAGTCCAAGACAAAAAGAGCAAGGAGGTGAAAGAGTGACCATAAACAGAATGCATGTCCATAAATTGTTTTGCAGTTTATTAAACAGTTCTGTTTGCAGTAAAAACAGCCATATGCTGTTTTGTTCTTGTTTTTTTGTTGTTGTTTTGTTTTGCACATTTTTGACACTAACGTTAAAACTTTTCATGTTAAAGGGGTCATGATGTGGATTTTTTTTCATTACTCATAATGTTAATAATGTATTTTGCACAAAATAATATGTGGAAAATAGCTGTTTTCAACCCTCGTTCTGACCCTCTCTCTAAAATGTCTTGTTTAAGGGGCGTGTCCTTTAAGGCTTGTCAGGAATCGGCCACTATTATGATTGGCTAACGTCATTGTATAGGAAAAAGTATCAACACCCCCTCGCTATTGCATGTGAGTATTTTGACAATATTATACAAACAAATGGTCATTTCCAGACAAAGCATTATGAAATAATTGACTTACTGTACAGTTTGTGATGCAGCTGCAGTCAGATCTAGTACCACTTCATCTTTCAACAAATATTTATTTGTGAACTCTCCATAACACTGTGCCTTGTTTACTAAACAAAATGCTCCGATCAATCCTCAGACACGACCCAGGATGCCCTTAAAAATAAACTATTCACTTACCCTGGGATCCTTCTGATATCATTACAAAGACGCAAACAAGCTTTTTAAACCAAACAAACGCATCAACGCGGACGTTCTTTCACCCCATTTGTCCTATTGACTCAAGTGTGTTGACTGTGTCAGAAAGTGAATGCATCTGTATACTGTATCCAGAGTAGACAAGATAGCAACAGTGATTGTAATTTCTACTTGCTTTTGACGTGACACGACACTCACACGACAGCATGATCAAGTGTCAAACCGTTAGCGGCAAAACGCCAGTGGTGAGAAGATGACTATCCGTCGAAGTCTTGCTCTGGAGGCGGTGTTCATGCAAATGTTTGTGACCGGGTGATGTCATCTTGCAACACAGATCCAAAACTAGCTTTATTAAATAAATGCTTTGTTTATAATGAAGAGGACAATTTTAGCAAAGACTCTATGCCAATAGATCAAGACAAATTATATTTCTCATGTCATGACCCCTTTAATTAAATAAATAAAAACATTGGCAGTTCCAACTTATTCACAGAACACAAATTTCATAAGAAAGCACTGGCAGGACCATAATACAGTGATCGTATCAGATGGTAATGCCATGGTATTTTTAATATAAGCACCATAGTAATGGAATTCCTGTTTCATGTTATTCCAATAGTACTCCCAGGTACTTCCATAGAACACATCCAAATAAAACATGATACTTTTTTCTAAGTAAATTTCAAGCGTAAGCTAAGAGTAATACAAATAAGAGGATGGATAAAATGTAAAAAGCAGAGAGATTTTTTACATAATCTATATTAACATTATTCAAATATTCTCTTTTTATTGTCTAAGGGGAAAAAATATAATTTTCATATATATTCTTTTAGACACTAAAATTGCAATACTCCACAAAAAATTAAGTTGATTTTACAGTACATTAAACTTCTTTTTTTCAAAATATATATATATTTTTTTTAGAAAAGATCAATATATTTTTATTATTTTTGACATAGCATACAATCTTTGTGATGAACGATGTCTGTTGCTAAGTAAAACTAAAGCCAATTTGGTTGCACGCCATTATCATAAACTTTGTTGAACCAACAGAAGAGCAGACAAGCCCAACCAAACATGTTAGAAACGAGCTATGCATGTGACAGTTTTCATGCTATTGGTAATCAAAGCAAGTCAAGCATGTTCCACCGGCTGCCATCACTTTAATGATTCCATTAGCGTTTTGTAGATGCCATGTTGGCCTATTAATGGCAGACTGACTATATGAAAGTGCCTGTGTGTTTGTACAGCTATAATTGTTTGCACTGAAATGACAGCTGAAGCATCTTGACACATCCTTGTGTGTTATTCCCTCAATGCTCATCAAAATATTATGGCCTGAGTAAACTAGCATTGTTCAAAACAAGTAAAGATTCCAAACTCCAAACACTCTCCAAACATCTCTTTTAGTGGTGGGAGGTCTGTCCAGCACAGCTGTCTCACACATTTGGCTTTATGTTCAAATTTTTCATGCGAATATGAGAAAGCTATTTAAAGAATCAAGACGAAAGGGTCAAAAGGGAGATTTTAATCCATACCACATTATTAAATATTGGCTGTGTCTGGAGAGGGACTATATTTCCTTTTACAAAATGCTCAAAGACAAAAAAATACAAAAAAAAAGGATTTGAGTCTTTTGTGGCAGTTCTTAAAAAGTCTCTCTTCAAAAGAGCTGGACAAAAAACTGCCTTTACATTCTCCACAGCCTGAAAGGAGCCATTATAAAGTTGTTTTTGAATCTAGAGCTGTAAATGTGGGGGACAGACAGTGGGTCGGAGGCAAGAGAATTGAAAAGAGAGAAAAAAACGATTTCGATTTTGAAATATGCCCTTGTCTGTTGGCACTTCAGACCACTCCAGCATGTGTCTTTACCTAAGGTATCATAAAAATAGTTCCCACACAGTTAACATGACAATTGAATGACTACTCTGATAAAAACTGAAAAGACTTGACAGTACCATTTCATCTCATTTAAGGGGATAGTTCAGGGGAAAAAAGACAATTCTGTCATCATTTACTCACGCCCACGTCTGTTGAGTTTCGCTGATCTTTAGAATACAAAATATCTTTTTTTTATTTTTTTTATCAACATTTTTTGTCAATCCATTGAAAGTCACACATTAAACAGCAGTTTCTGAAAGGACACAATTGCTAGTACAATTGGGATTCCATGTTTACCAATTGTACAAGCATGTACCTGCTTCATCTTTGAAAACTATTCTCATTGGTTTGTGTGTGTCAATCAAGCAGTTTAAACTTAATTTACCATATTGAACATGTTCTGTGTATGTGTATGTGTTGATCACCATTTATGCTTACACTTTAGAATAGGGAACATGTATTAACCATTAAGAGTTTTATCTCAATAGACTTCTAATTTGCTGCTTATTAATAGCTAGTAAGGTAGTTGTTACATTTAGGTGTGGGGTAGATTAAGGGATCTAAAATATGGTCATACAGAATAAGGTTGCTTAATAAGTACTAATAAACAGCCAATATGCTGTAAAATGTGTGCTAATAAGCAACTAGTTAATAGTGAGAATTGGTCTTTAAAATAAAGTGCTACCAAGTTTATATCTGGATAAAAGCTTAAACAAATTCTGTTCATCACATAAAGCTATCGTATCATCAGATTAATATGGATTTCAGTCATGACAATTCTCTGACTGATTTCTAACCAGCATTTATTGGCATGAATGTTTGAATGCTGGTGCTTTTGAGCAATTATAAGGATTTGTTCAGCTTACTTAAAGTAAGATAAATACATAATAAAGGGTTTTTCTTTTAAAAACAGAGTTGACCTGTATGAGATCTGTACAGGTGGAGCTGGGGAGGAGGAGGGTAAACAAGATGTTTTCTCGTTGCTCTGTAGACGATTGCTGGCTAGGGAATGGAATAAATTATTATGTTCATTAAGAAGTCTGATTGGGTACATTGTTTCATGACTGAACTACTGATTTATTTTGGGAACTCTTTTTTATCTTTTTGAAGCTTTAATGGAGGGACAGAAATCTGTCTGGTGTCATAAAAAGATCACAATATGTGTTTTTAAGATCATATGTTTTGAAAAAACATCTTAAGCATTTGGAACGACGTGAGGGTGAGAAAATAGTGACACAATTTTTCAACTATCCCTTTAAGTGGCACAAACCGAGTGCTAATGCCGGGCTTGTGAGGAAGGACTTGCCCTTGGACAGGATGACATCTGCCTGCTGACTGCTACTGTCTGTCACTGCTGACTGAGTCCTCGTGAAATGGGGTCTGGGTATAGTGAGTGAGAAAGAAAAAGAGAGAGCAGGTGGGGAGAAATGCGGGTTGCTCCCCAGCTGTGCAAGAAAATCCCTATTTCTATGTGTGACCGTGCACAAATTGAACTTCATTTAAGCGCATGTGCGGTTATTCCTCACAAGCAGCATAACATATTCACAGACTCTAGATAAACAACTAATGAAATCCCTCTTTGCCTCCTAATTTAAATACCAGAGAGCACCTTGGGCACTTGAGCAGGATCCTGGCAGGAAACCAACCTGCTGCTCAGAGCTTACCCATCACCCTCCTCATCTTCCCTCTACATTGGCCTTAACATCAAACAACTTACTGTATACCTACAGCACAGGCAATGCAAAGATTCTCAAAATGTACTCTGAAACAACGGTGTTTTATGGGTGCTGGGCTACATGTGGTGACAAATGTAAAATAAGTACCTGAAAGACTAATGGCCAGGTCTTCTGCCGAGGCCGTAAAAGAGCTGTAATTTTTGCCAGAGTGACAGGTAACATGGCTCTAAATCATTCGTTCTCTTTCTCTCTCACTCCGGTTGTCTCGTTTCTCCACCCCTGCAGTCTCCAGTCGAGCCCGAACCTGGTCCCGCTCTCGCAGCACTGGAATTACTATTGGCAAATCGAGCCAGGCAGGATTAATTGTAATTCAAGGTCTATTACTGCAGCACTTGCTTGCTTTTGCTGGATTGCCGGTTGGTCACAGAAAGAATGACTGTTCTGAGAACTGCCCCGCTCCGAGATTGTTGATTAGCCTTTTGATGGAATTGGTAAAGCAGTGGAGCTTGACTCATGGTAGCCCCTCACAAAAGGGAAAAAAATAAAAGATTTCAGAAGAGTATAGAGAGAAGATCCAGCGGAGGAAAGGAAAATAAGAATGAAGTTAATCTCTGTGTGGGGGGCATGAGAGGATTATCAGATCCCATCAAATGTGGAGTTGTGCTGCCCCCATGAGGAAAGATGAAAATCAAAGGAATCGAAGAGAGGAGACACTCAGACAGAGGAAGAGCAGAAGAGAGAAAGTAAATATCAGTGTTGTTATTAGGTTTTGCATGCCGGCAATGATTTTCAGCTGTCTCGCAGCCGGGGCTCTTGCGACTCTCTCAGCACTCGTAAATGTCACACCTCACACATGCCAGTGTGATTCAACACAGCCTATATTTACCTCCTGGAATGGCAGCGTACACCACCACGGATCATCACTGCAAAGGCTGCTGAATCTTATGAGAGAGGATTTGGACGTTAAGTCTAGTTTTGAAGAGGAGGACACCATCCCACACCTCCACCTGCCAAACAAGGCAATGCATTATGCAGATCTTAAGATCACAGACAACAGGAAGCGTCTGTACGAGAGGAAAACCAGGCTAGCTGTTAGTCAAGGCTTTTATACAGAATATAGGCGAACATTAGATAGAAAAATCCAAGCAAGGTTATGTAGAGTGCATCACTGAGAACCAGAAAAAAGGGTTTGGTACGGGGCATTCTTGTACTAAAATATAAAGAATCCCTCAAGAATCTTTATCTGCTTCAGTCGTATAATATGTCCAACAAATATGTTGTTATATATATATATATATATATATATATATATATATATATATATAAAACATAGCCTTTAGCAAATACACAGTGCTGTACTGCTGCAGACAGATTTCTACGTATTATACATTTCTGCTTGTACTTACTGTCTCTATATTATATTATATTATATTATAATGTCCTAAAGTGGCTTTTGGCAACACAAAGAGCATAATACAATTAACATCTTCACCTAGTGCATTGGCATTTGTGACTTCTGAGTCTAATTGTAATAAAAAATATAATAATAATAATGAAAAGTTGTATTTACAATATATATATATATATATATATATATATATATATATATATATATATATTTTACTATATAGTATATTAATTATATTGTGAACACAAATATTATATATTATTTCAAATAATTGTATAATTAAATAATGTATATAATATCAACGATATTACATAAACTATGATATTATATATACAATTATTATACATATTTAAAATTATTATATTTAAAGTTATGGATTTGCACATATATTATGTGTCCTATAATTAAGTGGCTTTTTTACATCTAAAAAAAGATTTTAAATGACATGTATTACATATAAGAATAAATATGACATAATGATTGCTTAAAAATAATATTATTGGCATTATCAGGATGATATGGCATACATATATACAATAATCACAGAAATTAAATCAAACATGAACGAAAAGACAAGGACAGATTTACAACTTAGTCCTTCAGATTATGAGTAAAGATTATTTGAAAAGCAACTGGTCTATACATAAAAAAACTTATGGCACTGAACATACCATCTCACTAAAACCTGCTTTAACATCCTATTGTGTCAGGATCATTTGAAAAGAGTACCATGGCCAGTAGGTTGGCTGTCTTTGACAAATACTGGTGCAGATCTCTAGTGAGACACTAATAGTTATCATCTTGCTCGCAAAGAAATTACGATGGTATCTGCACATATCTCAACAGGTGATAGGTCCACTCCACAACCCAACACATATGTTGTGCATATACAACCTTGAAGCCTTGTGTGTCTCAAGGGAACACAGGCATAACACTCGTTACGCTTGGCTGCACCAACTTATTTATTTATCTCTTGCTGCATGTATTCCCTGTGCAGTATTCTGGCTATCTGCTCCATTCTCCTCATTAAAGCTTTGGCTTTCTCTTGTCCTTCATCTTCTCATTGTGGCTCTTTGGTGGATGAAGAGGGCGCTGTGGTTGAGGGAGCTCGGTGTGGAGCCGATTCGGCTGACTTGGTAAACAAGTCAGACCTTTATCAAAGAGAAGACTCAGAAAAGGGCCTGCTGGGTGAGTTGGGCCCCAGACTGAGGGCCCTCCCTCTTGGGGAGAGCTTGAGCACAGCAGGGGACAGCCTTTCAACACTGGAACTTTGATAAGTACAGAGGGACACTTTTACGAGGAGGGTCCCACACAGTTTCCTCCGGGGGGTTGCTGTGCCTACGACAGATATCCCACCATATCAACAGCTCATCTATCAAGATGGAGAGACAGCAGGAGGATTCATTAGTGCCTGACTAAACAAAGAACCATGTGTTTTCTTGCTGAATTAGCATCCTAGAATAGCAACAAACACCACATTAGATCAAGTGGTTGAATGCAGTCTCGTTGCTATGCCAATCTCTTTCGTACAATTAGATTGTTCCTCAGTTTTCCTTCGCTGCTAGTGCTTTCTACAAGTACAACATATCTAATTGAAAAATCAAGACTGTTTAGGCATAGACGTATTGTTGATTATGAATCATTATCAAAAATTCTGGTTGATGAGGAAATTGGAATGGATACATAGTATAAATTTCTCTTTTTGAAAATAATCTTCTCATTGATCTTTTTTTCACACACCAGAAAATGTATTTCATCCTTTTGCATCATCCAAGTGAAGCCACCATTTTTTTCTCCCTCAAGCCTCACAAGTAATTTAATTTTAAATTATTCCCACTTTGAATTGAAATCGATTTACGAATGAATGGCAATTAAAAACCACAGAGACTTTTTTAGTAAGCCTCACTCACGTTGTATTATTGATAACTGAGTACATTTAGACAAATTAGTGAGGTGACTGCGATTTAGACTACCGTATTGAAGAGGAAACTGTGTGTTTGTTTTCTCCTTTCAGGCCCCCTGTTTGTGATGTTGGGGGAACAGAATCTTTTATCGCAAACCCTGGAGGAATAGACTTCAGAGTGATCAACATGAGGCCCGGCTCCTCTCTTCCTCTTTGGACTCAACAAGGTTCGATTCTTAGTCTAGCAAAATCAATAGCTAATGATGAGCAATTACAGGAATAGTTCACCCAAAAATTAAAACCGTGTCATCATTTACATATCCCTCATGTTGTTCCAAACCAAAATTACTTACTTCCTTATGTGGAGCAAAAAAGGTGTAATTTTAAAGAATGTTATAGCCACTCTTTTCCATTTTAAGTAAAAGGGAACTATGGCTGTTAAGTTCCAAAATAACTAAAAAGCAGCATAAAAAGTTATAAAAATAGTCCATATCACTCTATTTCAAGTCTTTTGAAGCCAAAAGATGTGTAACAACTCCAACATAGCTCTCAAATCAAATGTATTGCCATTATATCAGATGCACTGATGTTGGATGCATGAGAACCAATGGTGTTTGACATCAATGTCTTATTTTTGCAGTTTATTTTAAGTTAGTACCATTTACCATTGAACAAAAATATTGATTTCCTTAATAATCACAGTTTTCATATTGAACAGTTATATTACATTTGCAAGACTGATCTTTTTCTCAATGTCTGTTTTCAGTGGCTAAGGGAAAATGCAATGGTACTGTGCTTAACAATTTCGTAAGGTAAGTAAGTTTTCTTTATCAGTGTTCCATGCAGCACTTTTCTGTTTAATTTTCAGCATCATGCCAAAATAAATCATATTTTACCAGAGTTGTGATTGTGAGCAATCTATATTAAATATGACAAGAAATGTATCTCTGTTGAGTTCTTCTTCAGGGCTGCATACAAATGAAACATACAAATGATTTATATGCGCTGGTTCTTTTAATTAATAGTTATAAAGGATGAGTTATCGATTTTAATATGTCTGAAACAATGCCCTGTATTTACTGCATTAGAAGAAAAGCATCCTTATGTAAGAATAAACTAATGCATCCGAATCCAATCAAACAAATCAGATTAATGGGAATTACACTGAATCGGACCATCCAAATAGCCAGCTCTACAATGCATTATTTTGTGTGTGTACATATATATGTTTGTGTTCTACAGATAAGAGAACGACAAACAGGTTTGAAGGATCACGGTGGCTGAATTTTCATTTTCGAGTGCACTATCCCTTTAAGAACCCAGAAAATAGATTTGGTTCTGGTCATTTCTTACGGTGAGTGAAGAGTGTCCAAGGTTAAAATATGCTGCTTTAAATTTCCAAGAGCTTGTTCTAGGCTCGTCTCTTTGAAAGCTACGTGACACTGTGAGGTCCAGGCCCATTGTGGAGAGCTTAGCTTAATTGTATTTTAATCCAGGTTCTCCACAACAGGTCATAGTTTGTCTCACTTCACTTCTCCTCACATAGTCAAATCATTAACCCTCATTAAAATTAAGAGCTGGTCAGATTGAAAGGCTAACTGTTTTGTTCCAGAGCTCATAAAAGCCGGCTGCTGATCTCTTAAAAACACCAAAAAAAAGATAGGTAGTATCCAACAGTAAGACAACCAGACAATCAGTGTTATATGTCACCTCTGTGCAATTAACTACCAAACTTTTATAAACTCTGCATAATCTGCACAGCTATATCCAGGGCTGGACTGGAACAAAGTGGCCCACCACCACTTATATATATAGCCACACACATATACAGTATATATGACACTACCAATCAAATGTTTTTGAACAGTAAGATTTTTCTTAGAAAATAATTATATTCTGCTCACCAAGCCTGCATTTATTTGATCCTAAAAACAGCAAAACCCTTTTTTTTTATTATTGAATTTATTTTTATTTAATTTACTATTTATTTAAAATAACAGTTTTCTGTTTGAATTTTTTAAAATGTAATTTATTTCTGTGATTTCAAAAGCTGATTTTTAGCATCATTACTCCAGTCACACAATCCTACAGAAATCATTCTGATATTCTGATTTGCTGCTCAAATTTTTCTTTATTACTTAAAGTAGGTAACACTTTACAAATGTCATTAGTTAACATTAATTAACTACATTAGTTAACATGAAGTAAGATTGAACAATAATTCTACAGCATTTAATAATCTTAGTTATTGTTAATTTCAGCATTTACTAATAAATTATTAAAATCACAAGTTGTGTTTGTTAACATTTGTTAATGCACTGTGAACTAACAATGAATGACTGTATTTTTATTAACTATCATTAACAAAGATTAATTAATACTGTAATGAATGTGCTGATCATTGTTCATTCATGTTAGTTAATACATTAAGTAGCCTAATGTTAACTAATGACACCTTGTTATGCTTGTAAAGTGTTACCTAAAAGTTTTAATTTCTATAACTCACCCCACCCCAAAAAATGTTATACTGACTCTAAGCTTTTGAATGGAATAGTGTATAATGTTACAAAAGTGTTTTGATTTCAGATAAATGCTGATCTTTGGATTGTTCTATTCATCAAATAATCCAGAAAAAATTGGAATAAACTGTTTTAAATATTGATGATAATAATAATAAATTAAACTTTTTAGAACAGCAAATCATCATATTCGGATGAGTTCATTCAAGAACGTTGGCATTATTTGACGTGATTGACACAATGTGAGGTAATATTTATTTTTTAACATGCAAAAATTTCACACGAAAATATCAGACAAAGTGTGCAAGGACCTTTTTGATTTTATTGTTGTCTGAATCCAGAATGTTAATGTTTTTTGCCCAGCACCTGCATAAGAATCCCCAGCCGAATTGCTTACTGTTTTTTTGACAAACATCAAGTTTCTGTGGCAATTTAATTGCCGTCCAAATCCTGTATTCTATGAGTCCATTAAGAATTTACTGTTTAAATCTGAGCTATGTACAATACAGTAACTGCTGTATGCTTCATTTTAATTTGCATGCATTTTAAAGATGTACACTTTTATTACTGAAATGCTGGAAAGTATTTACAATAACATTGCATCACTGCTCCACCACAGTGAGTGGGAGCTGTTAGGAACAAAAGTAGATCAGAAAAGCATGTAAACATCTGAAATAGAGTATAGTAGCAACAGGTATAAAATACAATGTTTAAATATTGTTATATACAATTATTTACATAAAAAATATAACCAAGCATCTGTGTTTACCAATTTAAATAAGGAAATATATTAATTATTTATTAATGAGTTAAATAAAAATGTATTATTATTATTATTCCATTGTATATCTGAACAATGGATTCTGATTGGCTGGCAGGTATGCATTGAAACCTTTTAATGCACAGGTAGTTCCAAGTCAGATTAATCACCTTTCCATACTAATGCACTGCTTTAATTGATGCACACAAATGAACACACACACACAAAGAGAGAGGGGGTGAGAGATTGCGCTGCGCACACACATTTGCTTGTTGCAAACTCATCCCCCCGATTCTTATTAATAAAAGAGACTAGATACTAGATTGCTACATTATACAGTATTCCTCAACATCGAGGTGGTAACATTTTTGAAGTAATTAATTGTTTGTGGAGAGACGCGCAGATGCAGGTAACGCACACACAACCGTCATCTCTCTCTCTCTTTCTCTCTCTCTCGGTCGATAATTAAACAAATGCTATAATTCATTCAAATAAATGTTATCTCACCGCACTATTTCATCTGTGTCTGATTTGAAGCCGGCAGAATGCTAGAGCTAACGAACCGTTACTGATGAAAATAACTGTAATTTGTACCCTTCCGGTCCAATATTGTGCTGCAAAGAGCAAAACTAGTTTTCACTTGTCTATAACTTGGCAAATACCATGGAATAAGCGTGATAATGAAAGGTTTGCAGTGCATTAAAGGATTTTAAATGCACTTTGTGGAAGCAACCCTTGGTTATCCCTTATTTATTCCAAGCATATGACATTTTATTTACAGCAGACAATCATGCTGCTGACGAATAAATGTGAATAAATCATCATCTGAATGCATGAGTTTTATCACTGTGGTGGCATGTACATTTATTTTTACAGACATCCACATGAAAAAACAATCACCATTCGAAAAGGACTATAGTTGCATGAACACAAAACGGCTTTCTACTCCCATGAGGGGGTTTGGCATCACAATGGCTTTGTTTCAAGGCAGGTAATGAACCATTACTGAGAGCGGCACACACATCTTTTGGAATTCCTGTAGAATTACTGAAAAACCAATCAGATGTCAACGCTGAAACTCCAGAAACTCATTTTGTTTACCTTATGGATCAGACATTCCGCCAACAGCCTGTGGGAATAACGTATGAGGCTGAAATTAATAGCTGCCTTTATCAGTGGGGATCCTCAAGGTTAACATATGGCACCAGTCTGTATTTCCAAGTAAAGGTGAGACTACAAAAGTGCCAATGATGATGCTAAGTTGCACAGACAGGAGACTCACAGTCTGACTTCCATAAAAAGGTCTGAGTACATATTTTTCAATATATACTTTACTCCACATTAATTTCTTTCTTCTCATAAGAGTTGCTGGGTTATCAAGGACAGCTGCATCTGCAAGAAAGGCCTCACTACAGATTTCATCTCATGGCATAATGTCTCCGCAGCTTGGTGTTAGACCGAGGGCCACTTCCATTAAACAGGCATTGTCCACAGCCCAATGCCATTTCATTTGTCAGTTTCACTGGGTAAGTGCCTGTGATATATCATCTCCCACTGCCTTCCTGATAACGAAAATGGAAACTAAGCACTTTCGCTGCGCCCCTTCCCAGAAGCCTTGGCATGGAAGCAGGATATGAATCGAATGCAAACAGTACAATGCACTCACTGGAAGAGGAGTCATCTTCATAGATGTCTGAGTAACTTAAGCAATAAATATAAAGCACATGGCTAGATACAGTTAGGTATTGATCAGATTTACCAGAAAACCTATTTCGAAGCTCAAGAAATCATGGTTAGCTTGACAACTTAATTGAGAGGTCTGTGCCAATCAGTCTTCCATGTAATACTAAGCTTTGTTAAATGAGTGTGGTTTTACCCTGATACATCTCAAAGTACCATTTACAACATCTCAGCCTCAACACAAAAGGTATTTTCTTTCATTCGTTATTTCCATCAAGCTTCATTTGCTTCATAAAATCCAAATATGATTGCAGGAGCGTCAGTGAGTGCTATTTTTCTCTGACACTATTAGGTCTCTGCATGGAGCCGGTCTCCAGGGAGCCTGTTCAGTTTTTCTGTTGCAAGAAAATGACTAAAGAGCATGTCTTCATTTTTGTAGATAGACTGACAAATCCAGACTGCATTTATTGATTTTCTCACCTCTATTTGTTATTTAATTCTAAATGGAGAACATTCTGTAGGTGCAGAGTATTTTTTGAAGACCTTTACGTCATCCCTTCTCTGCCATTTTACACCCGTACTGCCCTCTCAAGACAATAAAATGTCTGAAAGCAGGCACAGCAATAAGTAAATACTCCAGGTTTTAAGAGGAGCACGTAAATCTCACTTTTTACATGATGAGAACTTTTCTTTCTGGAATCATCCGCTCGGTTTTGTAAGCAACAGAAACAAAACATTTTAAAGGTGAAGCCTGCCACCTTCAGTTAGACACACGATGTTGATGAGAGCTCATGCTGACACACACACCGCCAGCAAACATGCAGTTGCGACCAATTTTCTGAAAGATCTCTATTTATAGCCCTCTGAAGAGCTGCAACATGCTACAAAGAAGACTTAAAAGTGCTTAATTGGGAACATTATGCCTCTAAAATGAATCCCAGTGAGGGCACCCTTGTGTGCTGCACTCCAACAAACTTACATTTTCCTCTTTTTCTTTTGTACAATGTTCTGCTTGTACTAATTAGGGCCTCGGTGACATATGGTAAACATTTGCCACCAATTTGTTCCCGCTTGCTTTCTATGCATTTAGTTGAGTTTAATGCACCTTGTGCCTGAATGAGAAAGCTCAAATGTACTCTTAGTGCAGGGAGAGGCCTTTCATTAGTGCTATTAGAAAGTGGCAGGAATTTAAATTGGTTGCGATAAATTAACAGCCCCACTGGGAGCTCAGGCCTGAGCTAGCTAATATGCAATTATATTAGGCAGCTTTGCATCTCCATCTCTGCTTATCTGGAATAATGCATGCTGGGAAAGAGGCCCTCCCACCCAGCTCTGGGATGGGAGGCCTGCTGGATGAAATGTTCAAATGGTTAATTGGGAACAGCTTGTATCTGCAGCGCTTACTAAGAGATATCAACATTGTCTGCTTTTAAAGCACACAGATATCATCCCAAACAGATGTGTATTCACTTCATTTTATGACTTCAGAAACAAAGCAACTTCATTTATACCAAGACCTAGTGGACGCTGTTTGTAACAATGTATCATGTTAAAAAGAATACATCAGCTAGTTCAGCTGAATCATGCTGCTTTTTCATCTAACACCTGTTGGCTTCAGATATGCATTATTGAAAAACCCTACGGAAAAGATGTAGGCAACCATGTAGAACACAGAGCGAGGACGATGTTTGGATTTCCAAATGTTTTGAGTTAAGCGTTTGTTCGCAATCTAAGGCATGTTTGCCATTGCACATGCCTTTTACTTTCTCTTGACGCTGCTTAAACACGCGCCTGTAAGCCACGGGATGCCTATTAGCAAATTTGCCCACTATTGTGTTCCAGAAACTACAGCTGTTCTCTTTAATAGAAACATGTAAAAACAGGCATTGCTGTTTTGATTGAAACTAAATTGAAATTGACTTGTCATGCTGTGCTGTCTACCAACTACAAATGATCCAAGTAATCAAGGAGGACATGACAAATTCTGAGGAAAACCTTGACAGGTTTAAACATGATGTTCTGAGACCAACAAATGTTCGTGCATACATGTCTGTCATCTGGATGTCATCTTCGCAAAAGGCATTTTTCACTCAAATGAGTTGTGAATTCAATCTCTTTCACCTTAAAGTTCAATATTGCGTACACATCGATAGATCTGATAAAACAGACCCGCATCTGGAATCATCAAACAGTCTCCGGCATGTCTAGAATGCAACATTACTTCTGATGCTCACCAAAGATGGTTATCACCATCTCCTTAACACAAGAGACAGCATATGTTTTCTTTTTCTGGCTGCTATTTGTAGATGCACTACAAAGTGCATCTCAGTCAGCTGCACACGAATGGTTTCGCCATGCTCATGTATTCCTGAGATAAGGAAACGCTGCATGCTGAAGACAATCAAACAACCTTGTCCTTTGGACAATGCACAGCATGATTAGTGACCATGATTAACCTCATTCTCATGGTGCTTGTGTTCAAGGGGATTTAAAGAGATAATTCATTGTTCTGGAGAAATATCAGCTGGATTCAGATATGCAGTCTGATTGAACTTTAGGCCGCAGAATAAAGGAAAGCCTCTTATTGTAGCGTCATGCTATGAGCATCCAACTGATAGCCTCTTGTGCCAAATTAAAGCCCCTGTGCTGCTCCGTCTGATAGCCTTCACATTTGTTCTTCAAAATTACTATTAGGCTACTTGTTTTGGGAGTTACAGTGGAAATCATGCTTGGACATTTACAATTAAAATCACAGTGTCATGACGGATCTTTATCTCAGATCAGATCAGTACATCAGAGTATAACATTTTACAAAAATAAACAAAAAATTAATGCTAGAGACTGTACTGTTTTATTTGAGAAGATCATTGTGTTTCAAGGGGTCCATCTGAGAAATTAATATTCCTTTATATATATATATATATATTGTGTATATATATATATATATATATATACTGAACAAAATTATAAACACAACACTTTTGTTTTTTCTCCCATTTTTCATGAGCTGAACTCAAAGATCTAAGGCTTTTTCTATGTACATAAAAGGCCTATTTCTCTCAAACATTGTTCACAAATCTGTCTAAATCTATGTTAGTGTCACAGTTTGTCTTCCTCTGCCTTTGTCTCCTCACCCTTATATGGTCCTTCCTGTTTCCCAGTCATTATTAGTTCAGTCAGTGTCAGCCTTGTCTTGATTATGTCCCAGGTGTTTCCAGTTATGTCTCCCTTTATATAGTCGGTTCTGCCCCATGTTTGCTGTGGATTATTGTTAATGTCAGCGTGCAAACCTGTATAGATGTCCTTCCCGGTGTTCCTGTATAACCTCCGTTTGTCATTCATTAAATACCTCATTTGTCACAATCCTCGTCTCCTCGTTCCTGGATCCCCGTGTGAACCGTGACAGAATAATCCACCCTAAACAACGATGGAGTTCGCCGCCGGCGTTCTCGCCCTTATCCGGCGGGATCTCACATTCGTGGAGTTCGCGGAATTCTGCGGGCTCGCCGGTGACGGAGCTCCGACGGCAATCCTCCATCTGTTTCGGCTCGGGGCAAATTACCAACGCTCTATGGATCTCCCAGACACCACAGGATTGTGTTGGAGAGAGGATCTACCGGTGTCTGGGAAGTTACCGGTCCAGTCGAAACCAGCCCACGAGTGTCTCCGCTGGCCCGCCCAGCTCTTCTTCGTCTCCGCTGGTCCTGCCCAGCTCTTCTTCGCTGGTTCTGCCCAGCTCTTCTTCGCTGGTCCCGCCCAGCTCGTCTCGTCTCTGCTGGTTCCCAGCGCCGCGCGGCCCGCGCTTCCAGCGCCGCGCGCGAGCCAGCGCTTCCAGCGCCGCGCGAGCCCGCGCTTCCAGCGCCGCGCGAGCCGCGCTTCCCGAGCGCCGCCACGAGCCAGTGCCTGTGCCAGTGCCTGCTCCGAGACTGCGCCCTCCGGTGCCTGCTCCGAGAATGCGCCCTCCTCCAGTGCCTGCTCCTCGCCAGCCTCCTCCAGTGCCGGCTCCTCGCCAGCCTCCTCCAGTGCCGGCTCCGTCCAGCTCTCCAGAGCCCCTGCTGGCTCCGTCCAGCTCCCCAGAGCCCCTGCTGGTTCCGTCCAGCTCTCCAGAGCCCCTGCTGGTTCCGTCCAGCTCTCCGGAGCCCCTGCTGGTTCAGTCCAGCTCTCCGGAGCCCCTGCTGGTTCCGTCCAGCTCTCCGGAGCCCCTGCTGGTTCCGTCCAGCTCTCCGGAGCCCCTGCTGGTTCCTTCCAGCTCTCCGGAGCCCCGGCTGGCTACATCCAGCTCTCCAGTGCCCGCTCCTCGCCAGCGCCCTCCAGTGCCGGCTCCTCGCCGGCCTCCTCCAGTGCCGGCTCCTCGCCAGCCTCCTCCAGTGCCGGCTCCGCCCGTCTCTCCAGAGCCCCAGCCGGCCCCGTCCGGCTCACCAGAGCCCCAGCCGGCCCCGTCCGGCTCACCAGAGCCCCAGCCGGCCCCGTCCGGCTCACCAGAGCCCCTGCCGGCCCCGTCCGGCTCACCAGAGCCCCTGCCGGCCCGTCCGGCTCACCAGAACCCCAGTGGCGGCTCCTCCTGAGCACCCCCTGAGAAGAGGTTCCCCAAGAGAATTTTGGCTACCCTCCATGGCCTCCCAAGCTTCCTGCTCTGCCACGGAGGCATCTCAAGCTCCTGCTCCGCCATGGAGGCATCCCAAGCTCCCTGCTCCGCCGTGGCCGCCCGAGCACCCTGCTCCGCCGTGGCCGCCTGAGTCCCCGGATCCGCCGTGGCCGCCTGAGTCCCCGGATCCGCCGTGGCCGCCTGAGTCCCCGGATCCGCCATGTGTCCCGGGCGGTCACCGCCCTGGAGGCCACCTGTCCGGTCTCCTAGAACCTTGAGGCCTCCAGGCGCCCACCCCTCCCTTCGATGTCATACGGTAGCGGGACACGCCTATTGGAAGGGGGTAATCTGATTTGTCTTCCTCTGCCTTTGTCTCCTCACCCTTATATGGTCCTTCCTGTTTCCCAGTCATTATTAGTTCAGTCAGTGTCAGCCTTGTCTTGATTATGTCCCAGGTGTTTCCAGTTATGTCTCCCTTTATATAGTCGGTTCTGCCCCATGTTTGCTGTGGATTATTGTTAATGTCAGCGTGCAAACCTGTATAGATGTCCTTCCCGGTGTTCCTGTATAACCTCCGTTTGTCATTCATTAAATACCTCATTTGTCACAATCCTCGTCTCCTCGTTCCTGGATCCCCGTGTGAACCGTGACAGTTAGTGAGCACTTCTCCTTTGCCGAGATAATCCATCCACCTCACAGGTGTGGGATATCAAGATGCTGATTAGACATCATGATTATTGCATAGGTGTGCATTCGGCTGGCCACAATAAAAGACCACTCTAAAATGTGCAGTTTTATCACACAGCACAATGCCACAGATGTTGCAAGTTTTGAGGGAGCGTGCAATTGGCATGCTGACTGCAGGAATATCCACCAGAGCTGTTGCCAGTTAATTGAATGTTCATTTGTCTACCATAAGCTGTTTCCAAAGGTGTTTCAGAGAATTTGGCAGTACATCCAACCAGCCTCACAACCGCAGACCACAGATTTTCATCTCCAAGATCGTCTGAGACCAGCCACCCGGACAGCTGCTGCAATCGGTTTGCATAACCAAAGAATTTCTGAATAGAAACGGTCAGAAACTGTCTCAGGGAAGCTCATCTGCATGCTTGTCGTCCTCACCGGGGTCTCGACCTGACTGCAGTTTGTCGTCGTCACTGACTTGAGTGGGCAAATGGTCACATTTGATGGTGTCTGGCACTTTTGAGAGGTGTTCTGTTCATGGATGAATCCCGGTTTTCACTGTACAGGGCAGATGGCAGACAGCATGTATGGCGTTGTGTGGGTAAACAGTTTGCTGATGTCAACGTTGTGGATCGAGTGGCCCATGGTGGCGGTGAGGTTATGGTATGGGCAGGCGTATGTTATGGACAACGAACACAGGTGCATTTTATTGATGGCATTTTGAATGCACAGAGATACCGTGACGAGGTCCTGAGTTCCATTGTTGTGCCATTCATCCACGGCCATCACCTCATGTTGCAGCATGATAATATTGTCCCATCTTGCAAGGATCTGTACACTATTAACAACAAATGCATGAAACCATTCAACAAAATGACTCAACAAAATAAAATACAACTTATTATAATCAGTGAAGCTGTCTACACTGGATGCGCAACAAATCCCCGACAGTAAACTGCTGCTAACTCATTCTATTTCTGACGTACTGTCGTAAAAATACATTTACATTTTGACTTCACTTGACTTAACAAAGTTCAAATGATTTGCAATGCTTTGTGGCATCCAGTGTAGATAGATACCGGGACACCAAAAACATGGCAAATGTGAAATAAAGAAAACTGGACACAGAAAATAGATGATTAAAATGTGAATGGACTGAACAGTTTTGAGTGAGTGAGTGAGTGAGTGAGTGAGTGAGTGAGTGAGTGAGTGAAAACATTTTTGTTCTGGATGTTGGTTCGCAGTGAGTTCACAGTTTTAACTTAAGTTTGCTTTAATTTATTTTCAAGATCTATGATAAAATATAAATTGCTGCTTATTTCACTATATGGCTATAAACCTCATGCAAAATAATATTCAAACTCACATTAGATGCTTTTAAAATTGAATAAAGCATACAATCATTACCTGAGATTATCACTGTCATATTGTGTATGTTGTTCCTGCCGCGATGTCACAGGAAAATTATGAAATGGAATTCCGAGTAACTGATTGTCACATGTCACGGGTGGTTAGGACAAAAATTACATTTTTAACTGGTTGGTACACATGGTGTTACAGTTTGATCATCCCCCCAAAAAATAACAAATGTCAAACTATCAATGCTGACAGATCTAATAATTTAATCTACAATTAGAGAAAGTAAAGAGAAGAGATCCAGTCTGGAAATTAGCAGGAACAGTTTCTTTGCATGGGAGACATGGAGATCCAGATTATTTGTTTTGTTCATGTGTCAACAGGCAAAGTTCTTCAATATCTAAATGCAAAAATGTTCATACTTGTTTGAATAAAACAGAATAATGGGGGGGGGGATCTGAATATTTATATTGTGACCATTTTGTGACTCTTTTAACAAAAGCAACAATAATATAATAATAGTAATAATAATATTATATAGGCTATATAAATATAATATAGGTCAGTGGCCCTTGGCTTGGTATTGTTGGCAGAATTCGGCCCTAGGCGAAAACTAATTGAGAAACCCTGGTGTATAGTGTTGTTGAATAAGTGAATGATTCGATGACCCTCTCATAAAGATGCTGCTTCCCAAGGTTTTGTATGAATCGGTGGAATGAATGATTCATTGGTTCACTAATCATTTGTTGCCACCAACTGGCGAATTGATGTAGCTTGCGGTAAGTGTCACTCAAGTCGTGTGGTTTCAGTTCCATTTTGTCCTGTTAAATCTGATTAACTGATCTCATACTGTTTAACAATGTATAGCCTGAATGCACTGTAAGTTGCTTTGGATAAAAGTGTCTGCTAAATGTATACATTTAAATGTAAATCTTGTATTTCAAAGACTTAAAGGCATGTTATTATTCAACCTTTCTTTCATAAATAGTTTGTATAATACTTGAGAGGACTTATTCACATATAGGCCTAATACATGACATATCATACAATGGCATGACAAAAAAGATGTAGACTACACTTCCATACATAAAGAGCATACAAATACAGAAGGAGACTGATAACGTTATTCAGCTGCTGTGTGAAATGTGAATGTAACAAAAGTGGAAGGGTTTCGTGCATTTACATGTGTGCTGTGGAAAGCAGACAGATCTTTATCTTCATCATCTTCTAGATGTCTTATTCTTGCAGACATCTGTTCTACAAACATGCCTCCTTAAATTTTTGGACATATTTTACGAAAGATTCTTTCATATGGGCTCCCTTCTGACTGGTTCAGAACTCCAGTCTTCAGCAGTCTGACTGAACTTGACAGGATGTTTTGGGAGCATGTCAGTGGAGTTGGCAGCAGTGAAGACCCAGAGTTTCATTAGCATATCTTCTTTAAGTTATGCCATGGCAAAGAGGTGACATATAGGTACAGACATGAGTCATCTCCTGTTGAGCTCAAGTAAACACGTCCCACTGGCTGTCACAGACAGATAACTGCATACATCACAACATCAAAACAACACAGAGGACAAACACAAAAACAAAAGGAAGATAAAAAAAGTTGGAGAGAAGCTGAGTTGAATACATAAGTGCAGAAAAGACACATTTGAAGTAACTATGAAATCAAAATGGATTATTCTTATTGTTTATGCCATATTGCAGGATTTATAATAAATGATTTATAGGAACATTACTTTTTCAATTCATGTGCCCTCATAATCAAAAACATTAATGTTGCCTCACCCTCACAACGACATCTCTGGTGACGTGAACACAACAGTCCAATGAAATCCAATGAATAAAATCAAGTCCCATACTCTTGGGAAAAAACATGATGACAGGCGATATATCTCACAATAGGGAGAGAAATTTAAAAAAAAAGCTTGATCGCAACTTGTAGTTTTCGGCGACTTTAGCTATTTGCCTGCAGTGTCATTACTTAGTAAAGTAAGTGTACAAAAAGATAGATTGAGATGCTCAACATGGTTCTTCTGCAAACTGTAGATTAGAAATAGGAGATTAGAAAAATCTGACAGCCATGACTTGACTTTCCCCACAGTCACCACATCTGTCTTAAAGATGTAGCTTCATTTATTTGTAATCTAGCACATGCTTTTTAATGATTTTGTGAGTCATTACCCCAGCAGTTCACATAAATAATGACAAAAGACCATTAAAAACAGACTTTTTGAGTGGTTCATAATTCTGTGATAAGAAGTATGTTGTGATGAACATAACCTAACATAACTTTGAAGGTATTGCTCATACATGCGTTAAGGTCTTTTTTATTAATTAATTATAGTGATTCCTCTCTATACAAAAGCACAATTGACATTAACATGTTTATTTTGAAATGAGTGTGCTTAGTTTAGTTAAACTTTATTTGTATTTAATTAATTAGGTCTGTGTTAAGTCCTTTTCAAGTGTGAGTCATCCTCTGGCCTTGATGCTGATTGTGATGCAATATGATCTCACAATGTAATTCTGATGTTTAATGATCCGGTGTGTAAAGGCCGCACAACCACTAGGGCCTTTTTGCAAATATAGTGAAGTTGGATGTTTCTTGATGAATTATACAGAGTTACCTCATGTTTCTTTTGAGCTTGACTTTATTGCTTTTATGTTTAGGGTTCCAGAGATGTAAAAAATAGTAGTCATTTCAAAGTGAACCTCATATTTTGCCTTCTGACTCTTTGAATATGTCTAACATCATAAAAAATTATTAGGGCAGATATCACTGATGATAAATCTCTATGTTTTACCACATAGTTGGGATTTACTTATGACAGACTTGACTAGTATCCACTAAAGTGACATTTGTGGATCTGTTTGACCACAGCAAAAACACACTAAGGAAAAAGACAAAACAAACTGAACTAAACTAGTGACATGAATGTTCTACTGTGTGCATAATAGTTAGAGAATGTTGAGAATATTTTTGCTTAATGTAAACCATGATATATGTTATCAAGATTCTTTTGTACAACAATTCTTTGAATGATATTTGTGGGCATACACACTAGAGGTATTGCATGCACTGCCATATCTGCATTTAACATGTCAAATAAATGTACAAATATTACAGCACCTATCAAAGCTGCATCGCACAGAGAGATGCCAATTAAAAAATCTGCAAAAACCCGGTATGTTGTTTGTCAGTTAATCTAACATCCCCTGCCTCCTCTGTGTGGTGGGTGTTTTGTGTGCGAACATGTCCAGGTCTGTGTATCTGCATATGTCTGTGTGGTATCCCAAAGCTTGTGCAGATAACTGTCTCTGAATGTTGTCCAAGTTTAGAATGAGCCACTCCACCGCAAGCATACACATCAGTGATAATTACACAGAATAGCTCACTGCCTCTTCAAATATGGCAGCCAATGCCATTTGGTGATGCTCCAACAAGGGCCATGGAAATTAAGCTGACAGGGAAGCCTTGATGAAGACACGTAGTCACTTGCAGGCTAATCGCTGTCTTTCTTGAAAAGGTCTTTGATTATTAGTTTACAAGGAAATTACAGTGTATCAAATTTTCAGCACTCTCCTCTGTCATGTGAGAACATGCTCTGAAACAAGCGGCAGAATCGTGCTTGTCCACAAGATGTCAATACAGAGCTATAAAAGCTCTCGGGAATCTCGGACACACTCGCCTTTCTTCCTTGATTCATGTGATTCCTTGCTGAAAGGTATGAAAAAGCTGGAGAAATTCATTAAAATGTTAAAGTCACGTTTATTTATATAACACTTCACAGTGCAGATTGTTTCAAAGTAGCTTCAGCAGTGTACATGAAAATGGCCAAGTTAATGATCCAAAAGGATTCGATTTTTACTGCAAGCAGCTCTACACAATACACTGTCATTATTGGCTGTTGCTCTGCTGCCACTAGATACTCAGAAGTATGAGATTTGAAATCAGAAGTCCAGAGTTCATGGCTACATCAGAATGATGTTCATGTCAGTGAATAAAATTACTTTTGGAAGCAGATGGTTTAGTCACGGCATCTACCAGCAGAGGCTGGTAGATCGGGCCATGTTAACCAGCCAAATATTGACCCCTTGATTTCTTGAGCTGAGTCATCTGTTAGTCGTCAGATAAACAAGATAGGAAAAAACAGAGAAACGTACTATTTAGTGTTGGAGAATTATATAGTTATAAAACTGGTTGAAATTGATATATAGTTGAAGTGTTACTGTATTTACTTATTAATTGTATTATTGTTATTATTATTATCATTATCATTCATTCAAATTTGGATATTTTGAATGTTTTTATATATTTTTTATAATAGGATACGGATACAATTGTCACGAATCCTGTCAGTGCCTTCCGTCCGGTTGCCACCAAAGTTTGCCTTTCCAATATATTGACTCTCACACTACACAGACTGTTTCATGTTACCTTGGACTGCATTTCCCACATGCCATTTCACTAATCACATGCTCACCTGCAGTCAATTACACATACTATAAGACCATTTCGATTATTCTCATATCTCTGAGTTTTGCCTGTGTTTATCGCTCTCCCAATGATATCGAGTTTGTCTAGTTCGTAGTTCCTTGCTCTAGTCCAGTTTAGTCACGTCTAGTTTTGTCTGATTGTCTGTTTCCTGATCGCCTGCCTGTCCTGGATTGCTCTCTCATCTTGTCGTTTGGACTCTGTTTGTACCGCGCCTGGATTATCGTCTGTCTGTGGATTATTTGTTTGCCTCTTCCTTTGGATTACGCACGCTTCTCGCTTCAGTTAATCTGTAACAACAATGTGTAATATAATCCCTGGACAAAGTAAGAGGAAATTGCATACTAATCATTTTAAAGTAATTGTCAACTGATGTCAGAAAATTAATTAGTAAAAAAAAAAAGTGTCCAGTGATGTTCTGAAATCTGAACGCAGGAGGCAAAAGGTATTGTTGTTGTTGTATTTTTTTCTATCAAATGTAAATTGTTGTCCCAATCACATTCTCTAAGGTTAAATAAACATTACTTACACTATCACTAAAATACATTTTAAATGATAAAAAAAATTAAATATATATTTAAATATAATTTAAACAATATATTTTATTTATGAACTTGTGCTATTATTTTTAATAGTTAACTTTTAAGTTTTTTTTTTTGAATTATCAGTCATTAAAGCTCAGTAAATACTTTATTTATTTTAAATTTCACCAAGGTTATTGCTCACTAAAACTCCCACAGATCATGTTTTCAGGCCATTTCATGTCTTATGTCGAGGTAACAAAGTGGTTATATCTAAATGTGTGACTTGCTTACTTACTTTTTTTAAATTAGCTATTAATTCAATTACATTTGTTTTATCAAAGACTATAGAATAAGGCTATTTGAGCAAAATAAACTACATTTATGAGGCAGTTGTTGTCCGAATTCATTGGTGATTTCAAATATGAAATGTAATCAATAAGCTTGGTGACCAGTTGTGGAAAATTTGATGTTTCCCCATTCATTGGTGCGTCTCAATCAGCTCCCTTGTTCAGTAGTCAGGGCACTGATCAGGGAGTTGGCCACTTTAAGGCTGTCTCAATTGCGAAATCCTTCCAGTGCACTGGAATGTTCGCTCCCTGAAAAATCCCACAATGCACCACAAATTCTAGCGAGCATCGGCACTCACTATTCTCCCTTACCGGAAATAACGTCATATTTCTGAAGCGCAAAACATAAACCACACGAGCCACTTGGATAAATGTAATGACATGCAAAAGAAGATTTGAAAAGACAAACCCTTTTTTGGTATATTTCAACACAAACACACATTGCTAGACAAGTAAGGAACACATCTAATTAACATTTATAATTAATATATGGCTTAAATATTGTATGAACATGTAACAGAACAATATCTTTAAAGAGAATAAAAAATCATATCAAATGAGATTGGTCCTGCCTGTCGTTTATTAAATCTAGCGATGACGTTCTACAGCATTGTCTGTTGATGCTGCACGGTCATGTCACTGTAATTCGTTTGATCACTGTTCCAACGTGCAGTGAGTCAGGGAACATACCAGTGACCGAATTTGTGTACACGATCAACTCACGAGCTCGGGAGCTAGGTAACTGGTTGAGATGCACCCAAAGAGATAGGAGCTGCACTTGCATGCCTGAGTGGTGTTTCAAAGATGGCCGCCGAGTGACATGACTTGCCTTAAAGCAACGGTTCTCAATTCCAGTCCTCGCACTCCCCCCCTCTGCACATTTAGCATGTTTCTCTTATCGCTTCAGATGTTCATTCTATTCGAACGTAAGGGCGAGCACTGGAATTGAGAACCGCTGCCTTAAAGAGACTTTCGCTTTATTCATGATAAAGCACAGCTATGCCTGCTTCATTCAACTGTTCTGTGTATCCCTGCACAGCCTTAGCAACCACTTTTAGCAACATAATCAATCAATAGCAAAGTGTCAAAACTGTTCCGTGTATTATGTATTTCAGCAAAATGTACTGCTTGTTATTTGTTTAATGAAGCATAAGTGACCCCTGCTTGTGTTGTTTTGCATCATTCCTCTTTAAACGGGTCATATGATGCAATTTCAAGTTTTCCTTTCTCTTTGGAGTGTTACAAGCTGTTTGTGCATAGATAAGATCCCCTTAAGTCTCAAAACCAAATAATGAATTTTTATAAAAGTTAAGACTCTTCCAACAACCCCCTAAAACGCCTCATTAAAACACACCCCCACATGTCTATGTCACGGTGTGGGAGGATTTGCAAAACATCGCCAAAATGTATACACAATGAAAGAAGGCGTAACTTTTATTCTCGCTGTAGTATTGTTGCTGCCGCCAGCAGGAGATGCTGTGTTTTGTTGTGAAAGTACTTTGTTTGGGCTTCCAAAAGAGGATACAACTAGAAATCAGTGGTTAAGTTATATTTACAACACTGCTCCAGAACAGTACAACCCAAATATTAGAGTGAGTGCACTGTGCAGCACATTTTACGGAGGACTATTTCCTGAACCTGGAAGAGTAATGTTAGCCTACATTGCTGGCTTGCACAAAGGCTGTTTCTATAAAGTGGGGCAATTCCAACTTTGCAAGGACAATCTGACACTTCTGACTCACAGCCTGTAAGTGCGTTTCTGCTACTGACTATTCAAATGTAAATGTTGAGCAGTGTAGAGTAGTGCTTGTTGTTGTTGTTTATGGCATGGTAATGTTTACGCGGCGCGATGTATCGCAATGCATAAAAAGACAGTATAAGTCATTATAATCAGTAATTATGTCCCCACTGGATCATGCAACAAATGCCTCGTTTATAATGGGTTTTATTGTTTTTGTGTCGTCGCACCGGGACACAGCAGGGGCGTAACATTTCCGTCTCACACTTGAAGTATTCGGCCAATCACAATGCACTAGATATTTGGCCAATCAGAGCACGCCTCGCTTCTCAGAACGATGAGCTTCGTAAAGATCTACGCATTTCAGAAAGGTGGGGCATAGAGGAGCAATATTAATGTACAGTATGTGGAAAATAATGTGTTTTTTTTACCTTAAACCGCATAAACACATTGCATTACACCAAATGCACAAAATAATGTTATTTTTAGCAACGTAATATGACCCCTTTAATTTTGAGACCATTCCCTTCCCCTGTCAAAAAAACTCTGCGGGAGAAACGTTGACATGTGTGCGTGTGTGTCTGTGTGAAAGTCCACAGTTTCCGAAGTGAGGAGGAAATATTACTGTATTTATTAATTTTCTGTGTAACGTATCAGTATATACATTTTTGGTACATACATGGTGTGGTAACCATGTTATAAAATCAATAAGATATTCAAGGAGGTATACACTTTACAGCATGCCCTCTCATACCTTATTGCTTTTATATTGTTCATTCAGACTGACAAGAGGTGGAATTTATCGCATTAACCAATCAGAGCCAATCATAACCAGTCATATCCTCCTCTCACGTGACTTTCCCACCATTCATTCTCAATTACCCTTTACAGACCCTTTTAGGGGTCTGTTAAAACTCAGTGGGCTCAGGGGAGGCGGGAGTAAATTACTCCCACTGTAACTTACCCGATAGTGTCTGTTGGGCAGTTTTCTTTAGAAATGTAATGATTTATGCACGTGTTTAATATTATATTTTGTAATATTTGCTTTGTTTAATTTTGTAATACTGTAATGTAATAATTTTTCTCATCCAATGTTTTGAGGAGGCACTGCCTCTGTTGCCTCCTCGGAGAAAATGGCCTTTGTATTTTCTCCCTCAAAGAAAAGATAATGGCAAAGAATATTATTATTTTCTGTGTTAGTGATATGGGGGTAGTGAGAGAGATCAAAAATAAGGCGTGACTGGATTTCTCGAAGCAGCGGTTTAATCAGATCCTCTGAATGGGATTAGGGTTTCTCTTAATCTGGACTTAAAGCAGGTCGCAAGGTGTGTACTCTGCCAAGTGAGGGAAAGTGGCTTTGGTGAAGCAATCAAGAGATGAAAAAGATAAAGGGATTAGATTGTTTAACCTTGATAATCTGGCACTTTGCATTGCCATGTCAATGCACTTGTTTTTGTGTTCTGATTTGTTTTGACTTCTGTTCTCCAGAATCCCTTTCTCTCCAGCAGTGGGGCTTATACCATTGTTAGGAACGTAACCCATTCTAATGTCACACCTTGAGAAGAGTCGCTAGATTGAGATGATTATAATATCAGAGATACAGTACTGTACATTTGAATCAAGCAGCCTTACATCCATCCAACTACACAGTGTGCTTCTGAAGTCAAGGCATGCTATATAATTCTATTTAAACAGATTATTATTTATTATATACTCTAGTCTAGATTTGCTATTGTGTAGCATTTTAATATGATGCTGTTTTTAATTCCTTACATATTTTCATAATGATTTTGATAACACCATCCTTCAGATCTATTTTATATTCAAGGACAGACATTGAGCACAGACATTGTGAAAGTGGTTTTAATTTTATTTTTTTGTTTGGCATGCATAATTTATGAGCTTTTGTTTTGCATGGCTGTAACTTCATTACGGACTGGAGTGCTACGCCTTAATTCCCCCCACATACAACACCACACACACACACACACACACACACACACACACACACACACACACACACACACACACACACACAGTCTTTCTGTCTCGCAGTCTCACTTGCAAGACCCAAATTCAAAATCATGACCAAAATTCAAAATAAATACATACATACATACATACATACATATACATACATACATACATACATACATATATATATATATATATATATATATATATATTTAAATATACATATATAAATCATATAAATCATAATACACAATATATAGTATTGTTTCAAACATGGAAGGATTTTTTTTATTATTTTTGAAAGACGTCTCTTATGGTCACCAAGGCTGCAAACAGTAATATGGGAAATATTATTACAATTTAAAGTAACTGTTCTATTTGAATATATTTTAAGATGCAATTTATATCGGTGACGGCAACATTTTAAGCAGTCATTCAGTGTCATATGATCCTTCAGAAATCATTCTAATATGCTGATTTGGTGCTAAGAAGAATTATTATTTCTTAAAATTCTAATTATTATCAATGTTGAAAAAAGTTGTGCTGTTTAATATTTTTGCGGAAACTGTGTTGCATTTTTTTCTAGTATTCTGATTAGAAAGTTCAAAGGCATTTATTTAATATATAGATTTTTACATTATACGTGTTTTTGCTGTCACTTTTGAGCAAAATAATATGCCCTTGCTGAATAAAAATATCAATTAAAAAAAATGTCAGAGAGAATTAATCTAATTTTCATAGGCACAAGTGACGACGATGAATAAAGTTACATGGATTCACATACAGTACTCACTGAAAATAACACAGGAACTGTGATTCCATTCATACCATTAATAATCTGTTGACGAGGTCTCCTTTTGTTCGCATCAAGCACAGCTGAACTGCTTATGTTCTCTATTTCAAAAAGCATATGAGCTAACGACAGTCAACTGCAGTGTGTAATGTACGAAACCAATTAGTGATATATATTTAGAGATAATCCATAATATGTGGGAGTGAACTTTATTCATTAATCATGCTTCAATTAAGACTTAGCCTGCAGTGGTATAACAAACCCAAAAGCCTGTTTGGATGACTGCACTCTAGATCTATGCCGCTCAAACAGCATATTTACAAGAATAGTAGCTCGTGTGCCTGTTTGCCCACTCTGTCATGTCAATTATATGAGTGACTAAAAAGACTTAAATAGATGTTTTAAATAACTAATTCTGTCAGACGCAATTTTTAGCTAATTTTAATGACCAAAATGAAGTTCCAACTCCCAGATAAGCCCAAACGCCTATACTATCTTATGACAGAAATCCTGGGAAAATGTAATAATGTCCCTGAAAATACCACAAAAGAGAATGCAAATCACTAAGAAGGTGTGGGAAGGGGGATGGCTTTCAAATCTCACTAAAAACTCAAAATCTCCCTGATATCGTTCAATAGATCCTTCTTCTCTCCTCTAATAACAGGCTTAGAAAGTCCTCTCTAATGGATTTCTGAGCCAATCCTGTCCATCTTTTATAAGGCAAGGCGCTCCATACAAATTACTCTCCCTCAGAAAACAACCAGCTGCCAGTAAGTGACTCAGGGTTACAGAGGCTTTCAGAGCAGTATTACTCTCTTGTTGGATTGCACTGACTCAGTTCTCAGTGTGGCGGCAAATGTGTTTCTTCAGCAGCAGCTTCCTCAAAATGCGGCATTAGTAAGCACTGAGTTCTGAGAAAATTTTCAGGAAATACAGTATGTGAAGTGTGTACTCTCAGTTTCCACCGGGTCATTCGCCTTCATTTGAATGGCAGAAATCGCCAGTGACTCATTTGTCATTTGTAACAACGAGATTGGTTGGCTTAGAGAGAAAGAAAATCAGAAAGAGTGTGGATTTGCGTTGGCAAGGGGGTGGGTTGTTGTCCGACAACATGACCCCCTATCACCCATCGCCCAGATGGAAGTTCCTGAACACAGCGTTTTGAGCGACTGGGCCACTAAATTGGTTCTTAAGGCTAAGGATTATACTAAAGCCACCAGTGAAAGCATAAGCAGATAAACAGTGCATTCAGTGTATAAAGAAGAAAGAGAAAGAAAAGAATCTGTCTAATCATCTCACCTCTATTAAATAAAATAACTATTAAAGTAATATTCTGGGTTTAAGGCTAGTTAAGCTTAATCAACAGCACTTGTGGCATAATGATGATGACCATGAACATTATTTCATGTTGTCCATCCATTTATTTAAAATCACAGGTTTACAATAAGGCATTACAAATTTAAGTGAATGAGGCCAATTTGTTAACATTAAAATAATCAAGGTTTCAGTACAATAACCAAGAGATGTAAACATGATTTGGTCTGAATAAAGTGTAAGCTTTTCTGCAAGTTAAAAGAATCAAGCTAATTCAAATTGAATCCTAACAATCTGAATACCGCATAACTTAAAAGTTGAATTTGAAATGAGTCAAATTAGTTTAATGAGTTAAAGAAATGAAAATTCAAATATATTGCTATGACTTATTGGTCATATCTTTTTAATCATAAAAATATGTTTTCAGCTCATCAAGCATGACAAAATAACACTATAAAAATTATGAGAACAACTTTACAGCTCAAATAGTATATATATTCTTTTTTTTTCACAGATTAGGAAATGGGCTTTTATAAAACATATATTTGTTTCATGGTTCTGATATTAAGTCTTCCAAAATTTCGATTCAATCCCTCCCATTGTACCATAACCTTGATTTTTTTTTTTTTTTTTTTTTATAAGGCTGATTGATTCTTGGAACCACAGTTAGACTAATTGAACATTCAGAAATACAGCAACCCTTTTAATCTGAATTTTCTTTAAGATTGCTTCAGTGAAAAAATGAAATTAGCTGATCATAAGAATTCAAGGTGAAAAAAGAAGCCTAGACATTGCTCAAAGTCCCCAGTGAACTGGAGTTATGCTTCTCTTCGAGCTAAGCAATGCATCTTTCAGCCTTAGATCTATTCACTTCCTCCTATTGAAACAGTAGCAACATCCCCATTTTGAGCTTCCTGTTGACAGAATGGAAATCCCATGGACCCAACACAGCTGGCCAGTTCAGAACCTTTGACTCTGCTCTCGCTGAGATGATTATACTCAGGAGTCTTGACAAAATGAGTCTCTGTGTGAGAGATGTGTGCTTCAACCCAAATAGCTTTAGCCTCTCAGCGAAACCAGTGTTATGAGAAAATAACCTTTCACAGTCCTAATTGTTTTTCATTATTGTACCCATTTAACTGCCATTAACACCCAGATGTACTTTCAGTTGCGACATCCTTGCCCTTTAACAGCACGTTTCAGCATGTGCGTGTAATCGGTTAGCAAAGCACAAATCTGTGCAGTGATTAAAAGTTCAGGGGTGCTGGTCCGAACCTCTGCAGCTATGTTTCTGAAGGTTCAAACACAGGACATGAGCCAAAGATTAGTTTGGGTCTGGGAGGAAGCCGGGGCTGGTGTTACGGAAATTACTGTAGGGCTGGAGCTGCTTGATTAGGACTGAAGTGATGGGATTAGCAGACCTCTCGGTTTTGGAAAGGTGTAGGAGGGGAGAGCAAAGACTTTGAAGCTGGGATTACTAATCATGGTGGGCGTGATACTCTGTATACCATACATGGGGTTGTGACATCAGAGATTAAAATGTATCGTGATTTATTCTGTGTGACTAATTTTGCTAGTATGTCACCGATGTTGCACTCAACAGCCCTTCCTTTGTGAATCTCACACCCGAACGCAGTCATGGAGGAATGCACGGAAGCTTTTGATCTTTCAATGTAGTTGTTAGATTTTGATTCTGATGATACAAAGGACAATTCATATTTAGTAAAGTACCATGTTGCTTTTGAAATAATATTTACAAAATTGCATGTGTTTTCCCGCTATGAGGCAATCCCTCTGCTGTGATTACCCACCCTTGAATGTGCTTCCCCGTTTGTTATTGAAAAAGGTATGAAGGGCAAGTGGGCCCATGATGAAACTCTCTGGCAATTTTAACTCTCTCAAGTGCTTAAACCTGAAGGGAATATGTTCGGGGAATTAATGAATTCAACATGTGAGTGCAAGGAAAGCGACATGAAAGTATCGCCGCAGTCTGTTTTCTCTTACAACTGCGGCGGCATTCTTATTTTGTAGCTCTCTGCTCCGGGTCGTCTCTTCACACATCTTAACATCAAAAATAATGCGCTAACTGCCTGTTGGAAGCTGCATTGCAAGCACTGGCTCTGTTAGTCTAGCCGCCTGGTTGAATGAGGTGATAAAATTAGCATTAATATGCTTCCTGAAAAGTAAATTAGCTGCTGGCTTTGATATTTCAGTGCGTTTATTTCTTTGTGATTGAATTAGGCAAAAGGTTTGGAATCTGTGAAACAAATATCACAACAACGTGAATGGAACTTTTCCCAAATCTAAAGAAAACAAAAGCCATATTTAAACTTCAGACGGCAGCAAAAGCAGAAACATTCCTCGCTTGAATGTGTTTTGATGCTATTGTATTCTTCATGCTGCATAATTTAGCTGAAGCCTTGCAAACAGCAGGATGCATTTGATGCATATTCCTCAGGCACTTCTCATTAGCTTTTGAAGGGGTTCTTTGTGTTTCATTATTAAAACAAATGTCCATGTATGATCGTAACACAATTATTCTGAGACGTGTTACCAAAGCTAAGAAATTACAGACTTTTACGCTTTCATTGCTTCATCTCTAATGTGGCAACAAATCATTTGTGCTCAATATGAAAGTCTGGTTTCTTTAAAGGGGCCATTTGCAGTAAGACTAAAGTGTAAGGAGGGCGATTCAAACACGTTATTCCATCCAGACTATGCCCCAGGGTGGATTTAGGATCACGTTAAGTGAACATTAATGTCTCGCTAAGATCTGTCCAAACGCCTCAAACATGCCGTACATCAGCTTTCTCCGAGGGCCTCCATGTGCTTGGCTGCTCACCCAAGGCAAATGAGAGAAGACAAGAACCCTGCTATTTTTAAAGCACCCACTTCACAAGACATCCACTGCCTCATGCGGTCTGGTGGGTGATAGTGCAGATAATGTCTGCTGGACAGCAGCAGGGTTAAACACCACTGTCGTGCCTGTAGGAGGCATAAGGAGAGGAATGAGATGATGACGAGGAACATAAAGTACACCAATAATAACTTCTGGAATGAGGAATCCACAGAAGCAGTTTTTAAATAAGTTTACCCATTTAAGTCAACATTTTATTTCTGCCCAAAGACACAAGAGATTCCCATTTCCTCAGGAAGTCATTTTATGGCAATTGCAATTTCAATTTTATTTGTATAGCATAAATATAACTGAATATAATTTAATATAATTCACATGTGTTTCATAAACACAGTCCTTTCTGGAATCAAAATATCGAGTAAAAATACTGTAAAAAGTAGTTTCAAGTTTGTGGAGATATTTGACCTTGATCCACTAAGCATAACATTCTTGACTCAGTCTCCAAACAGTTATTTTATATGTATAATTATATATGTCTTACATTCCTAAGTACCATCTGAATTGGACAGGTATCACAGAATGAGGTGTGTATAATGCCCTTCAGTCAATTTAGCTGAAGGACACCAGTCGATTTCCACTTCACGCATTTTAAAACAGTTTCAAGACCACAATATGAAACATGTTAACATTTCTTCTCCTTGTCGCAATTAGAATTTTTTGTCATGTTAGTTTAAAAATGAGGTCACGTAATACTCTTCAAAGCTAGGAAGCAGATTTAAAGTCAACCAAATTTGAACAAAAGTTCTGCATGGCGATCTGAGCGAGGGATAAAAAAGGATTAAAGGTCAAACCAATTTTTTTTTTTACCAGAGGCCTGGCATGAGAGTCTGTCAGCCACGTCTTTCAAAGTGAAGGCCAGTAGACATATTAAAATAAATGTGAATTTCCTCACAAAATCCAAGGAGCAGACAAACAAACGAAAGCAAATGTCAAGCAGGGCTGCACTTCAGCAATTGCCTCTCTGTCTAAGCACCCAGGGATATTTATCTTAGGTCCCCTGTCAAAAAGGCTCGGCCATTCCGTGCAACTAATCCTACTAAACTGACTCTCTCCACTTAGTTCAATGGGGCACAACACTAAGCACTTCTGACAGATACATACATCCGCTGCAAGTCCCAGTCCCTAAACTCAACCCTCCACTGAATGCACTACTAGACCCCTCCACCCGCCCCTTTCTCACTGACTAGTTTAGACAAGATCACAGAGGCAGATATGACAGTCACGGCCTCTGTTAAATGTAATACCACTCTGAGGAAAATCTCTCGGGATTACTTTAACTCCGTTAACCTGTTCATTGTGCTCTTTATTCTATAGCTTTGAATAATAAATCATGTTTGCTTTCCTCTCCTCTTTAAGGGAGCGAGCTGGAACTTGATGATCTCCCACCTCTGTCCCCCTCAGTCTCTCTCTCCCAGTAGCAATCGCTCCCCATCTCTTTCGCTCTCTCTCCCTCTCTCTCTCTCTCGTTCAGCGGTGTAATGCTCCGCTTGCCTCTCAGAGCTTCTGGTGGTCAGGGGGCTGTGAATCTTATCTGATTTTCCAGAGGGGTTTGGAGCTGGACTGAAGAGGCAGGGACAATAACAGGAAGCGGCCAGAGGAACTGCTGGGCTGGGCTGATCACTTTTGGATTGGCCTGATTGTCCAGTGAGCAGCTCTGTGGGAGCTCAGACAGGTTCACATGCAGCTGGAAACAGACACCACTGACCTGAGACTGAGGGGGATATAATACGACTCATTTACTGAAGGGATTTTCATATCGAGGAAGACTGTTGAAGGGATCAAAACTCTGGTAAGTGGTGATTTTTTTTTTTTTAAATGCTTGTCATATTTGTGTGTGTGTGTGTGTGTGTGTGTGTGTGTGTGTGTGTGTGTGTGTGTGTGTGTGTGTGTGTGTGTGTGTGTGTGTGTGTGTGTGTGTGTGTGTGTGTGTGTGTGTGTGTGTTTTATTTATTTTTTAAGTTGAGGCTATGAAGTTCATTTGAAATATTGACATATTTTGTATATCTGTATAATATATACTGTATCTGTGTCTCTGATTTGAATGATGCTTCCTAGACTAATAGGAAGGAAATTCCAAGGAACACTGATTACCCATGGGAAGACATTGAACTTATGTGGATGTAACATTTTACATAGGAACAAAGAAACTATTATAAATCTGTGCACCATCTGTCCTGCTTTTTTTCTTGAAACAGCACAGCAGTTACAGGTTATTCTTAATGTCTCATCCCATATGCCACTGTAGGATTAATGTTTTAAGAGACGCAGAAATCAGTGCTCATCATACGAAGAATGAAAGTTGGTGCTGTTAATTATTAAAGGTTGTGTAAAACATCATAGTTTGGGCTGTAAATAATATAAAACATGCCAGCCTTGAGCTTGACATTATGCGACACAAATACTTAGAATCTAAATAAAGATAGGTGTACCAGATGAGTGAGAGGTGAGAACAGGTGCAGTGCATGCACTTCAGACAGTGACACCTTTAACAGATTGCTGGAACTTGTGACACTGAAGATGTGTGATAGAAAGGAGCGGAGACTTGATGTATGTCAGGCTGAATTTCCTAGAGGAGAGAGTAGGCAGACTGCAGATTGCTGGAAGCTGCTCCGTGATTAAACCTATTTTAATCTGAAGCCCACACATAGACATACACACATACACGCAAAGCCTTTCAAATGACTGGTTGATACAACAATTGCTGTGGAAATGGTGTGCTTTTCAATAACTTTAAATGTTGAAAACAATTTGTATTGAACACGCTTTAGTGTCAATGTGCTGAGACTACAATGAGTCTCAGCTACAAAGCTAATAGCACTGTACTAAATGTAAAAAATAATAATAATAAAAAATCGTTTTGTTTTTTTGCTGAGATAGGTGGGTGGGAAATTGAAGATAACTATTTGATGTTTTACATTCGACTTGTTTGAATGGAAATGATCTGCTCTCTTTTTTTTTCTATAAAATATAATAGAGAGGAAAGGGGACTTTAGAATTAAATGAATTGTTTTTAATTTTCCAATTTAACATGAGTAGAGTTGCTGACTTAATTAACAAGGTAATTATTTAGTAACCAGCAATTCAAATATAATATGTGTAGTTTGCATCAAAAACAAAAAGAGGCCAAGCAGTATCGAGAGTTGGAATTTAGGTGGTGCTGTTACATCAAATATCAGCACTCATTGAACATGCTTGTCCAATAAAAGTAGAGTACTGGGAAATTTCACATAAACATTTACAAAAAAACATTTAGTTAGTACTTACCCAGCCAAAAAAAAAAAGTGATATATAAATGTGATGGGACGTGGGTATGTTATAGGGGAAGTTTTTGTGCAAACAATAACTCTAACTTATAAAAGCCGTTAACATTACTGGAAGAAATATATTTTTTTTTTTTGATTCAAGAGAACCTTGCCTGAACATAAATGCATTGTACATTATTTCCCACAAGCATTTTGTAACTTCTGTCCATTTATGAAAAAGATTATTTGTCATAAGATTACAGAATATTTAAAGTTATTATATGACTGTGCCATCTTGAATGTATTTATTTATGTATTTGTAACTATTTTGTATAATATGAATAAACAGGAACATTGGAGTAGAAATGATCTCAAACCATAGCTAGCATAGCATCATATGTGCTGCCCATACATTTCTGAATCCATTGTTTTATAGCTTATGTGAAAGTAATCATTTTGAGTGGAAGACTTTATGAGGGCTTATAGCAAAGATTTAGCAATTTGGGAACTCTTAAGAAGCATTATCCACCTCATCTTAATATCATCTAAATGAGCCTAACATAAGAATGGTCCATCAAGCTAAAGTGTGTTATCTGGGATGGGAATGTTGTAGGCTAGGGAAAGTTTTAGTGGGCTTAAACAGTGTCACACAGTTGTGTGCTGTTTCCCATCGTTCAGAAGAATACAGTCGAAAGTTTGTGCCACTGGAGAAACCCTAATGAGACAGACAATTTAATGAAGGGATTTCAAAGTCAGAGATAACAACTGATTCTTTCTTTCTTTCTTTCATTCTTTCATTCTTTCATTCTTTCTTTCTTTCTTTCTTTCTTTCTTTCTTTCTTTCTTTCTTTCTTTCTTTCTTTCCCTCCAACATTAAACATACTGAGGTCTGTAAGGCTGAAGAAACCATATTGAAAGGCATGAATTAATGTATATATTTGTGTTTTTTTGTTCCATTCACATGTTGCACAGATGATGACACAGTCTGCCTACAGGCAGATGACTGAGCCTGGCTTTTGGGCTGGTGTCCTGGTCGTTTTATGTACCCTCAGTATGGGAGCTGATGTCCACCAAGCTCTAAAAACGCCATCCATGTCGAGCAGAGTGCTTCAAAGGCATAAGAGAGCCTGGAAATGGGATAAACTTTATGTGAATGAGGAGATGCCTCCAAAAAACCCACCTGAAACAATTGGAAAGGTAAAGGGTCTAAACAATTGTACATTTTATGAAAGTATGTAGTGCTACTTTGAATATACTGCTTAAAGTAAACTCAAATAATTCAAGTAGAGTCCTCTGAGGAATTATGAAAATGTAGATATAATGAACAAAATATTTGGATTATTGTAATGTTTGTTGTAATGCTTGCTTTAATTTCTATACTTTTCCCCCCATTCCTTTCTCTTTTTAGCTAGAGAATACATTTTTTGATGCATCTGCAAGCTATAAGCTCTCAGGAGAAGGTGCTGGTAACATTTTTACTGTAAATGGCAATGGGGATATCGTTGTCAATACAAAGTTGGACCGGGAGAAGAAAAGTGTCTACAATCTCACAGCTTCACTAAACTTAAAAACCGGAGGACAGCTTGACAAGGATGATACATTTATAATAGTGGTCATGGATATTAATGACAATAGCCCTGTGTTTCCACCTGACATCTCTGGATCCATCAGTGAATCTTCTAATGCAGGTAACGGGGTGGCCATGATGTCCATGTGTGGACAACTTTACAAGACTGAAGAACTATTATGTAGTACACCTTGATGGATTTATGAAATGTGGATTTTGTTTGTTTGTAAAATATGATTTCATTGTATGTTTAAATTTTTGCACACATTATCTTTCTAGGATCTATAGTAATGACAGTAAAGGCAACTGATGCTGATGATCCCACCACTCAAAATGGCATGATTGGGTACAAACTGCTGAATGGGACCGATCTCTTCAACATCAACAATGGAGGTTTGCAATTAGAAACTTTGGGGTCATAAAATCTATCTATCTATCTATCTATCTATCTATCTATCTATCTATCTATCTATCTATCTATCTATCTATCTATCTATCTATCTATCTATCTATCTATCTATCTGTCTGTTTCTGTTTACTTGTTTCTGTTTTAGCTGAATTTTTAGCAGCCATTACTTTAGTCTTCAGTGTCACGTGATCATTCAGCAATCATTTTAATATCCTGATATGATGCTCAAAAAATATTTTTTTGAAAACAGTTGTGCTGCTTAATAATTTAGTGTTTATTGTTGTTGTTTTTTATTAATAGAAAATTAAAAAGGAAGAATGTTCAGCAGCATTTATTTGAAAAATATAAATATTTTGTAACTTCTTGAATGTAAAGTTTGTTTTATATTTAGGTGTAATCAGAACAATGACAAGCAGCCTTGACCGAGAGAAACAGAGTCAGTATCTAATTGCTATACAAGCCAAAGACATGCCAAATGTTATTAATACTGGGAATTCTGCTTCTACGATTGTGACTATCAATATTAATGATGTAAACGACAACATTGCCACCTTCAAAACAGGTAAGTTGACTGTAAAAGCTGTAGCGAAATTTAGCAAAGACACACTGCATGCACACTAGACTATTTTTCAAATCTTTGTCAACAGAAAGTCTTTTTTCTCCGTAGGTGAATACCATTTTAATGTAAAAGAAGACAGCAAACCTGGACATACAATTGGCACATTAGGAGTGGAGGACAAAGACGAGATACAAAACAAAGATCCTTCTTTTACTGTACAAGATCAATTTGATGGAGTGTTTGGCATTAAACTAAATAATGAGAAAGATGGAATTCTTAGCCTCAAAGTGGTAAGCATTTCAAGCTTCACTACTAAACAAGCTTCAAGGCAACTTGAAAGTTAAGACTTAGCAGTGCTTTTAATTATATCAATTAAAGTTGACATTTTATCTCTCAGCATTAGAATTATTGTTTTGCTAATTCTTTTCTCTAATCACTCACAGCCTCTCGACTATGAAACGGAGAAGATGCACAAGTTTAGTGTAAATGTGTTAGAGCACACAGTGTCTAAATCACCAGATAGACAAGGACCCAACCTGCAGACGAAAGCCCAAGTTTTCATCAATGTAATTGATGTTGACGAACCACCTGTTTTCAACCAAACTGAATACAAGTTCAGCATCTACGAGGGCCCGTTCAAGACTCCAATCATTGGAGCTGTTTCAGCAAAGGATCCAGATCAAAACGGTTACAAAATACGGTATAAACTGATATTTGTATTCATCAAAAAAGAATGCCTTCTGTGATTTGCTGTACTGTCATAAACATTATAGTGTAAACAGATCAAAATGGTTTCATCTAATGTTGACATTTGATCACTCTAGGTACTCTATTGAAGACCCAAACTCTCCTGTAGCTGTGGATCTTGTGCAAGGACATCTATCCTTAAAGAAGCAACTAGACAGAGAGGACAAATCCTCCTACATCTTCCAGATTACAGCACAGGAGGATGTGCCAAGTGGTAAGACACACCTTCATTTTTCCCACATTTTACAAACTGTGAGATAAAACAAATGTGTGAACTATGTGAATGTGAATTATTTTTCAGGGAAAAAGTAGTGTTTTATATTCATATTAAGCACTATTAATTTATATTTGTAATAATTTTAACATAAGCTTTTAAATAAAAACGTATTTACCACGAGGATCATTAATTCAGCTAAGTGTGTCTAAACCTTTAATGTTTGTGTTTCCAAAATACGGGATGATTTTAGTTGTGATTTCAGTCTTATTTATATTCTGGAGGGTCCACAAGCTCACTGAATTAGCGCTGGTTAAATTATCTGTTAATCAAAGATTTGGTTTAACAAATCCAACAGAATGTGACTTTTAGGAACTGTTTTGTTTTGCTGTGCTAAATATGTGTATTTTCAAGAATAATTTGATTTAATTAGAAATTAATATTGTAGCAAAAACATCTTTACATATTTACCAAATAACCCCAGCCAAGTAACAGCAATATTAACAGACAAATGTTTTTTTAATAGTAGTAGGTTTAACCAAATTAAATATAATAAGCATCATCAGCATTAGTATGTTCATCCGTATTATCATCATTATTATGATCAAGATCATTGGTAAATTTGTGTGTGTGTGGGGGGTGTCTCTGAATCCTCAGGTCTAAAGTCCTATGCGCTGGTTCATCTGAAGGTTCTTGACATTAATGACAACCCACCAGAACTAACTAACAGGAGCCATGTGTATGTTTGTGAGAGTGATAAACCCGGAACAGTAAGGAGTCGCTTGAACACATTTCACATGAACAATTGTTTTTTATAATGATTTTCCTTTAGCTATGTATTTTTAGATAATCCATCATTTATTACCCTCTTGCAGATCATTGGGACTGTTGGTGCCTACGACAAAGATGAAAATCCAGGCAGGTTCCGCTTCACTCTGGCAAAAAGGAGCTTGAACTTCACCCTTCATGATAATGGAGGTGAGTTAAATCATGTTCACTGCAGTTGGTCAACGGAGTGGTTCTAATCAACTTTAATCAGCCACTCTACCCTTATAGATATAGGATAATGTCTAATATCTAGTTTCAGCGCTGGTAAAATGTCATGAATGATATTAAGACTGCTCTATCCGTAGTTCTCTGTATACTCCAAAGCAAAGCAAACTAACTGCTTATTCCTAAAGTAATCAGGCATAATAGGAATAGGACAAAACCCACCAAAATACTGTAAAATGCATTAGGTACAAGCTTTCTAAAAGCAGAAGCCATGCACAATGAATCTATGATCTGACACTCCATGTTCTAAATGTGCCAGACTGAAGAACATTTTCAGAACACTGTGGTTTCTTTCCTCACAGCTGCACAATGAACTAATGTGATGGTTTACTATTTTAAACTGCCAGAATCAGGAAAGCAAAGTAGTTTATGTTTTTAAAGTAGAAATGTTTTTTTTTTTTCATATATAAGCTTATTAAACCGATTTAAGAGGGATCATGTAACACAGACGATTGTTAAAAAAAATCCAGCTTTTCCATCACATGAATAACCTACATTTTAATATCTATTAAAATGGAAAACAGTTGTTTTAGTTGAAGTTCTAATAGTAATTTAACAATGTTACTATGTTATTGTATTTTATGATAAATAAATGCAGCCTTGGTGAGCACTTTCAAAAACAAACAAAAAAAAAATCCACAAACATGTTTTCATTCATAAGTGTAATATATAAAAGAATTACATTTATTTTATCTGTGTATTCAAGCGACAACAGAATGTTGCTTTTTACAATTGCAACTGACTTTCCTCAAAATGTGCTGGAAGACTATTTCAATTTAGGCCACATGAATGTCAAAGTGAAGATTTACTCTTCCTACTATTGTGTGAAATGAGATATTCTTAGGCCTGGTTGCATTGAATTGTCACAAGAATCTCAGCAACATTTCCCTCCAAGCATCAACAGAAAACAAAAGCAGAGTCCAATGACAACAATAGCACTGCTGATGAAAATTGTTAGCTTGCACCTGTGGCATACACAGTTCAGTTCAGTTTCCCCTGAATAAGAGTGAAATTAATGACTGCATCTCTTCATTTATTAACATTTGTTGTAGATAACACTGCGAGCATTAAGCTGAAGCAAGGCGGTTTCAGTACAGAGCATACAGGGGAACATGTGCTAGAAATCGAAATCACTGATGGAGGGACACCAGAACAGAAGAGCATTAACCTCCTCCAGATTAAAGTGTGCACGTGCCAGACAGAACGACGGGTGGAGTACTGTAAAGCCTACGCCCGCAGCGGAATGAGCGTCAGCGCCCTCTTAGCCATTCTTCTCTGCATCATCACCATCCTGGGTACATTTACATGCATCTCTTATCTCACTTGTTTTTCTTATTTCAATGCTTCTTTCAGGCCAAATACTCCTCCCTTAGTGTTTTTTTTTTTTAAATAAAAAATAAACACATTTTAAAAAAAGAAGCAAACACATAATTTAATCAAGCCCAGAAAAACAGATTATGCAGGATTCATGACCTGAGAGGAGCATGGTTATATTAATCATACATGTGAACATTTTAAATCCTTTCTTTGAGGAAAGATTTTTCTCCGTAATTTCCCAAGTGGAGACTCTGTATATTTTATTCAACATTTAAGATCCTTTAAGTGGTCTTGTTGAGTCGCTTAGCTCCATGTTTTCATTGTCATTGTTAGTTAGTGTACTATATATGATGAGAAAAAAAGATGCAAAAGCTGTCAGTGGGGCAGTACCCAGTACATATTTTTCTTATTTACCACTTTAGGGCGCATATTAGTACTTTAAAGTGAATTATTACTTCACCTAACATACTAAAAGTACATACTAAAAGTAAAATAAAAAAGGTACCACCTCAGTGACAGACTACTTATTTTTCCTGAAAGTGTGAGATGATATTTTGCTTTAACGTCTCTACAACTTTTCCAAAGTAGAGGTTTGTTCTTGCAATTCTAGATGTGAGAAACAAGCCAAGAGTGATGACAATTAAGACAAGCCACTTCTCTGCAGTCATCAGATATATGAGAAGTGTTGAAGTATTCTGAAGTTCACAGACCCCCGTGATAATAAGAGACTTGCTTTTCAACACCACCTTATGTTCATTTCATTTGTTTGTTTATTTATAGACAAACGAAGGCTGTTTGAAACTTGTTGTCAATCAATATTTGTGAGTTTACATTACATAAATAAACCAGGAAGATGTTTAAATTATTAAAAGAAAGAAAGAAAGAAAGAAAAGAAAGAAAGAAAGAAAGAAAGAAAGAAAGAAAGAAAGAAAGAAAGAAAGAAGGAAAGAATGATATTGTGTATTTCTTTTATCTTCTTAGTCATCGTCATCCTCATTGTGTTGCGGAGGCGCTATCAGAAGGAAGTTTTGGTGACCAAGTCTTCTGGCGAGCTCCACGAGCAGCTGGTGAGATATGACGAGGAAGGCGGTGGAGAAATGGACACAAACGGTTATGACGTCTCTATCCTGTCCTCCGCTTGTCACGACAGCAGCTTTCGACCCGGCACGGGGCCTTCGCTGTACGCCGTGGTGAAGAAACCATCTACTTGTAAGGATGACATGGCCGTGATGATCGAGGTGAAGAAGGATGAGGCCGACCATGACCGTAATGGGATTCCCTACGATACTTTACACATCTACGGCTATGAGGGATCTGAATCCCTGGCCGGTTCCCTCAGCTCTTTGGACTCATCCTCCAGTGGGTCCAATCTGGACTACGACTTCTTGCATGAGTGGGGACCTCGTTTCAGGACCCTGGCTCAGCTCTATGGAGTAGACGGCTCGGACTCCGATAACTCCGACGGATCCTACTGAAGGCCAGGGTCATCAGGTAGCCATCGTCCCAGGAGGACACATAAGCATGAGACTGCTGTCTTCTCTTCATGGGACTTTTTGTAAGGGTCCCTTTAAGAAAGGGATAAACAAGTGCCAATACTTCTTTCATTCATGCATAGTTATGACATTATGATGAGCACTACTGTTTTTGTAATTTTCATAGAATAAGTGTAAGTTAGTAGTTTTGTCCGGGTGGGTTTTGTATAAAACAGTATTGAACACTGGTTGGACAAATTCTCTGTCAGCAAATCTGATTTAATTTTAACACAAAATATCTGTGTTCATTTTATGAAGGATTTTTTATTTGTTTTGCGTGTATACTGTCAACCCAATCTCATGGGAAAACATAATTTTACGGTTTGGCAACTTGGTGGTGAATTCGTATGAATTTGTATGATTAGATTCGTACGAAAATACGAAAATATTACCCACCCCTAAACCTAACAGTAACATAAAACTGAGATTATACAAACAATATGAATTTGCAACCAAACTTAATAGTTACAAGTAGCAATGAGATTGTGTTGTCCTTAATATGTTTTACATTGTTTTGTTTTTTTTGCATCTTGTATTCCTATAAAAATCCTCTGTGTGTCAGTTTATGATTTTTTATTTTTATGAAAGTGTTTTCTGGATTCATAGTCAGTGTAACTGCATTGTTCAGCAGACTCTTCTCATCAGGAAAACTACTGTATTGCCATGGGGGCAACAAAGGAAGTGGTGATAACTGTACTTTGAAAGAATTAAAGGCTACTCCAAGTGTATTTGACAGGAATCATCAGCACATCGATTGTTATGAGTAAAGCCCAAATCTCAAAGGTCCACCAATTGCAGGCAATTGCAGACGTCTCAGGAAATATGCAGTGAGTTGTATGCCTGTTGAAATGTGAGAAGTGGTCTGGATAACTGTATTACCAAGTGAATCATAAGTGGGGCTATATATTTAACATCGCTATTTAACTTGTTAAACATTTTGATGATAGTTAAAACCTAAATATGTAACAGGCCAGCCACTGTCTTGACAATATTCTTTGTCTTTCATTCAAGACTAAATAGACAAGAGGATCTCCTTTCATTGAAACAAATGTAAACCATCTTGGTATACCTTAAATATTTACCTCTGTGCACAAATTCTACCCTGTTTCCCCATTAACCACGGGCACAATATGTGGAAGCCACCTTCTCCCTTTCCTGTAGGGAATTACACGCCAAGCACTCTTCTCCCAACATGAGCAGCTCCGTCACTGAAATGTCAACTTCCTGTCTATGTGAGCACAAGGAAACACACTTCCTGTTCCCTTATCTTTTAAGTGAAGGAACAGATTGAAACCTTTTTCCTGTTTTTTCGTCTTGGAGGGATAAAGAAAGAAAACTTAGGAGAGCAGGAAAATGATAAAGAACAACATAAATCTCGCTGTAATTGAAGGCATTGTCCTTCAAGACAAACGGTGCTGCTCTTGAATGTTTCTTTTTTCTTTTCTTTTTTTCCCACCATACAATTTAATAACTCTGTATTTATCTTTTTCTTACATTATTTTAGAGACATGTCTTACAATGTGTATGTGTTATTCTGCTTGTAGAATTAGATGTGCAATCACTAGAGTATGTAGCTACTGGGCAAAGACTTTTACAGTAAATTAAAATCAGATAGACTGTACATCTTCTCATGATGGAAATGATCCATCATGTTTCTCAAGAAAAACAATGTATAGAAAGTTGAAGAAAAACTGGAACCGTAATTAAAATTGCCTTCACTTGATAGCCTATGTGATTGTTCGTTATTGTTATCATATTTCCTGTAGGTATGTATGCTTTGAAATAGCAGGTTATCGACATTATGGCCAGTTTAAAGTGTTTAGTTTGTTGAATGAAAATTTTTCTTAACAAACAAAAGTGTCTGAGATTTGATGGGAAGGTCCAGTAGATGTCAGTGTTAGGCAGTCAGACTAAACATTTCAGTAGGCCTATGGTTCTTATGTGTGTGTTAAGAGGGACAAAAAGATGTGCCTTTTTTCTATTGTTAAAAATATTATTTTTGTTTTCAGTTTTGAAACTGCCAATTTTGTCTCTGAATAATAAACTTCCATAAAATAGTTTGTATCCTTAATATTAAATACATTGTAGAAAAACGTACATTTTTATGACAAAAAAATGTATTTGCTGAACAATGTGTGTGTGTCTCATTAAACTGATGTTGTAGCAGATGGTGCTTTGGGGTGAAGTTCAAAATGTCTGTTGTGTATCGCACAGACAAACAGATCACACAGATAGCGGCATGTTAGCGGAAATTCCACAGTGATGTCACGCCTAACACATCTGTGAGACACCCAGCTGGGACTTCCTGAGGCGGCATACTCGGCCCTTCATAGTATATACAACGTAATGGCTTTCTTACAATGAACACAGAGATAATGCAAAATAATAGAGGAAAAATGATCAAATAGCCTACATATTCATCAAAATAAATCGGACGCTAATGTGATTTATCATCACAATGTTCTTGTATAACCCATGTTGTCTTGTATAACCCAGTACCTATTACTATCTTCAGTAGCCCTAGTTACACTACTGTTCTAAAATTCTTCTTTGGAAAAAGTATTTAATGCTCGCCAAGTCTGCATTTATTTGTTTAACAGGTGTCATTCAAAAATAATAATTTTAATCCACAAAAATGGTAATACTTCAATGAAGTTCAATTAATTGACATAATGTGTTGGATATTATTAACTGATAATGTACAAAATTTTACAGCATATGTTATTCTAGGTCAAGTATCATTTATAAACATTAATATTAAAGATATAAAAAATCTATACAAGCAGAACAGTTTAAATGTTGGTGGCCGGTCTTTTAGGCTGCATTTATTTGATATACAGTAAAACAAAAAAATAAGACATTTTTAATTTTTATATATTTAAAATGTTATATCTATCTGTCTGTCTGTCTCTCTGTCTGTCTGTCTGTCTGTCTGTCTGTCTGTCTGTCTGTCTGTCTGTCTGTCCGACTCTCTGTCTGTCTGTCTGTCTGTCTGTCTGTCTGTCTCTGTCTGTCTGTCTCTGTCTGTCTGTCTGTCTGTCTGTCTGTCTGTCTGTCTGTCTCTGTCTGTCTCTGTCTGTCTGTCTGTCTGTCTGTCTGTCTCTGTCTGTCTGTCTGTCTGTCTGTCTGTCTGTCTGTCTGTCTGTCTGTCTGTCTGTCTGCCTGTCTCTGTCTGTTTGTCTGTATGTCTGTCTGTCCATCCCAAGAAACATTACATTTTTACTCATCATAAATGTCAAAACAGCTTGTGCTGCTTAATATTTTAGTGTAAACTGTGATACATTTCTTTTCAGGGTTATTTAATGAACAGAAAGTTTTAAAGAACAACATTTAATTGAAATATAATTATTATGAAACGATATGTATTAACTGTCACTTTTGGTTTGTTAAATGTGTCCTTGCTGAATAAAAAGTAGGATACATATTTATTTATTTATTTATGGGCTTGCTTACATCAAATAACTGTAATTTATTAGGTGAGATTCCACCTGGAAAACCCATTCATGATAAAAAAGACAAAATACAGATATGATCAAATATATGAAGGCAATGTATTAATCATTTATCGATCACTTATTATATTTTGAAGAAAACAATCTTCACATCAATTGTAATTTGACCACGTGAACACAAGAGGACAGCACAATATCATACAGTGAAGGGACGATGAAGACTGGCCTGTTTTGAACAGCTTGAATACAACAAAACAAAAATAAAGAGCATCTTTTTACATTGCCATATAATGTTTTTTTATTTTATTTATTATTTTATTTGTTGGAGATTTGTGATCTGCAGCCATATATTTAGTTTTCAGAGAAACTGAAAATACATTAAGGCATCAACTATTTTATTTCACTTCTTACAATTTTACGTACCTGCAGATTCAGGATTGTTGAAAAGTTATAGGTCAGTAAAATGTTTAGTTTTATTAATTTATTTTTATTTTAAAGATTTTATATTTTTATTAGGATGCAATAGATTGATCAAACGTGACAGTAAAGACATTTATATTGTTACAAAATAATCTTATTTCAGATTATATTATTTTTACCTTTATATTATTTCTATTCACCATTCTTACTATGATCTTCACAAATAATAATAATAATAAAACAGAACAACTGTTTTCTATATTGATAAGAATAAGAAATTAGCACCAAATCAGCATATTATACCACCTTGAAAATACAAGGTTCTATTCAAGGTTGTGAGCAGTTTTGAGATATTGAGCTTCAAAGTGTTTGCGATAGAACCCTTTTTGTTTTCTAAAAAAGGCATGTCTCCAGCTTACAAAATATTGATCACATAATGTAAATAAGTCACAGAATAAGAATATGTGAATAACTCAAATAGAACCATATAATTCCAAGGCAACGATTAGAATAATTTCTGAAGGTTCATGTGACACTGAAGAGTGCTTGTTAAAAAAATCAGCATTGCCATGACAGGAATAAATTATATTTTTTACATTATATTAAAGTAGAAAGCACAATATTACTGTTTTTGTGTGTGTCTGTCTTTCTGTCTGTGTGTGTGCGCGTGCGTGCATGCGTGTGTGTGTGTGTGGGTGTGTGTTTGTGTGTATTTCTAAATGCAGACTTGGTGAGCATAAAAGACTTATTTCAAACAGCAGAACGAAGAATTATGGTACATTTGATCCTTCCTAACAAAATAGAGGTACAGTACACTCTGATTTACAGTACACTCAGACTCATCTGAGATCAGTACAATCTTTAAGCATGTATGTTCCATCTTCCCTTGTCTCCTCCATTTTGTACACACAGATAAATGACTTTGGAAAATAAATGGATTCTATTTAATGCCTTAAGAAGCAGAAAGGTAAGAAGAAAAGGGAAGGAATTGGAATGGTCAGCAAATCCAATGAAATCCCTTTACCTTTTTTTAACCTTTATCATATATCTTCTCTTTCTCAGAGTGTATTTTTTAATAAATATACCTCTTCTTACAATAATGAAAAATGTAGATTGGCTCCACTAAAGATTCCAGCACAAGAATGTTATATAACCTCATTCAGAACACTTGTCCCTGTCACGTTCCCTCTCCCTGTCCCAGCAAGCCACAATGTACCTTCCACTCTAATGCCCTCACAGAGAGTTCAATCAGATGTCTTCCTTGGCTTACGTCATGTAGATGTTACACACTCACACTATCTTTCGCACAGACACACCAGGGGACACCTGCATACAGGTATGTCTCTTTCAGTCTCTTGTGTATATGTGGATCATGATCTTTGGTCTTTTTAGTAGCAGTAGCAGCAATACCGGGAATTTGAAGCAACAATGTAGCCTACACTTGTCAGCTGCGCACTTAAAAATAAAAAGAGGCTTTTCACAGCAATATAAAGGAACCATTTGGGTTTCCCCAAAGAACGTTTCAGTGAATAGTTCTTAAAAGAATAATTATAAAGAACATTTTGGGCTGTGGAAAGGTTCAATGGATGTTAAGGGAAAGATTGATAAATAACTGTTCTTTTTTTTAAGTGATTCTTTTAATGAGATCTCATCACACTCTACGTCCAAGCCCTTTGTACCATATTGAGTCATACTTAATGTATTATACAACCTTCAGCAACTAGAATGGGAAAAAATGAAGGAAAGTAAAATAAATGTGTTAATGAGCACACAAGGCAAAAAAATATTAATGTCCTTAATGTAAATTGTCCTTAAACTTAAATTTAATGTAGCCTGTTAGAGTGAATTAGGGCAATGTGGGACACTTCTTTGATTTCTCAGAAGAGCAATAATATGTAAGCACTGTGACAAGATAGTCTAATGCAATACACATAGCAAGTTATTATTATTATTATTGATTTTATAATAAATAAAACTTCTGTAGAATAATACAAATAGAAAAGACTAGTGTTAAAGGGTCATTTTTGTTGTTTTGTTTTTAATAAATAAAAAGAAAACGAGAACAGAATAGAACAGAAATAAATAGAGAGTGTTTCTGTTAGAAGGTCAGGGTTTTTTGTGTTTTATTTTTGGTAACATTTTAGAATCTGGAACATATTCAATATTAACAAGGATGTTTCCTTCAATAAACTCATAATTTGCTGCTTATTAATTGTTAGTAAAGTTGTTAAGTTTAGATATGGCTTTGGATTAAGGGATTTAAAATACAACAATGCAGAATAAGGCATTAATAGGCCTATGTGCTTTATACTACTAATAAATGGCCAATAAATAAGTAATTTGCTAATAGTGAGAGAGAAAAGGAAAGAACAGCTAGTAGATAGAATAGAAACAGAACACTGCATCAACAGACACTAGTTGTGTTTTGTAAGATCAGTGTGCATGTTGTTGGCATCTGTTGCATTGGTCAGTGTTTGTTTTTGCTAATTTAACATGTTGAATCGCCGTTTGTCATATCTTGGAATTTCTGACAAGTGATGTACCGTAATCCAATGACAGTGTAAACTAGCCTTAAAAGAAAAACTCTTCAGCCTAATTCAAATCCATGTCTTCTGAGTTTTTAAATGCACTAGTGGTTCATCATGTGAGAAATATTTAAATACAAGTAATGTATACCAACTAAACAGCTGGTTTACTGAAACTGAGAACCATTCTCACACTCAAGGCAGACCATTATTCCCAGTATGCAGACATACAATTTGAAAGTGGCTACCCTAAAACAGTGGATTTCAACCCTGATTCTGGGGACACACGGCACTGCACATTTTACATGTTTCCTTTATTTAATACACCCGATTTTGATCATCAGCTCGGAAGGTGAAAGCTCTGCGAACTGAACTGAGTCTGTCAGATAAGAGAGACAGCCTAAATGTGCAGTTCTGGTGGTCAACAGTACTGAAAACCACTGTACTGGAAAATACTTTTTTACTGTCAATGTGACCACAAATACATGTACAGCTCTGAAATTCAAATATGCAGAACTTTATAAAAGGCTTATACATTTTAAGTATGATAATAATAACAGATGTCTTTTCAGTAAGTTATGCAAAGCAAGTGATGTATGGTGCAGCACGGCTCATGCCAAAAGCGAGGGGCTGTTGAGATTTGAAACAAGCAATGGCAATTTATCTAATGGCGTACGCACATTCTGTTCCCATTTATATCTGCTGAGCTGTTGCATTCTCAAATCCCAAAGGTGAGATCTTGTACTAGTATGAGAAAGTGATTCACACTTGCACTTAGAAAATGCTGACCTGCTGTACTATACCTCCTCTGAGATTTAACAGCTGCAAAAAGACATGTAAAGTGAAGGGGCTTTCCTGAGTTGCATGTAAGCCACAGTAAAATTATAATGACAACTATAATGTTGTATCAGATCACAGTGTTGTCTTTCCTCTTTCCTCTGGGAACAAAAATCCAAATGTGAAGCTCCTTGTGCCATGACCATCCAATACTTCCATCTATTGCTATTTATACAGTCTTGTTTTCTGAAGACACAAGTAGTTGGTTAATGTATAACTGCTTTTGCAGATGTGTTGTGTAATCATTTATGGCTTTTTACTTACTGGCAATGGAGTAAAAAAATCATCATGTTATATTTCTGTCATTTGTGCTTTTTCCCCCCAATTATCTAACTGAAATAAGCAACACACGTCTTGAACATTTTGTCATAATGTCATTGTGTGCAATTGTTTGGAAATAAGCTTCAATATTAATGTGCATAACATGTTTATTCACAAGTTGTGTTGTATGGAGTCCAGCACATGTGGAAAAATAAAATAATAGACAGTGTGGCTATTTTTGTCCACAACTTAATAATTTGTGGTCATGTTAATTTATTTTAATTGTGGTCACGATTGAACGATTTGTAGGCCTCTGTGTTGAAATTACATGCATAGGTTATATTGCCAGTATGGTCAAGGGATTTCTAATTCCTAGCATGTTTTGCATGTGACTGGTGGGAAGAGTAAATGTAAAGTTGAAAAATGAGGCACTGCATGTGTTTTTGAACAAAATAAGAAAGAAGATGTTGTTTACTGTTCTGTTAAGTTGAAATTTAGAAAGATCCGTGTTAAAGTGTCGTTTGAGAGTTATAGAGACCGTTATAGGCTGATGACAGTTGCTCCATTTATTGAATGGCCTTTTACTGTAGGCTACAGTATCAACTATAAGGTTATGACTTTTCTCTCTTTGTATGTCTATTTATGCTGAAATATATTATTTACTCTCCCAGTAGGCTATGTCTGTAGTGAGTGCAGTCTCTCTCTCTCTCTCTCTCTCTCTCTCTCTGTCTGCATAATGGCACAGCATCACCTGCCCTCATTTCTTTATTCAGAAAGCCTCATGAAGTGCCGGGAGACTCAGCCATGAGGTGGCGAGGATACAGATGCATCAGTTGTTTACTGTGATTTTTTACCGTCGCTGTAATGAAAGTGCCGCGATCAAGTAAGAAATCGTTTTGGATTCGGAGTAAAACGGCGTTTGCGCAGCTCTGTCAGATGATTTGATGTAGCCTAGTCTGAGATCTGTGGCACATCCATGTATAGAAAAGACAACACGACCGCGTCAGACATTTAGACATGTCGAGGAGATGAATTTGCAGAATTGTGGTTAAACATGTCTGAGGAGGTTAGCAGAGAAAAAATCAGATGCAGCTCTAAGTCCTTATGGGCTTTTTAGAGCAAACCGAGAAACACTGACGTTCAAGTTGCATGGGGCTATTTTCTTCTCTGCGAGCGGGTAAGTAGGTTACTTCACCTGTTCCTTACCTTAAAGTCATATCTCCACACAGTGTTCTCGCTTTACACTGTTTCACAGACTCTGGTCTGTTTACGCTGAAATAGACACTAAAATATGTTGTCAGGTAACCTAAAATTTGCTACATGTGAACACTATTAACTGTTTTGTCAATATATTAAAATACTGAATCAAACTGATTACGTTAGGATACACAAATCAAAGTATTTTGGTAGCTAACAAATGCATGTTTAGTTATTTTTAGTTAATCTTCGTCTTGTTTCACGTAATATGCACACACTGGTTTAATAGCTTTCCAAATGGTTGTTTTATCTTAAAAACAGACCTTTATTAGTATTTAAATTAAAAGTTCAAATTATTGTGTGTAGTGCTTTTTGATCTATCTATCTATCTATCTATCTATCTATCTATCTATCTATCTATCTATCTATCTATCTATCTATCTATCTATCTATCTATCTATCTATCTATCTGTCTGAATTTCCATAAATTCAAGGTTCAAGGTTTTTTTATTTGTCACATTCTCAATTATACAGAATATAATCAGTAGTTTCGCTCAATGGACAGTGCAAAATATGTAACACAACACAAGAGGATAAACATAAATATAGGTAAAAAAAAAAATTATAAGAAAAAATAAAGAGTAAAATGTGCAATAAAATAAAATGTGCAATGCGTATACTGTGGACTTAATAAACAATAATATAAGCAGGGATGTGCAAGAGGAATGTGCAAACAGGTTGTACAGGGTATATACACACTTGATAATGTAATAGGAAAGGTCACTTTGTTGAATTATTAGCTAGGCTGCATGGTAGCTTGTTGCTCTAGTCAGTTGGTCTCCTTTGATTCTGAATGATTGCACCTGTCCTGCACACACACCTGAGATATCAAGATCCCATGAGATCAGCATCAACCCTGCAAGCAGGGATGTAGAATTAAAATAAAACAATACCTTATAATAATGATATGAAACAAATTTTACCTCATGCTTTCTCTCTGTCTGTCCCATTTTTTAAATTCTAGTCCTACTCCTGCACTGTCATCTTGTTTTCACTTCTTCAGATATAATCAAGGGTGGCAAGATTTACACCAAAACATGTGAGTATTTTTGTTTTGTTTGTTTGCATGTTTTCTCAAACACACTTGTGTGCACTGAATAATTAGGCAGAGAGTTTCTTTATCTGGAGGTTAGTGCGCTTTATGTATGTTATTAGATTATTAGAGGCTGTTCCATTTTAATCCTCATGTTGTGTAACTTGTGTTCATGAAAATGCTAATTAATGTTAGCATTAGCCAGTACAAGAAAACAAGAATAAGTTTAAAGTTTAAATTCCATTTTCATATTACAGTTGTGTTGTTTTTGTAAAGTATTTTATATGGTCAAATGCAAAATGTAAATGTATCACCAGTAGCCACCCACGGCACCCAGTATTGACTTTGAAGTCATAGATGAAAAATATGTAGTTGTTGATAGTTGTAGTTTAATGTAGATGATAAAGATGCTGTTCATTGCACAAATAACTATTTTCATAATCAAGCAGATCAATCAAACACTTTACAACTAATTTCTCAATATCAACTTGCAGAAAATACAAAAATAAAACTTAAAATATTTCAAATCTAAAATGATGTGTTTGTCTTGTAGTCAGACTAATGTTACCTTCTCATGCTATCGAAAAATTACTATTTCCCCCTTTTGTGATTACGTGATTTTAGCATTCAAATGCATTGTTGCCATATCACCATGTAGCCCAAGACTGGTTACCAACTGAAGCTAAGCAGGGCTGAGTCTGGTCAGTACCTGGATGGGAGACCTCCTGGGAAAACTAGGTTGTTGTTGGATGAGGTGTTAGTGGGAACAGCAGGGGGTGCTCATCCTGTGGTCTGTGTGGGTCCTAATGCCCCAGTATAGTGACGGGGACACTATACTATAAAAAAGCACTGTCCTTTGGATGAGATGTTAAACCGAGGTCCTGACTCTCTGTGGTCATTCAAAATCCCAGGATGTCCTTCGAAATAGAGTAGGGGTGTTACCCTGGCATCCTGGCCAAATTTGCCCATTGGCTTCTGATCATCATGGCCTCCTAATAATTTCCATACACCGATTGGCTTCATCACTCTGTCTCCACCAGTAAACTGGTGTGTGGTGGTCGTTCTGGCGCAATATGGCTGCCGTCGCATCATCCAGGTGGATGCTGCACATTGGTGGTTGAGGAGATTCCCCCCTTGTGTGAAAAGCGCTTTGAGTGCCTAGAAAAGCGCTATGTAAATGTACAAATTATTATTATTGATGTCAGAAAGAATAAAATGTTGCATCCCATTGGTTGACAATCGTATAAATACATGCTGATTTCACTGTTGATAAAACATACAAATATTCAATATGAATGAGACCTCAGTCTGAAAACTTTATCATTGATGATGTTACCTACCCACACATTTTGTTAATATTCAATTTATCCTGTTAAAATTTCCCAGTTTGACATGAAACACTATAAATAAAAAAAAAAAACATCCTTTTGGGACTCATACTTAAACCGATCCATCCTCTTGTTATGTGTCATTCTAAAAAAAAGTGAACATGCAACAGGATGTCCTTCGAAATAGAGAGTAGGGGTGTTAACCTGGCATCCATCCAACAGGCGCCTTTACTGCATACACAGGCGCCTCCTGACATACATTTTACATACACCGAGAACCTTCTTTGTTGTTTTTGTGATCACGCGCCCCACCTGAGAACCTTCTTTTTGTTGTGGTCGTTCTGGCTCATCCAGGTGTAGTCACTGTCCAGGTTATGGCTTTAAAGCACTCATTTTTGAGGAGTTCCCCATTAGTGTAAAAGCGCATTCTGATTGGTCGAGAAATATCGCATGTAGGCTAAAAAAGGCTTTTATTATTGGAAAAGAACTAAACATCTTGCAGTACATTTTAAACGATAGGAAATATAGCTGATTTGGCATGAAATATTGATGGAGCAGTGAATAGGTTCAGTACAAATAATTTGCTTTTGGAAAAGAGCTCTTCATATATAGCCTATAGATACACTACTTTAGCGACAAGACAAAGTAATGTAGTTGTTGTGGAAACAAATAATAAAGAATAGCATTGGCAGCAGCAATGGTTGTCGCCTCCACCATGTTTAAAGTCTAAGGCCCACCCAACTCTAAAACTTTGATATCAAAATGATCTCAGTTTCCCAGTAGTAAATACAACTTGAGAGGTGCTTTGGTACACAAGCTGAAGTGTCAAAGATGGTTAATTGGTGTACCAGTCTAGATAAATATCCTCAAAACTGACTTGATATGTTTTGGCTTGGAATGATGAACTTGTCATAAAGAATTTAAAGAGTCTGTAGTCATATGATTGAAATAAGGTGGGTGGTCACTGGGTGAGATGTATCCACAGGGCTTTTAAACATCTGGGTTGCTGTCGCTTTCTTACTCTTTCTCTCCTTTGATCTCTCTCATTCCTGCAGATGAGAACATCATCCTTCTTTGCAAAAAGGAGAAGGTCAGAATTGGAACCTGCTTGGTGGATCGTTTAAGATGTTACTATAAGAAAGACTGTGGCAGGGAGTACATGTTGATGAAACTGATTTGTTCAGGTAAGCAAAATGTCCAAATTTCAGTATTCTATAAATTTGCAATGTTTTCAGAGAGTGGAGATGTCTGTCATCCTTTACTGTCTCTTCCAGTCCATGATTTGTATCTCACCCATTGCTGGTGAGTTACAAGCACATCATGGAGTTATATACCACAATGTTACGCAGATTTAAAGAACAGTGGTTTCACACACTTGTAATGCTGTGACCAGTTTTATCCACAGGAATAAACAAACAAACCAAACTGTAGGCAGCTAGTTGGGGGTCGAGACAGAAACCATGGCAACGTGGCTCCAAGTTGTGATTCAACTGGGCTATCTTGACACTGAGTTGTTTTAAAGGGAGCCCTTTTTCTCCTCACTTTGCCTGGCAGCAGCCTAAATGAGCTCAGAGTTACAGCACAACAAACTATAAAGCATGTAAACGGCCACGCAGAGAGTGCCAGAAATGTCATCTAAGAATGAGAATTTAAATGGTTTCATACTTATATCTGACTGAGATACATCTACTCACTAAATTACATAAAGGCAGTTTATGAGCCATCAGGGATAGTTCTCTACCCTACCCTGTGTAAACAAATCCAATAAGAAATTAGTTTTGCTGGTCCATTTAATATGAGTAAAATGGTTTCTGAATGTTAATACGTGCCCAGGGGACTGCAGTTACTACTTTTCCTTGCAAATTTTTAATCAGAACCTCATCTTTTGCTATTGCTGTAATTATTATACAATAATAATACCATTACTGTGAAACCTAAGGCAATGCTTGTGATTATGTTACTGTTCTTTCACTGACATATAATCTTGTTTGCTAGACGCCACCGTCTTCTTTTAAACCTCTTTGTAAGACAGGCAACCCCCTTAGCCATAGCGCATTTAAGGCATTGCTAATTCAGACAGACCTTTGGGTAAACTGTTTACAGAGAGAGGAAGTTGTATTCACTTACACTTATGATGTCACAAGGCTCTCAATATGTAGCAAAATAACATGGCGATTGCATTTTGTTTAAACTCGAACAACCTTAAAAGTCACATATTGTCAAAGCTGAAATTTCCTGGCTTTTTTCATGATAACAGCGGTCTAGGGGATATGTAACTACCATTTAAGTTCCAAAACAGTCAGTCCACAGTAAAGCTCACACAGCCTGCATAAAGTAGCTGTGCCTTTTCACGAGCCGTTGTGACGTAAAAACGTGATGTCAGAACTACTGTCACCGCCTTCAGTCACCATCCCGAGCACCACCCACCATCCTTTTGCCAAGCCCCCAAACAGCATCGCGTCCATGCCATTGCTGAGCAATAACAACACGGACACATGTCGAAAAGGTTCACTTGACCAGATCGGACAACATGTAACGTCACACTCTCATTCAGAGGATGGACGATCTGACAGGACTGTTACAATGAGGTGAATCACGTCTAACATGTATAGTAAAAACATGCTCACTGTGTCTATCTAGTCATATAGAAGATGTAAATACATTTCAATTTCAGCAGGCAACATTTATGAAAATCTGGAATTTCAATAACTTGTGGAATTATCTCCCGTGCGCGGAGTTGTGATCCGGTGTTCCGGCACAGCTCCAGCACGGATTAATCTAATGGTTTGAGGTGAATGTGTAGTTGTCAGTCACTGCACCGGTGTGGATACTGTACTCAGGAATCACAGATTCTAGCCTACGTCTTGGAATATATGACTCAAATAACAGTTTTCACCGTATATTGCCATCTGAACAAGTAAGTAACAAGTCTGCTATGTTTATTCTGACCAACTGAGGAAATAATCATTACAATAAATTGCGCTACCAATGGTGATAAATGTAGCGATCGGTTAGCTCATATCACATCAAACCATGTAAATTATTATTATTGTTATACTTTATTCTCTAATTATTCATGTTAACTACATCAGTGTTGCGTGTCTATGAGTCTAGTGTGTATTAGCGTGTAGATTTCAATTTCTTTACAGTCTAATATCTAATTGTCATACAATTAGAATGTGTATATTAATAAATATATGAAATAAATAGTTTTAACCCAAAAAGCACACTATGCTCCTTTCAAACTGGTTTTCTTTAAAATACAAATCTAGTGTGATCCCAGGCTATCTGTAATCAGAAGCTCATTTAAAACTGGAATATCATTTAATTTCATTCACATGTGTTTCATAAAAACATAATCCTTTCTTTACTTTTCACAATCCACCATTAAAATGATACATTTCATTATTCTAGCTGCTGTGAGATAAGGCTAAACGATGCACCGCCTGCAGGATCCTCACATACGATAGCCTACTAGCCGGGACAACTTCTTTATGTTTACAGACGTGACGTAATGATGCAGTGCCATGCTTGAATCTCCGCGAAAACCTACCCATACCACTCAAATTAGAAAACATTATTATAAGCTAACCGTTGTGAATCGGGCGATAGTAAGGCAATAGTTTTGAACACTGGCTGGTTATGTGATTTCTCAAATATGGATTTCAGATCATTTTTAACCAATAGAGACAAACATACTGTTAATTAATGGTATATGCTATATACTGTTCATTTTATTACATTTTTAATACTCATGTTTAAAATCAGATTTGTTGTGAAAAACTACATTACACATGCTGCTGTACAAAAATATCACCAATCAGAGAGTCACGGTTAGCAAATGGTGCTAAAAGGAAATTACGTATTTGAGTTGGTCTCGTTATGCTGTCAAAATACTATATTATTTTTGCATATATTCTGTATAAAGTTTATTGCAAAATATATATAATTTATAAAAATTCACTGCAAAAGTTTGGGATCAGTAAGATTTTTTATGTTTTTTTTAAAGAAGTATCTTTTGCTACATTTATTTGATCAAAAATAGAGAAAAAAAACAGTAGTATTGTGAAATATTATTACAATTTAAACAACATTTTTCTATTTTACTACACTTTATTATACTTAAAAATATATAATTTATTCCTGTGATGTAAAGTTTTGGAACCTGTGATACTTTTTCAGGATTCTTTGATGAATAAAAAGGTTTAAAAAACAGCATATTTATCATATAAATATTTTCTAACAGTATTCCTTTGCTATCACTTTTTATCAATTTAACACATCCTTGCTAAATATAAGTATTAATTTCTTTAAATTCTTAAAAAAATGAAAAGATGACTGATCCCAAACTTTTGAACGGCAAAGTATATTGTTTATATAGATTCAATCAATAACTTTAAATTAATAGTTTTATATTTCTCCATCGATTTTATTTTGATTATGTCATTCACATTGTTTTGGAGGTATTTTCCCCTACACACATTCAACTGTGTACAATTAAAAAAAGTACAATTTTGTCAAATGTTCAAATGCTCTTTTTGCTTCAAATATAAGAAACTGTGATGTGATTCTCCTCATAGCTTGTTTTTTTATCCCTATGGAAAATGTGGGCAAGCACTAATGCACTCTTTGAAAATTGTCTTTCTTTGGAAATTGTTGCATCTTGTTTGTTGTTGTGCTGTGTTTCTTAGGAAATATGCACATAAATAAGTAGAGAATGATGCTCTGTGACAAACAAGTGACAAAGATCATATCGAAATATAAGCAATTTCTATTGCAATGTATTAATGCATGTATTTATTGAACTACATGAATTCATTAACATGGATATTTTTCATCATTACTATTGTCAGACTCTTTCAGAGTGAATTTTCATGAGGTAGTGGTGTGTGTATGAAGAGATCCTGTTGTACCTTAAAATATTGAAATGTACTGTATGTATGTGCCCTGCTGCATTTCCCAGATATTAAAATCTGATGTACAATGCAGAAGCTTGCAGGTAGCAGGACCCTGTGTCCTTGTAAATGCACTCACATAAAGTAGTGCTTTCTAGACAATCCCCTCAATTCACTCTGATACATGATACATTGCTCATCTATCCAACACTTTAAATGTCACGGTAGCCCTGTGGTCCCTGCAGCCAGCTTTTCCCCTGGCTCCCAGTCGTGCAGCGGAAGAAAACAACAAGAAACAAATACTGATAAAAGGCTACATCTTTTTGGCTGTCAAGGACCAAAGGACAAAGAAGCACTATAAAAGATCATAAAAGTAGCCCATCCAACATGTGCGTTATATTCCAGTTCATCTGAAGCCAAACAAAAGATATATATGAAGAATTGACTTCAGGGTGCAGGGTGTTATTCACTGAAAAGCTTCATTATCAAATCTTATGGACCACTTTTATGATACTTTTTTATACTGCCTTCTTTCCTTCTTGTAGCATGACAACCTCAGTTCTCATTCACCTACATTATCATTTCAAAGTTTGGCATTGGCATGATTGTCAATGTTTTTGAAAGATGTCTCGGATGCTCACCAATACTTTTTATTTTATCAAAGATAAAGTAAAACAGTAATATTGTAAAATATTATTACAATTTAAAATAACTGTTTTCTATTTTAATATATTTTAAAATGTTATTAATTCCTTTGATAGGATAATTTTCAGCACAATTACTCCAGTCTTCAGTGTCACATGATCCTTCATAAAATCATTCTAATATGCTGATTTGGTGCTCAATAAATTTTTATTATAATCAATGTTATTGTTATCAATGTATAATTAATTAATTGAATTTAAATTAAACAATATATAATGTAAAACAATTATACAAGTGTTCCTGTGGCTCAGTGGTTAGAGCATTGCATTAGAAGCGCAAAGGTTGTGGGTTCAATTCCCAGGGAACACATACTGACACTGCACTGTAAGTCGCTTTGGATAAAAGCGTCTGCTAAATGCATAAATGTAAATATCAATCTTATACAATATAACATTACAAATGTCTTTACTGTCACCTTTGATTAGTTATACTTGCTGAAAAACATATATACAGTACACACACACATAATGAACAATGATCATTGCGCCCCATTCCGCCCCCTTTCCAGTGGTGCTCTTTTGTTCCTCAAAAGGCCAATTTCATGTGCAAATCAGTAAAATCATATAATGAGACTTTAGTAAAATGGGACGTGCTTGATTTATTGAAGTTGATTAGATGTATTTTTGTTTTTAAAAGCATAACAGAGAACATGCGCTTCCTCAGGAAGATTAATGTGTATGCGCTCAGAGACAGAACACAACAAGGACATGTAACGTTAAAGTAATCTTTTAGTGCCTAAATGGTCAAATACACACAAAAATTTGTCAAAATGCAGCCTTAGTGATTATTAATGTAAACCCTCGTCGGTTATGTAATAAATGAACGTAAAGAGTTGAGGATGAAAATACTTGTGTAACAGTAAACGGATCCGTGCGGCTCTTAAAGTGACAGCGGGCTATATTCCTGTTGCCGACTCTTAATATATACATATTAATAATCAAACAACAAAAGACAAATTCAAATTCACTCCCTGCTCTTGACTGAAGGACTTTTGTAGTTTTCATAAGAAATGAAGGTTATTCAATTTCTCTAATAGGCTGTTAACTGAATAGCTATTTTAGACGTGCATTAAACAAAACTTCAAGCACAGTTTATATCATTTGTATCTTTTTTATTCAATAGTATTATTGAGCTTTTTTATTACTGGCATTGTATTCCTTTGCTGTTTTATCTCTGGCAGTGTAATTAGTGTCAATAATTTGTAGGACCTTTCTTTGAGGTAGTGTAAATATATATATTTTTTACTAACATTATTTACTCTGATATGCTGTGGTATTGAGAATTTAGCTGGTCTCTAAAATGTAGATGTCATAGCAACCTTATTTACAGAAAATATATATTTTATATATACAGAATCACTATCTTTAAGTAAATATTTCATATAAAGTTTTGGTCACATGGCCCACTAATAATCATTTTAATGATTTTTGAACAAATATTGACCAAATTAATCGTGATTATGATTTTTGTCATAATCGAGCAGCCCTAAAAGATAGGCTTACCGTATACGTTTGGAAGAACAAAACAATTAAATTTTTCCCACGATCACTTGTTGTGTGAATTTTGTTAACACATAATCATAGCTGATTTTGTGCGTCTCAATCAGAAAGCATTCCAGGTCCATATTTTCTATATACTGTATATTACCTGGTTAATTTTTTATATTAATTTGTCCAATTAAAGCGTTAGAATTGATCAGCGGGTTGCCTGCTGCGCTGCCATTTCCTCTCTTCCTGATGTGACCTTCCATCAGGCACTGTCTCAGCTGGTTAGATCTTTGTGTTGCAGCCAGGTTGGTGACGCTGGCTCTAGCCCACTGGGAATGCCCCCTGTGCGTGTGGAATAGCACACACACCATACCTCTCCCTGCATCATTGGCACAGACAACATCCACCATTATTGCTACTACAGCCCACTCATAAACTCTCTCCACCTACAATCATCCCAGAGGGAGGCTAAAAGAAGCGGCAGCGAAGACAAGGAAAAAACAAGATTCAATGTGGTAGAAAATGTCGCCTTTGTTGTAGCATCAGTCTCTAGATTCACGCATGGTTGCTTCTCTTCCTGTCATATATGTACACTGGCTAAATTCTCCTTCTTCAAACTTGCTGTCCTCTGGTATTGACTTTCATGGCTACTTTCAAGTTCATGCAAATCCCAGATGTAGAAAGGCTTTGTTTTGTTTGTTTCGAGTGCATTAGCATTTTAATACCAGAGCGAGAGAGAAGACCTCTCCTGCTGCTGCTCTCATAAACACTTCCAATTAGATGAGCAACGGGCGGCTCTGAGTTTTGGGTTATCAGAATGAGCTTTATTACAGCCCTCCCTGAGGAAGAGTACCCACGCTGACATACATCCTTGCTTTTGCACTCCTGTCAATGTCAGTGGTCCACATTAAAACAGTATTAGTCCATCACTGCGCTCCCCTCTACTGATATCAGGATTCAAGATTTGTATTCGTCACATACACAATTATACAGAATATTACCAGCAGTGAAATATAAGTCAGGTCCGCTCCATAGACAATGCAATTATATGTAACACAAACACAAGAGAATATACATAAATATAGGTATGAACTAGGGCTGTGCGATATGCTGATATATATCGGATGGACGAAATAAAAAGTCTATCGTTTCATATTATGTTCTATCGTTTATATCGTGGTGTCACAAAATACATTGTTTCCGGTAATACCTTTTCATCATTTGAGTGCGATCTTTATACGCCGCCCATCACGGGGCATGAAGGGGAGACAGAAGCAGATGGAGACAGAACGACCAGCCAGGACACGAGTAGCTCGTTCCTAAATGACGGACTACATCTGTAGAATAGACACTTGTTTTTAAGCACTGCAGTTTGATACAAACTGATTTTAAGCCGTTGAAACTCAAACAACAGAGCTATATGCGTGCGCCGTCTCTTTCTGTGTGAGAGGGATGCACCTTTTATTTTTTGCCGACTTTGAACAATTGCATAAACACACTTATATGCGTCAGAATCCCCGTCTTTGCAAGTATCCTCAAACACAGCGATTTAGGTCTTAAGAAATAGTAAACGGCAGAAAGAGAAAACGCAATGTAACTGTGTATTAGATCCGGACTTCTATCTTAAAGGGGAAGCTGTCCAATATGTGTTCTGTCTGTCGTTCATGCTAATTCATTTACACAATGTATGTAGTGTTTCTTATTTATTGTAGTTATTTGTCCTATTGCAATTAGTTTCTTATCCTTATTTCATCACTGACTGTTTATTTATCTTCAGTGAGGTTGAGGGTTTTTTTCTCTCTCTTTAGGCTTGTATTAGTTTGATATTGACATTGTGACATGGATTATGAAAATTGTATGGTATTAAAGATTTTAATATAATAAAAACCGTTTTAAAATAAATAAAAAATCACTATATCGTGATATATACTGTTATCGTGATATAAAATTTGTCATATCGTGATATACGATTTTGGTCATATCGCCCACCCCTAGTATGAACAAAATAAAGTAAAAAATAAGAATAAGAAAATAAAAAAGAATAAAATGTGCAATAAAATAAAATGTGCAGGACAGTATACTGTGTACTGTATACTTCATACATAATAATATAAGCAGGAATGTTTAAGAAGAATGTGCAAACAGGTTGTACGGGTATATACATGGCAGCAATACAGATGGTGGAGAATAATGAATATCTTACGGATAATTAAATGGAGTCATGTTCATGTTATGAGACTGAGTTTGAGTTTAGGAGCCTGATGGCCTGAGGGAAGAAGCTCCTCCTCAGTCTCTCAGTTTTTGCCATCATGCTCCTGAAGCACTTGCCAGATGGCAGTAAAATGAAGAGACGGTTACCAGGGTGGTTTGAGTCCTTGATGATTTTAGCAGCTCTGCTTTTGTAGCGTTTGAGGTAGATGTCCTGCAGAGAGGGGAGAGTAGACCCTGAGATGCGGTCAGCTAAGCGCACAACTCTCTGCAGGGCTTTGCAGTCCTGATTGGAGACGTTTCCATACCACACTGAGATGCACTGAGTCAGTACACTTTCTATGGCCCCTGAATAGAAAGTTTTCAGCATAGCTGGTGAGACCCTGAATTTCATCAGCTGTCGCAGATGGTACAGTCTTTGCCTGGCTTTCTTGACCTGTGTTTGAATGTGTGCAGTCCAAGTCAGGTCCTCGGAGATGTTTACACCGAGGTACTTGGACTACTCACCCTCTCCACAGGGGTCCCACTGATCATAAGGGGAGTGTAGGGCCATTGCTGTCTCTTCCTGAAGTCCACGATCAGCTCTTTAGTTTTACTCGCATTCAGAGAGAGATAGTTGTCCTGGCATCATTATGTAATCTCTCTACCTCATCCAAGTATGCGGTCTCATCATTGTTGGAAATGAGACCCAGAACCACAGTATCATCAGCAAATCTGATAATAGAAGTGGAGATGTGAGAAGGGCACGCAGTTGTGTGTTGATATTAATGTGCAGTCAAAGTTAACTCACTTGTGATCCTTAGGTGCATTTAACTGTATATTTTCATAGCCCAAGCTATGAATTCTGTTACTATTAAATATATAATCTTGCTCTCTCTGAAATATTATATTTTCTCTGTGGTGACTGTTGTTCCAACAAAATGTGAAACATTAGACAAATAGCACTTGGCATGGAAAATTAGCCTGGAACTGTTCTAAATACTCAAGCGGTCTGCCCATATTTTAGTGCACACCAATTGTATCAAATCATATCCTCCAGCTCCAGCCATCAAGCAAAATCGAGCCATGTTCTGCAAGAATTTAGAAAAAATGATGGAAATTTGCATCCTTATGCAGGCATGACTAACAATTTCACTCTTGGAAAGAAGCAACCTTGCAAGAGCCCTGAATCTATATGTATATGAGCTTTATGCGAGAGTGAGAGGAAGGAAGTGGGAGTTAGCATGATGCTAATGCTTATGTGCATTTTACCATGCTTTTTACCATTGCTGCTGGATCCTTAGATTGTTGTTGCTGTAAAATCTTTCTACTGCTTTTGGACTAATTCCCTTCTTAATTTATAAAGCAGTTCATGGAGTTAGCATAGATTTGCACCAAGTTTACAAATGTAAGACATTTTTACCAATAATTATTTTCATGTTTATAATGTTTCCAAAAGTCTAGAATTGTACCAGATTAAAGTGGAATTAAGCATTGAAAAATTATTATATATAAAGTAGAAAATATGACTACGGAGCCCCATACAAGACATGAAGACAAAAATATATTTATTGTGGCCATGAAATCATGATTTCCTTTGTTTTAGGCCATTAATTAAGAGTTCGATCCCTTGTTTTAGCAAATCATGGCCCCTAAAAGATGTGAAAGAAAATAAATCATGTAGTGGCCCTGATTTACTAAATTGAAAGACCACATTCTTAATTTTGGGTTCACAATGAATGTATTTACTCCCACATGTCACACGCTGGGCTCCGTAGAAATATACGAAGAAAAAAAGCCATAATATTATTCAGTTTTCAATATTGCATTAATCAGATTGATATGATGTAAAAATCTGCTAATATTGTCTGATATTATTAGTCATAATATACTGTGCTTTTTATAATTGTTCATGCAATTTTATACATCAGAGATTGTCATATATATTTAGTTTTTGGACCGTACAAAAAGGTGTAAAAAATAATAAGATGCCCCATTTTTAGTTGTGCTCTTTGAGCTTCATCTCAACACCAGCTGCAGTTCCAGCATCCAGCATTACTCAACAGCAGCACAATGAATCCAGCCTGCAGCGCTTTCCATCTGTGCCTGGCAGTCCGTATTATTATCCTAAAGTGAGAATCCGTGTCTGTGTTCTTTAGTTGATCTCTATTCAGGTTTGAAAAGGAAATGGGTGGATGTTTGTTGATTGAGTGAGACATGTTGAAGTGGTTCATGGGATTAAGCCACAGGGCCAGTGCCTCATCCCATGGGCTCAGCCTTCCAGCCATAACAGTGAGAGTGGGATCAAATCTGCCAAATCCTGTGGAAATGGGTCCTGCTATTGCATCCCCTGACCCACTAAAACCCTCGAGGTCTAGATAATACGGATCTCCACTGTTAATCCTCCCTTAGCTTAACTTGCTTGGGATATGTGGTATCCAAAGTACCCAGGTTTATCACCACTGTGCCCTTTAATCTGGGTTAAATGACATGGCAATGGTGTCTTTAAATGGTTGCCCTTCCATGACAGGAAACTGTGTTAGAGATAAGAATCCAGGGAACCAGTGTTATCTTATATATATATATATATATATATATATACTGTATATATATATATATATATATATATATATATGAAGAGCTCTTTTCCAAAACGTGATAAACGCCAAATAAAAAAAAATGAGTTCGTCATGCCATTTTGCTGTGTACTGAACCTATTCACTGCTCCATCAATGTTTCATGCTAAATCGCTATATTTCCTCATTTAAAATGTACCTCACTCTCCTGACCTCACAAAGAGGTGCTCTAGCGACTGACACTAAAAGCTGTAGCCTTTGGCGTTCCTTGTTAGAGCGCCCGCCCGCACCAGAAACCCGGGTTCGAGACCCGCTCGGTGTGATGGTGCGGACCCGGGGGGTTTTAACAGTCATTGTTTAACATGTTCAGACTGAGCCAACAGACCATTTTAACATGATAAATTGATTAATTAACAAAATGTATGTATTTTAACAAAAAATGTCATTTTCATGAAAACTATTAAAATGGATTTATAGCGTTTTGAAAAGAGTTTCTTCATATATATATATATATATATATATATATATATATATATATATATATATATATATATATATATATATATATATATATATATATATATATATATATATATATATATATATATATAACTCAACCCCTGTGAGTCAGTCACCCCTATTCGAAACCCAAATTTTCAGCTTGAGTTGAGAAGTGCTGGATTTTTAGGCTCTCCGGCAATTGAATCTTATTGAAAGAGCCATTTGTTTTTTAAGTGCCATTTGGAACTCATAAAGGCAGGAGAATAACTTGAAACTTACTGATATAAAAAAATATATATAATTAAACATCATTTGGAGTACTACTTGTGCACAATGCACAAAATATTAAGCCCAAAATGTGATTTAATTTCACTATTGATAAGGATTGTATGATCTTTGAATAACATCAGTCTTTAAATGCAAGATATTTTAAGTGTACCTTAATTATACTTGCAATAGTTCCAATTTAGCACAATCAAATATACTTCAGTAGCCTATATCTTTAGTTTATAACTCAGCACTACCTTCGCAATTTAAGTGAATTAAGCAAAACATTTTCCAATTTAGAAGACTTTAAGTATACCAGTTTAGTAAACTAAAGGTGCAATTGAAGGCTATTTTTATTAAGCACATACATTTGTACATATTTATGTAGTAATAATACTGTAACATTACAAATACATTTTAGTATATTTACATTTTACTAGTTCATACATGCAGAACATTTGCATGCCACATACAGTGTCCATATTGCACACAGCAGAGTCTTATGGAAGTATGCTATTGTAAACATAGCAAAAACAATAGGCACCCTATGGTGTACTAGTGCTGTACTGTTCTTCACATCTTCTGATATTTTGAAAGGTTGGGGTTTTACAAACATCTCATAGATTCATTCTAAGGTTAAGTAACATGAAAGCAAATACATTTACATTTAGCAGACGCTTTTATCCAAAGCGACTTATTGCTGTATACATTCAGGTTATACATTTTTTTTGTCGCCAGTATGTGTTTCCTGGGAATTGAACCTACAACCTTTTTGCGCTGCTAACGTAATGCTCTACCACTGAGCCACAGATAGTTGAACTCTCACTTAAAGTCTTATTGGATTGGACAGTTGAGCGTGAAGATTTTGACAATGACTTGCTGTATTCTTTCTCTATTTACCAAATCCATCTGACAGCTCCCTTGACAGCGTAGCAGACTGATGCAGATGTCTTTGGCTCATACACACTGGCTATGCAAAAACCAATACATTGTATTCATACTGCAGTGCAATAGCTAGAAGAAACTACATTAATCTATTTTAGATGAAGTAATATGTTTCTCCTCTATCAAATTATTAATTTATTATGTTTTTCTTCATTTATATGCTATTAAAGGTGATGTAACTATAAATGTTAAATGTTTAAACTTTAATATCTGTCCCAGCTGTTTCTAAACATAGGTTGGTTTGTTTGATCCCATGAATATATATATATACACTCACCGGCCACTTTATTAGGTACACATGTTCAGTTGCTTGGTAAGACAAATTGCTAATCAGCCAATCACATGGCAGCAACTCTGCATTTAGGGCTCTAGATGTGGTGAAGACAACTTGCTGAAGTTCAAACAGAGCATCAGAATGGGAAGAAAGGGGACTTACTTGACTTTGAACGTGGAATGGTTGTTGGTGCCAGACGGGCTGGTCTGTGTATTTCACAATCTGCACAGGCTCACCAAAATTGGACAAAAGAAGATTGTAAAAACATTGCCTGGTCTGATGAGTCTCGATTTCTGCTGCGGCATTCAGATGGTAGGGTCAGAATTTGGCACATAGAACATGAAAGCATGGATCCATCCTGCCTTGTCCTAACGGTTTAGGCTGGTGGTGGTGGTGTAATGTGTGGGGGATATTTTCTTAGCACACTTTGGGCCCCTTAGTACCTATTGAGCATCGTTTAAACGCCACAGCCTACCTGAGTATTGTTTCTGACCATGTCCACCCCTTTATGACTACAGTGTACCCATACTCTGATGGCTACTTCCAGCAGGATAATGCACCATGTCACAAAGCTCAAATAATCTCAGACTGGTTTCTTGAACATGACAATGAGTTAATTTTACTCAAATGGCCTCCACGGTCATCAGATTGCAATCCAATAGAGCACATTTAGGATGTGGTGGAACGGGAGATTCGCATCATGGATGTGAATCCGACAAATCTGCAGCAACTGCGTGATGCTATCATGTCAATATGGACCAAAATCTCAGAGGAATGTTTCCAACACCTTGTTGAATCTATGCCATGAATAATTAAGGCAGTTCTGAAAGCAAAAGGGGTCCAACCCGGTACTAGCAAGGTGTACCTAATAAAGGGGCCAGTGAGTGTGTATGTATGTGTATATATATATATATATATATATATGTATATATGTATGTGTATGTATATATATGTGTATGTGTATGTATATATATGTATATGTGTATGTATATATATGTATATGTATGTATATATATGTATATGTGTATGTATATATGTGTATGTGCGTATGTATATATATGTGTATGTGCATATGTATGTATGTGTGTGTGTGTGTGTGTGTGTGTATATGTATATATATATATATATATATATATATATATATATATATATATATATATTTATCAACAACAATTCAATGTGTGGCTTCAAAGTAATCAAATTCTGGATACTGTTCATGGCAGGATATGGTTCTTTGTTTTTGTCATTGCTATCACACCCTTTATATTACCTACATTTAAAATGTATCCCTCCAGAGTATATCATATATCATCATTCTGTCTTGCTTTTCAGAGTTCCCTGTTAACCAAGGGAACTTTCATAGCAGTAACAGTTGTAAAAAACATTTTCCCCAATTAGATCAAGATTCAAGAAACTTTATTGTCATACCAGCTCACATTTCCATGTTATGGTACGAAATTAGGACTCAGGTCCCGGTTTAAAAGCAAAAGAATTAGTACAAAGGAGGTGATCCATAATATTACGCCTATAATAAGTAAAAAGTATTGCACTTAGTAAAAAGTATTGCATTTGGGTGGATAAATGTTTTGTAGTGCAGGTTAGTGTGTATGTGTGTATGTGTGTGCGCGCATGCGCGTGTTTGGAAGGGGAGTGCCTACAGAGCATGGCTAAAGTTCAACAGTCTAACAGCTTCCGGAAAGAAACTGTTTCTGAGCCTGGTGGTCTTACTCCGGATGCTCCTCAGCTGCCTGCCTGAGGGGAGGAGTTGGAAGAGTCCGTGTGCGGGGTGAGTGGAGTCCTTCATGATGTGAAGAGCCCTCCCCCTACATTGTGCTGTATAAAGGTCTGTGATAGTGGGAAGCCTGCTCCCCACGGTCCTCTGGGCTGCCCCTACCTTGTTGAATATCTCTTGTGGAACAAATATTAAGATAACCCAATTATATGCAAATCAAAGCTTACATTTTGGGTCAAAAAAATAAACAAATGTACCTAAAGTTCTTTTTTTATGTCCATGCAGTGAATTCAGTGTTCACCAAAACTGTTACTGGTATTCTTATAAATATCGACTTATTGCAAAAGTATCATGTTTATGCAGAAGAAAGAAAGTCACACAGGTTTGGAATGACCTGAGGGCAGTGGCGGACTGGCCATCTGGAGCACCGGGAGATTTCCCGGTGGGCCGCTGTACAATGTGGGCCAGTCCTTTGCGTAATACATGCGAGTATGTCAAGAATATGCAACTCATTTATGGTGCGGTGTGTTGCGGACCGGGTTTGGTGGGCCGCTCTGTACCAAAACGTCCAGGGACACTTTTTGGCCCCAGTCTGCCCCTGCCTGAGGGTAAATACACAATGACATCATTTTTGTTTCTGAGTGAACTATCCCTTTAATTTCCAGAACAGAACTGCATACATATGTTTATTTCAGCTCTCATCAGCATCAGATGAAAAACTTTGGGAGTACACAGTATGTAATAGCGATCCCCTATGATTTACCTCCTCACTCCACAGTTGAGCTTTGTTGTCTGGCTAAATAATGTGATTGTGATTTGTGAATATGGAGCGTCACAGGCAGAATTGTAATTTGTGTCTCCCCTATGGGCTTTATTAATAGGTGAGCCAGAATGAGAGAAAGCTTAAGCTTCTGTATGATTCGGTATGACCTAGATATTCTGAATTTTTCTGACCCACATCCAATTCACTACAGGCTCCACTGTGTGCTCTGTACAGCAAGCTCTTTCTCTTCCATTTTACCAGAAGTTAATGGCTCTGAATCTCCATTAGAAAAACTCACTGTAGCATGTTGCATTCTTTCTCCCCTTTGGACTAGACGTGCAAACCAAAAGCAATGCTTTAGACTGGTCTTTGTTTGTATGGAGGAATTGCTTGGCATGATTTTGATGATATAACTTGCAACATTAAATATTATACATGAGAATAGAGGGAATAACTGTTAAAATAGGTGTAATGATACTTATATGAACACATAACAATTTAAATAATTGAATTGTGTTCAAATTGTATTGCAAAACACTTTTGCTGCTATTGAGGTGGAATACGGGTAAAGTTTGGGACATGTTTGGTGGTACAGGTAGGTTTGAGGTATAAGAGATTGATCAATGGTGTAATTATAAAAGTAAATACAGAAATTAATTACAGATGAAATTACATACAGGTATTTTTTAAATATCAGTACAATGTAAAACATGTATGTAAGTGCATTGTACCTAATGAATAATTTAAATGTAAATACGTAGTAGTTAATGTCACTTAATATAAAGTGGGACCTAATTTTCAGTGGTGGCAATAAATGTTATTATTTTTAATGAAAAATTGAAAATATACATTAAACAAAAAATACAATATTTGTCATAAAAATACAACCTAAACTTTAAAACCTCAAAGATAATCAAAATGTATTATTCAACTTAGGCTATATGTATGTGTTTTGTTTAGTTATTTATTTATATATATATATAATCATTAAATAATAATAGATAACATAATAATAATAATATTAGACAGCAGCACAATTGGTTTCAACACTGATAATAATAAGAAATATGTATTGGGCAGAATGGGCACCAAATCAGCATAGGATGATTTCTGAAGGATCATGTGACACTGAAGACTGGAGTAATGACTGCTGAAAATTAAACTTTGCCATCTTAGCAATATAATAAAGGTTTATATATATTAAAATAGAAACTGTTATTTGAAATTGTAATAATAATAATATATTGTAGTATTATTTCATAATTTTACAGTTTGACTGTTTTTATGATGAAATAAATGCAGACTTTGTGAGAATAAAATACTTGTTTTGTTTTTTTACAAAAACATTAACAATGAAAAACTTACCGATCCCAAACTTAGCAACGGTAGAGTATATCCAAATATACACACACATGCACGCACACACACGCGTGCTGTTCTTATGTTTGTTGTTCGACCTTTTAAAATGAGTATTATATTATGTGGATTTTTTTGTTTCATGTTTCGCACTGCTCATAATTTACATGGGGTTTACAATTAATTCTGGGTATTCATAAACTGACATTTCGTACTGTACATTCCTGAACCTGGGTTAACATTATTATTTGCATATTTACAGTGTCCCTGTCATTGATTAGATGAACACAGCACTCGATTTGTTTACATAAAGGCTTTAGCACTGCACATATTTTTATTTTAAATTGCCAACTGCATATGAGTGTTTTCTGAATGCACTTTTTAGACTTTGAAGGTAAGAATAAAACTGTATCTTCTTCACTCCAATTCAACTTTCCTTTCCGTCACTATTTTACATTTCCCCCCTCAAATGCAAAAACTGTGTATATGCCGTGCTGCATTTCCATAACTGTGCAAAGCACATGAATATGAGATGCGCAAATGGTTGTCTGCTGCCTTGAATATAGTTTCCATGAGTATACATTTTAAGACCACATCTTTTCGCACTGGACAACTTTGACACTGCAAATGTGGATGATAATCCTGCTTCTAAATTACAAGTGTGAAATGTCCATTACCTAGATCCAACTGACCTGCTGTGGCATACCCAGGGTTAAAAGCAGGGTTTGGAAGTGCAATGTGAAAACACCTACACTCTAAAAAAATGTTGCTATATAGCACTAAATGTGGTTATTTTGCTTGTAATCACAGGGGAATCACTTTTGGTACTTCAGTGGTTCTTTGGCGGTTCTTCACCGGTTCTTTGGCATGACTGAGGGGCTATATAGCACCGCTACCATATACATAAATATACAGTTAAGCTCCTGTATGGTTCTTCAGTGGTTCTTCAGTGGTTCTTTGGGTGTGTACGGTGCTATATAGCACCACTGCCGTACAAAGAACCTGTTAAGCCCATTTAAAGGTTATTTATGTGCCAAAGAACCACTGTTGGTGCTGTTTAGCTACATTTCTGTTGAATAAATACAATGCAATATGGCACTTCTTATGGTTCTACATAGCACCATTTGACAAAGGTACTGTATAGCACCTTTTTAATATATGGTGCTATATAGCACCAAAAGTGGTTCTGCTATGATTACGAGTCAATAACCAACTTTAGTGCTATGTAGCACCATTTTGAATGTATTGTTACATGTCACCTCAACTCTAGTATTGGAACAATTTTATTTAACATAATTGTAACTGAAATCTGCTTTTAAAGTTTGACAGATTTATGACTAGAACTTCTATAGATGTAAACAGTTAGACACAAGTGTTGCAGCTTGTGTCCCACAGTCTACTCCCATTTATTTTTACTCTATGTTCATGCATTGTGTCAGTGTGATTCATATTTTGCGGTATTGCATTTGTGTGTTCACTGTCGCTCTGTTGTATACTTTCTTGCTTTCTGGTCAGCAGCTGTTGACCAGTCCGAGTCAGATGGCGCTGGGTAGAGATTGACCTTGAGCTGATGAAGCCCACAGTTCTGTTTGGTCGATTTGGGATGTTAGACTGAGCCCAGCGTGCTGACAGACAGACTGCCCAGTAACAAACCTCATCAAACAGGGCCCGACAGTGACACAGTGTTCCCAGAGACCGCCTTCAGCACAGGCTGCAGACAGGAGCAAACAGCATTGCCACAATCAGATCCATTATCCCCCGTCCGTCACTGAGCAAACAGCGAGCATCCGTTACAGGCCCGCAGGATCACCGCTGATTCTTCTGCACACGCACATACTCACATTAAAGGCCCTGCAGGGGAAATATTATGAATGCATTACGCCAGCTGTGCTTGAACAGCTCATCCAAACCGTTGTGTGGGTGTGCACACAGTTTAGAGGAAAACAGCAGTGTTATGAACATAGATCAAAAGAATGTGAAATTGTAATGTTGGTTATTTTCGGTTTTGCAAATATGAATAATATGCTTGTTAGGATGCCAATACCATGTACAAATTCTATGAATGCAGCATTGTTAATGATATGATTCATACAAGTAGGAACAACACTAGTATGATTGGTTGTTATTAGTGCTGTCAATATAAAATGTTAACTAATTAATCACACATTTTTCTGTAATTAATCATGATTAATTGCATATCAATATAATGTTTAGTTACCCTATGAAAAGTGGTAACCTGCAGTCGTTTCCTTAATAATTCAGGAATAATGCAGCTAAAATTTGATCGGCCTTGTGTCATTCCAAACCTGTATGCTGTTAGTTTTATGCAAGATCATTTTGGAAGAATTTGCTATCATGTCCATCAAGCTTAAAGGGATAGTTTATCCAAAATAAATAATATTCTGTCATAATTTACTTAACTTCGTGTAATTTTAAACCGTATTTTCTTTTCTGAATGACAAAAGAAGAACATTCAATTTGTATTATAGTCAGAAAAATGTGATGCAGAAAAAAGTTAAACATGGTTAGATTGACATGAGGGACAGAAAGTGGTGGTAATATATAAATGTGAACAAAATAGTATGCATGGTGCATATGACTCATGCACTGTATTACAGAAGTCTTCTGAAACCACATGAGCGCTTTATGAAGGAATCTCACAAATCACCCCCACTCTAGGCAGCAGGTTTGCCATTCATTCCAAATCCCACTGGTTTTTGTGTCATATCTAAGCGTCTGGTGCCAGTTTGAAGGAAAATAGCATTCGAAAACACCAAGAGAGGGATTCTCTTTTCATGTTAATGACAATTCTGATTCATCACACAAAGCTATTATATGACTCCAGAAGACTTATAGTGTATTTTTGTAAATGAAAGAAGTGTTTAAAAGAATCTTGATAAATAAATAAAATAAAAAACATCAGATTTTGAATGATGAAAATATGAACAAATAATGAACAAATGTTTATTTAGCGGTGTACTGTTCCTTACTCCTCACGCTCTGCTGTGCCTGGACTTGCCCTTGGCATGAGGGAACAGAAGGTTTTTGTGTTGATGGCTTTCCTTGCTTCCCCTCGCTCAGTGGCTCCTTTGACATGACTGCTTAATGCTTTCCACAGTGCTGATCTTGGATCAGAGCTGACGTTTGCTCAATATTCGGAAGCTGCACAGCCTCTGCTAAATCAACACTGTGACGTCCTGAATTAAGCAGAGTGACAGATCAGCACTGCTGCTTCTGCAGACGTCCCAAAGGCCTCTGAATAGTTAGGGTTAGAGGTTACTCTCCTTATGGGGGAAATAACAAACTGTTGTTAGTGAGATTTATCCATATATAAAGAGAGAACAAAAAGACATTAATATGCACGAGACTAAATCATCTGTTGCATTTATTTGCCTTACTTTGTTTCTAATTTTAGCCTAATTATTTCATTATGACATGTATAATTGGGTGCATTTTTGCAATTTATTAGTTTTTATTACTGTTTGATTTAATTTCTCTGTTGGTTATTTCAGTGCACTTTGTAAGCGCCATGATAATTATCATTCCATATATTAATTACAGCACTAATATCCACAGTTAGAGTGAATGATCTTTATTATTTTAATCCTTGATTATTTAAGTACAAGTGCTTGTCTCATTTTAAATGGGTTGCTGGAAAGAAGAAAGCACTGAGGCTTCAAAGCATGAAAGTCCTCTTGATTTAAAAGGAAACAAAACGCCAAAAGCCTGGATCAATAGCTGTTCATTGGAGCAGTCCTCTCCAGCTTTATGAGAATAGATTGTGTGCTCTTGACAACACGTCTGTCCATCCTGTGACCTTGTCACTAAGGGCTCTTTTCTGTGTCTTATCTCATCAGGCCTTTGTCTGTTGTGCAGAAGATCTGTGCTGTTAGAAATACATTTTTAACTCCTCTTGACATTTATTTCCCTAAAAACTTGATTATTCTAACTATAAGCTAATTATATACTGCATTTCCGTTACATGTTACAGTAAATGTGACAATAATAAAAGTTTTACTATTCATGTTAGCTGAATGTAACTGGCTAGAGTGCAGAAATGAGCTATAATTATCCAATATGTGTTTTTTATACATTAATTGATCGTTTAGAATCAGTGCAGCTCATGGTGTGTGTTATCTGGGTCAACTGGAGAGATTGAAGGATGTGCCAAGGCTTGCACTATCTGTCACGTCCTTCCCAGCTGGATCTCCCAGGACCCAGAAGTGGAAATAAGTAAAAGGTTATGTCAACTTTTAACGACTCTGACAGATGGCATTTCTCATGAGGCTCAGGAGAAGCTTGTATGAGGCAATTTTGTCTTGTAGGTGTGAAGCACATTTACAAGTTTACTTATGAGGTACTTGACCATATATACATGGCATTTCACAGGTGTTACTGCCTCTGTATTTTTTTTTTTTTTTTTTTTTTACGTTTTATAGGTAAAAAAAATCATTGGAGTCACTAAGATTCCATTTGTTTGATCAAAAAAGTAATATTGTGAAATACTGTAAAATAACAGTTTTTTTTCTATTTTAATGTATTTAGGGGACATGCACAGAGTGTATTGGCACCTATTGTATCCGTTGGCTTTCTTCTTGTTCTTCTTCTTCCACTCTTGACTCTATGGCATCCCATAGAACCGCTTGGCGGAAAGTTATGACATTTTGAACACACGTAGAGGACGCTCTCAACATTAATCAAAACAAGTTTGGAGTCTCTAACTCAAACTCTCCAGCACCACCACTTGTCAATTTTCACTCATGTTTATACTGATTACTTTTGAACCATAAGGTCTAGAAGGAAAATTTGTTAGGTTGAGTTTCACTATTTTAAATAGTTTCACCAAAATTGGCTGAAATCACCTTTAGACCATGCTGGCAAAAATGTATGTTATATTTAGACCATGCTGGCAAATTCAAGTTGATTAGTCAAACCGTTCTCGAATACGTGTGAATGAATTCAATGAAGAGGTCACAAAAATGGATGTGACGCTATATCTTGGTCACCCATTGGTCAAAAGTGATAAGCCATTAAATCATATTAGTGATTGTTTTTATGTTTTTCAGCCATTTTTATTTACTAAAATCATCTTAAATTGGCTTCAATTACTAATTGCTGCAGTCGGACTGATGCTTGATTCTGTAGTGTGTGATTGCTGCTTGTAGCTATATTTCAAAATGTCATTTATTCCTGTGATTTCAAAGCTGAATTTTCAACAGCAGTCCCCAGTGTAACATTTGTACTGCACAATATAGTAATATATTGGAATCCACGATCATTTATTAGGATTCTTTGATGGAATTCTTTATTAGGATTATTTGATGTTAGGATAGAGAGCTTGCTTACTTACCATTTTTCTGTCTCTGTGATATTTTGGTCTCTAAAATCCCTGTCACCTCACATCGTTGCAGAGAATAGCAACCCAGCACGTCATATTATGACATACATATACATATACTCTTAGAAGGCCAAATAATCACAATGATATTTACAGATGTTTTGACCAAGACATCCTGACAGTTTCTCCTGCAGTGCCTTGTAAACTTGGTTTTGCACTCAATTCTGTGACGTAGTGAGCCATATAGCCTAACTAACCAATAACACAATGCTTTATTTAGGTATGTATGTAACAGATTACAGAATATTTGCTTTATTGTTACAAAGAATGGAACAGTCTGAAATTGTAACTTAATATCATTTTTGTTATTATCTACATTATGAATCAAGTTGAATTGAAAGAAACAAATCAGGTTGTGTTAGAATTCGATTTGTCTTCATTTTAGTTTAATGACAGCAGCACTCAAGCCGCATGAACTTCACAAGTTTGTGTTAAACCTGATGATCATGTTCAGCTTGACTTAAGATGATCCAGAGAGTATCTTGAGCTTTAATAAATGCAAGAACATCTGACAATCTGTACAAAGAGTTCACATGATCAATGCCAGCAGATTATTTACATACGATATATACTGTGTTCAGAATCTCTTATTCATCATCGCACATTATCAATTTATTTTTTTCATAATTCTAAAACGTTTATTTACAGGTTTAAATGGAAAAAAAGCTAGATCAGACTTTTGAACCTCATTTTATGTACTGTATATTTTCTTATTCTAATATTGAGCTGTGGTTGTGAGAATCGTCAGAAAGTCTAATTTAGATTCATCACACTTGATTCATAGAACCATTAGTGCTCTTCTTGGAAGTGATGTGATATTCAGTGAAACAAATCAGGGCTTGTGTTTATTAGAATCAGCTCCCTATAAGCTTCTCTTTGTATGTGTGTGTGTGTGTGTGTGTGTGTGTGTGTGTGTGTGTGTGTGTGTGTGTGTGTGTGTGTGTGTGTGTGTGTGTGTGTGTGTGTGTGTGTGTGTCTTGTGTGCTGCTGGATGTGTGGGTAGGAGTGACCTTCTCTTCACACACTTTTCATCCTTGTTGCTGAGAGATCTAAATTAAATGCTTGTGTTTCTGTAAATGCTGCTGCAAGTGCTGTTTATTTATGTGGACAGTAATCAAACTGAGAAGAAGCTGAGAAATTCCTGAACTAATATAAATTCATCAAGAGCAATGTTTTGAGACTCCAATAATCAGCCTTATTTATAATCTCAAATACATGTTTAACTGTGTATACCTATTTCTTTCTTGCTTCCTAGTTCCTAGCAACCTCATTTTGCCCTAACACAAAACTGTCTGCAGTGTTTTTGTATGTGATGCCCAAAGCAGGGTTTGAGTTCTGATGCAATTCTTTTGAAAGTACCACAATGTTACATAAACAGTCATATCCCAGACATTCTACTGAGAACAGAGCACCATCTCTGCCTTATTCTGCTCCTGCTGTCTTTGGTCTCTGGAGCTCCCAGTGCAGATGAGCCCAGGACTGTAATGCCCACTAGAGAAATCTTCTAGCCGGTATGCTTCATTTATAATTTCCTGGTTCATGTTTACCTCGTTCACACAGAGAGATTGTAAAGTGAAATTATTTCTGATGGTCTGAAATATGATCATTGGTTTCTTGTCATCAACTTGAGGAGATATTATGTGTCTAAATGACAGAAAAATCTTCAGAGAAGTCCTCTCATACTGGAGATACATTGATGTGTGTGTTTGCGCGCATGCGCATGCGTGTGTGTGTGTGTGTGTGTGGGAGCCCAAACTTTATTCTCATTAGGCATTTTGAATTTGGTCTGGTTTAATTTAAAATATGGAAAACAAACATTTGTCTTGGTTTCTACAGCTCTGGAAAAAAGTACTGCAAAATGATCAGTTTGATGTGTTTGAATAAAATGAACATTTACAGTATTGTGAATATATTACTGTATAAAAAGCTGTTTTATATAAACATTTTCCACCCGCTCCTTGACCCTTCAACATTTTTCGCACTGCACTGCAAAGCTGCACATAAGTAGTGTGTATTAATTTCTGTGTCCATATGAACAGGTTATTCACACTGCCCACGTGAGCAGAGTGGTGCTGAGTAGCTGGAGCGTAGGTCCAAGTACAGTTTCAGCACTGAGCATATTGTTGCCTCACATGCTAGAAGAGCCTTTTGTGTTTTGCAATGAAGACTCGCATATAATACTGGATTGTTTGAGCAGTTTATAGCTAGTCTGGAGTTTCAGTTCTTATTCATAGCCTAGATTAATACACAGAAGCTTTGCCATCAGGATATAAATGTGTTTCTGATATCAGAATAAAATAATTTTAGAACAAGCCTTTTTCAGTTTAGTTTTAGTAGACTTGAGTTTTTATTTTATTTTTTATTTTTAGTTAGAGTTCATCCAAAGATTAAAGGGACAGACAATTCACCCAGAAATGACCATTTTGTCAACTTCATGTTGTTCCAAACCTGTAAGGGTTTCTCTCTTCTGTTGAGTGCAAAAGAATATGTTAAAGAAAGCTGTTAACCAAACAGTTGACTGTAGCCATTGACTTTTGTTGTATGGACAAAAAGTAAATAAATACTATGGAAGTCAATGGAATAGCTGCCGTCAACTGTTTGGTTATCAACAATTGACACTTTTAAAACTTGTATTTAGAGAATGTATGGTCATACTTTATTTTAAGGCTCAATTTTAGCTATTAACAAACCATGAACTATATTTTTTTCCCCAAACTTCTAATGTATAAATTATTAATAGCTAGTAAGGTAGTTGTTCATTTTAGTTATTAGGTAGGATTAGGGATTTAGAATATGGTCATGCGGAATTAGTGCTTTATAATCCCTAATAAACAGCCAATATGTTAATAATAGGCATGCTAATAAGACATTAGTTAATAGTGAGAATTGGTCCCTATACTAAAGTGCTACCGAATGTACTTTGACTATGATAGTAAATATATGATATTATATATAGTAAAAAATGTATATCATTTTATTTATTTTCTAACTATAAAGTAAATTTACAATATCAATTCAATATTATTTGTATAGAGCTTTTTACGATACAGTCATTGCAAAGTAGCTTTACAGGATATTATGTTTCCACAATAGATTTATATATTGTAGAAACCTAATATATTTAACTGAAAAAATGACAAAGGTTTAGATATTTATTACAAACAAAGACAAACATGCAGTGAAGTTTAAGATTAGTATTTTGTCAGTGTACTGAAAATGGGAGTGTGCGAAAGGGCCTAATGTTGAACAGAAAATGTGGGCTGCAGTTATAGAAATCTGTGGCACAGAATTGGATTGTTCCCAGTGGGAAGCATGACAAGACAAAGGAGAGAAAAATGGTGTGTGTGTGTGTGCGCGTGTGCGTGTGTGTGAAGGAGAGGCTGAAGAAGGGCAGACAAAGCATAAGTTGTTGTGATTATGCAATATAGTTGTATGTTGGGCTGCTGCGACCTTCAGCATAAAACCATGTGTGTGTTTTTTAAGACAGGACAAGGATGCAAGGACTAGAGGGAAGGACAGTAGAAGGACATGACAACTTACATAAGCCACACACTTATGCTGAATCCAGTCTAACCGGAGTGAACTGATCTCCCAAATGCAATCTCAGTTGCATTCAACTCATAATGTCACACATTTCGAGGGAGAGGGCACGGCAGACATGTTAGCATACTCCATCTGGATGCCTGGAGGTTGCCATGCTGCTGTAGTCCTGGAGATGCAACCATGTGGTCTTTAGAGACCTGCCTGCCAGCCCCACCACTGACCACCCACGTATTAGCACACAGTGGTGCTAAAAAATCAGATCAAAATGCATAGATGAATGAATGAGTTGAATGCAAAGTTGAGCAAATGCTAAAAAGTGTGTGTGTGTGTGTGGGGCAGGGGACTTGTTTTAAAATATACAATTTATTATATATTCACTTCTACCAAAATAATTTTAGGGTTAGGTTTAAGTCTGTAGTAAATGCACATTACCATTTAAAAGTTGGTGGGGTTGACACACCTTTTTAAAGTTTTTGTAAAATACATTAAAAATCAGTAATATTTTGAAACTATTTTTCTATTTTAAAATGTCATTTATTCCTGTGATGGCTGAAATTTCAGCATCATTACTCTAGTCTAAATCATTTCTAATATGCTAATTTGATGCTCAAGAAATATTTGTTTATTATCAGTGTTGAAAACTGCTTAATTTTCTTCTGAAAAACTTCATTATTTGATGAACATTTCAAAATAACAACATTTATTTTAAATATAAATCTTTTTTTAACATTACACATGTTTTAAATGCTTTCTATTTTGACCATTATTCAGCAACCTTGCTGAGAATATTTATTAATTTATATAATCTTACACACTTCAAACTATTTAACGGTTGTGTAATTTTCTTAATTTGCATTTTGAATGTGCATTTTAATGACTACTTGACTGACAGCACTACTTAAGTTCTGTATTCCTTTGCTTAATTAATTGTGAGGTTTGTGAACTGATAATAATTAATGGAGTCTGTTACATAAACAGGTTTCTCACAGCATATTTGTAAAGAGTCTCAGGAGCATTGAGGTATTTTAACAACAGTGTATTGCTGTATTCCACCTTTAAAGCTTAACAAAAGACCAACATTTAACACCTCAGTTTGTTTGCCAAATATGTGCTTCACAGCACAGCTGATATTCTCTGAGCGCAATATTTAACAAATCTGTTTTCAATATGTTTTTGTACTTATGTTTTAAACCCAAATTACACATTATCTTGAAAAGGACCCAGGAACTTCATAGATGTTCAGATTTATTAATATTCATAATTGCTATCAGTACTGACTGAAGTTCAAAAAAGCAAACTGTCAAGTGACAGCACACTTTTTAGTTACTTTCTTTGTTGCTCTTGATTACCTGCTTGTGTGAGAAAGCATGTGTGATGGTAAAAGTGCAAAACTGTTGATGTCGAGAAGGTCTTGTGATCTAACTGTGATTATTTTGTGTTGAGTCTTTCCAGTATTTCGAACAGCCTGTGGCCTAATTTAATATCAAGAAGGTGTGATGTTTTGCTCAATCATTCCAGACAGGCAGTAAATGATTGTATTCCTCATATTGAGATCAGTTATGCGATCAACCATTAATTACAAAAATAATAGATAATCAACATAAATATCATACACATATTGCATGCATTGACAGGGGTTTGAATGACACACTTATGGTAAGACATTAGTTGAGTGGCATGATTTTTGTTTATCGCACAAAGGGATATTTTAAATAGCCAGCCAGTGATTACCACATATGTTTATTAATAATTAAATTACTTTCTTTATTATCGTTGTTGTTGTTATACTCCATCTGCTGCTTATGGAGTTTAAGAGAATTATCACATCACATTGAACCCTTCCTGATGTTCCCTTTGTCCTCAAAATAAATATGGATACAATTGAAGCACTATGCTGGCCCCGCAGATACATTGATTTGATTTCTGTCTTGTTTATCTCCAGGAAGGGCTGGAGGCATCAAGCCCACAGAGTGTTAATATCATCATCTTTCCCAATAGGCTTTATTGAATCTTTCTGTATATCTGTAGCCTATGTGCGTATGTGTGAGAGTGTGTGTGTGGCTTATTTTGGTTTCTCTCTGGTCCTAATGGAAAGGGTGAAAGAAGTCAGAGAGGAGCTAAAGACTGGAGTTGGGCTTCTCGCGAGCTGACACGAAAGTCTTCCACCCCGCATATTTAAAAATTCAAACGGGTCAGGATTAAAATTTAAACACTGCAGACTTGAGAATATAATCCATTGAGGGATGCAAGTCTGGGGAGCGTTCCTGATCTGCGGTCCTCAGAGAGGTAGGTTTGGGAGTGTGAATGTGTGTTTAAGAGCAGGGCTATTATATATTAAGTGACATAATCCCACACCAGTATGATCTCTATCTGTGTGGGAATGAAGAAAATGTCTCGTTTGTGTATTATGTAACACCTGCTACTGTAAATTATTGAAAGTTCTTAAAAATCTGACCATCCGTCTCATCTTTGTCTCCTATTTCTCTTTCCTCCTATCTTCATCATTCTGTGGATCTTCCACACATCTACCATCTCCTCTATACAGCGAGTTCAAACCAGAGCAGTCATGCTCATGAATACCCAGACTGCCAAGAAGGGGGTAATGAAGCCAGCCTGCTGGTGTCCCCTCTGGTGGTGGCTGGCATCGTCATCGGCCTGGTGCTCTTCCTCTCCTGTGTCACCATCATTGTGGGCAGTCTGCGCAAAGACAGCCGCCTGCACAACCCCCACCTGCGTGCCAGCTACGGTCAGTGGTCTAACTTCATGGGCTCCAGAACATATCAAAGTCACCTCATGGCTTTGTTTGTAGTTTCAGTGTGGCATAATGACATGCATACCAAGTTGATTTGTTTTCAAAAAGCTAAGAGGAATCAGCCTTTCCATGTATTCAGCCTTTGTTTGGGAGTTCAGGGAATGAAGGCCAATCTTTGCATAGCTCTAATGCTTCTATAAGTTAGCTTTGTCCAAGGTAGCCTTGTAGTTAGTGATATGGCCAACATGACCCTCTCTCTACAATTTGGCATTTACTGTACTATAAACTGCAAAAATATAAAGGTTTAGGTTTACTTTGAACTTTGTGTGTCCTAGCAGAGTAACCAATTGTGTATTTTATCATGAACCATGGTTATGTTCCATTGTATTTTAAAGTTTTGATCCTTTTTTGTTCAGTTTGTGCCATATTTCTTTAAATGTAACTTAGTTTTATTTTCTTTTTTTGTCTTATGCAGTGACATTTATACATTTTTAACGAGGTCATATCATGAAGAATACATTTTTCCTTTTAGATTGAGTTCATTGTACTATGAAAACACAGTATCTTTATTTGTATCCTTGCTCATTTCAGTCTAATCGTTAAAGATTATGAGGCATATACATATGTTCCGTTACATTTATGTATTTACGTGTATCGTGCATTAAGGAAATATCATGTTTTTTGTCATAATCACACTTTTATACACATTTGATTGCCAGTATAATCACAACGCTTTAAAGGAATAGTTCACACTGTCATAATTTACTCACGCACATGTCAATCCAAACCCATAAGAGTTTATATTTGAAAAACAAATTACATAAATGTATATGTAACATTTCTGAGGTTCCTGTCCCTCCATTGATAGTCACCCACAATTTTCAAGGTTCAGAAAGTTCATAAAGAGGTATGAGAGCAGATTATAGGAATAAAGGTAATCCATAGTGGTTTAGGCCTTATAAAGAGACATGATTACTTTATATGATGAACAGATTCTATTAATAATCAACACACAATCATAGAGCTCGTTAAATATGGTATACAGAAGAACAAATGTATGAAATGTCTGTGATTCTCATGTGTCAAGCAAGCAAATGGATTTTCAGTGGATGCACCAAAATGTCTTGGGTTTCATTAAAAATATATATATGTTCATCATAAAATCTGTGTTGTGAAGAAATAAAAGTCTTAAGAGTTTGGAAGACATGAGTAAATGATCACAGAATTCAATTTTCTGGACGTATCATTCCTTTTATGAACATGACAATAATTGTTTGGATATAAATAAATATGCGATGTATGAAGGTGTCACATTCTCAAACGTGTAATACGTGAAACAGAAATGATCATATTTTGTTGCTGTTGTTTCTACAGCTCCAGATGGCCTTTCATATGGCGGCTCCATTGGAGAGCTGAGGTCCACTTGTGTTGAGGACTTTCACCCTGCATTTGACTTTGACTCCTATGTGGAGACGCTGTCTCAAGTCAACATCATGTACCCAGACTCCCCACCTCAGTGAGTCAAATTTTACCTCTGGATTGAGTCTATGTGAATATAGAGGAGGGAACATGTACATGTGTAATCGGTAATGAGATCACTTTATCGGCTGTTACAGAGAAGGCACACTTCCTCTTTAATGGATTCCATTCCGTCATCCTTTTCACAGTCCGTCTTTAAAGGCCTCAGCCAGCGTAGCATGAGCGGATAACCACGTTAAAAGTCAGTTAGAGATGCTAAAGATAGAAATAGTCCAGAATAATTTGCCATATTTCAACTATACTTCTCTCGTTTCTCTCTCAACCTGACTTGAAGTGTAACTTGCACCCATCTTATCAGATTCAGACATTTATTCTTGAAGGGTCTATTTGAAAATAATGAAAGCTGTTGTAGTTAGATCAGTTCTGGGGCCTCATTTATAAAGTGTGCATACGCTCAGATTTAATCTTAAATCCACGCCAGCGCTCATATTTATAAAGAAAGTCTATGACGTGGAAAAGTGCTTAGCATCATGTCAGGGTCTGAGCAGATGTATGCACTTTTTATTGTCTGAGTATTGCTCATTAATTATGAGTTGTTTAAAAGGCAGGGAGCTGAAACCATTCAATTGCATGCAAGTTAATTTGCGATTCATAGATTTTACTCCTGAAAGAGACGTGTACGCGCGGTTTCTGTTCGTACATTCATTCTATGAATCAAACGTACACATATTTGAGATATGATCATAAGATCAAATTTAGGATGGCTGCTGTGCAACATTTTATAAATGAAGCCCTTGGTATCTGAGAAAAGCAGAATTACTCTGTGTTGACACAAACTTTATGTATATTTGTTAGCTAAAACCAGAGTTGGACTCTGTGTTATTTTTGTGTATTGCATGAAAAAAATATGAATAAGAGAAAGAAATTGTCACAAATAGAAAGAGTTTGCAGAAAACCAGATGGACCAGTTGTATTCACTCTTTTCAGCTCCCAGTCTTTTTCTTCTTTCTCTGTTCAGAAGGTTTCACCTTTCACAGTCCTCTCTCATCCTGTTAGGAAGGTTGGACACCTTCAACTTTTCAGTTCTCCTAACAAGCAGAGATTGCTGATAAATGCCATGGCTTTGCACTGAAGAAGTCTTGGTGTGTTTGATCTAAATGGCAGCTTGTCTAATTGGCATCTTCAAAGAATCTGTCAGTTCCCTTCCTTGCCATTTAGCCTGCCTGCCTTCTCACAGCGACCCATAAAATACTCCTCAGGTAGGGGAGCCCGTCACAGAGGGATGTCTCAGAGCGAGAAAGGTTTATTGTTTGTAAGATCTCATTGCAAAACTATGGTTTTAGGGTGGATGTCAAAACCAGATCCTAACATTTTGGAAGCAGCTCAAATGGCTATTGTTGTTTTTAGCATTTATTACTCATAAGAGCACTGCAAAAGTAATTATTGTTTGCGTGAACTTAGAAACTTAATAAACGTGTAATGCATTACAAAATCAATACCAAATCATTAACTGAGGTGATACATTTAAAAATGATTATGACCTCAGGGATATCTGTACATCCTGGAGTCATTATAACTATACTCTGTATCAAATAACTATAATCTATCCATTTTGGGATATAAATTATATTATTTTATTTTAAGCAAACTCCAAAACCATTATAACCTCCTTGGGGATAGGCTTTATATACTGATATTTTTATGACTTAATAATAGAAGTGTATAACCCAGAGTTATTATGACCATATTAGGAACATTATAAAATTATGAGGTCATAGTCAGTCGTGGCCTAGTGGATAGAGCGTTGGACTTGAAACCCGAGGTAACCCATGGTTTTGGGTTCGAATCCCGGCTCCAGCAGGAAGTCCATGACTGATCCCCGGGCGCTGCACAGTCGGCTGCCCACTGCTCCAAGTGTGTGCACTTGGATGGGTTAAATGCAGAGAACACATTTCACTCCTCATTATACTCTGTATAATTGTGTATGTGACAAATAAAGCTCATCTGAGCATCCGATAGTGATTTTGGAATATATAGCTTCTGATGGAGAAGTAATGAATGCCTTAAAAAAAAGTAAATGCTATTAGAACTCAAATACCACTTATTCGGTCATTGTGATTGTGTAATGTATTGCATGAACTCTCAACTTTAGCCTACTCAACCAATGATACAGTGGTAGCCAAAATTATTAGAACACTAGTATTTTCACTAGCTTTTCACCAGAGATTTTTGTTTGAACAAGGAGTCTGAAAACAGCCAGTGCTCCACATCAGAGAATCTGGGCAGCAACCAGCCTGGGGTGTCACAGATATCTTCATTATTTCAATATAAAAATGTGGTTGACTATAACGTATTAGACTATTTTAGTGCCTATAACACAGCTGAATACAAATGCATTTCTACTTAATTGTAATTGAGATATTTGTGAGTTATTGTATCAAGTAATATTAAAATGTTTGTATTATTCCTCACCTCCAGGTATTTTAATAAAGGGGCTCACTATAGCTTTATTGCTCTGTCAGCTTGGTTCTGGTTCTCAAAATCCCCCAAAACTTGTTCTCTAACATTGCATACTCATGGATGAGACATGCAGTTAGTGATAAGAATGTGAAAAAGCACATAAATGCCAGAATGTAAAATGAGTTATTTTATGTTTTTATTTTCGTTTGTACTTTTAAAATTAATGAAGAAATAGCGCAGATTTTCTAGTATAAGTGCACTGTGCTCACATTTACTTGAGCATTAAATAAAACATAAAAATACATATCAGCTTGCGCCTAATTTTGATCTGGAATTGCATGATAGCCTATATTTTAGTATTTGAGAGATGTTCTGAAATATAATGCATTCATACATGCATGCACAGTTTGCAGCTTTAATCGCCTTTTTGGTAATTTCACGACATAATGCCACGGCCACCCCTGGCTCCGCCACTGACTGGATGGTGATCAGATAAGATCTCTGTGTGGAGCACTGGCTGTTGTCAGACAAAAATCTCACTGGATTATTACAATGAATGTCAAAATGAATGTTTGGAAATGTAAACGGATATTTCTTACAGACACACTACAGCAAAAATAGAAATAATAATTAATGTTGGAGACCCCCAACCCCAGTAAAAAGCACTTCAAACAAATATTCAAACTAACCTTTTTATTTATACAACATTTTATATAAAATGTTGTATATTTTTTACTTATAGAGTACAAAAATTGGGAAACATTACTATTTGTATTGTCTCTTATGGTCATCAATCCTGGATTCAGCCTGTTTGATCAAAATATAGAAAAATAATAATATTGTAAAATATAATTACAATTTTAAATAATGGTTTTCTATTTGACTTTATTTCTGTTATGCAAAACTGAATTTTCATCAGCCGTTGCTCATTACCCCATTACAGTCTTCAGTGTCACATGATCCTGCATAAATCATTCTAATATGCTGATTTATTATGTTAGAAACAGTGCTTGATGTTTATTTTATAACCTGTGATAATTCTTTCAGGATTATTGATTATTAAAATGATGTTTAAAAATACACTGACCAAAATTATAAACGCAACACTTTAGTTTTTGCCCCATTTTTCATGAGCTGAACTCAAAGATCTAAGACTTTTTCTATGTACACAAAAGGACTTAGAAAACTATTTGAGACTATTTCTCTCAAATATTGTTCACAAATCTGTCTAAATCTGTGTTAGTGAGCACTTCTCCTTTGCCGAGAGAATCCATCCACCTCACAGGTGTGGGATATCAAGATGCTGATTAGACATCATGATTATTGCACAGGTGTGCATTCGGCTGGCCAGAATAAAACTGCACATTTTAGTGGCATTTTATCACACAGCACAATGCCACAGATGTCGCAAGTTTTGAGGGAGCGTGCAATTGGCATACTGACTGCAGGAATGTCCACCAGAGCTGTTGCCTGTGAATTAAATGTTAATTTCTCTACCATTTCTCTGCACATATTAATCAAACTTTATCTAAGGTAATCTCTTTTTTTTGTTTGATGAAGATTTTATTGTTGTTGTTTATTATTATTTGTTCTGTTTTATTTTATTTAATCACAGTTCCAGAATACCACTTTAGTAAGTGCCGCTCCCATTTAATCAATATTGACTACAGATATCGTCATATTAATTACAATAATATTACATTATGTCTTCCATTGTTACCTTAAATATGGCAGAAAAATATAGTTAGCTGAAACTGAAATTATAAGTGTTATGTTAGAGCAGTAATCCTAATCATCAGCCGAATTTAGAAGATACACCTGAGATCCTTTATTTGAGCCATTAAAACATGTTTTAGTGTGTGTGCTTTTTAACTTTGAATACAAACTTCTCTGCTTTTACTTTTTGTAGCTATTTTGCTGGTCAGCTCCCGACGCGATGTCATTCATTGTACTCGCAAATTCAAAGCGTCGCCTCTAGGTGCGTCAACGGCGCTCGCGCTCTTTTAAACTCGTACTAAAGCAGTGAATGGCCTTTCCAGAAATGTCGCTGATCGACAGAACAATTTATATTTAGAATACATTTACAATCACTCCAAAATATACAGTATAACAACAACTCGCACACCTGCATTAGGAGCTATACTTCTTTGTGCCTTTTGCATCGCGTAGTTCGCAGCACTTGAAAGATGTGTTAGTTACGCAAACATTCAGAAGGCGGGAACTACTTTGAAACTGCAACATGAATTGGTTTAATTGCAGATCAGTGACAAATCAACTATATCCAATGAACATTGAGGCTAGTATTTCTGCCCGTCTTGACTGGTGGACTGGCGTATAGGGATGTTACGGTTTATGAAGGCCCCTCCTCAAAGCCCGAGGTCCTAGGCAATCGCCTGCTCTGCCTATAGCTAACGCCGGCCCTGGCCACCACTGTAGTAGAGTTGTAACTTTCAATATTCTGTTGGCTTGCATTAAAAGTACATTCCTAGTATAGACTACAGTTTGCTGGTATTTCAGTTATCTTTGTTCTTACTAAATATGGGGGCAAAAAGACACCTCTATTTGTATGCCACATTAGGAAAGAAAAAATACAGGTGTCTGATCCATGCATATATCCACTGACCTACGAAACACTTGGACCAAGAGACTCCAAGATATTAATTAAAATGTGTGCACATGACAGCACACTGCACACTGGCAGTGTTTTTAGCAGATGGGAAGTTTTACAAATGTGCACTGCTACACCCACATTCATTTAACATGCCAAAGAAACCTTTCATTTGATTTCAGGTTTTCTGAAAAGTGCAATATGCAAATGAAATGATGTAATGTAAGAAGACTAGATTTAAATTCTACATTTCAGTTTGTATACTGTTGGTTTCAAATATGAGCTACAGACCAGATTAGCCCATCATTTTGATTATTTATCAAAATCAGTTAATTTTGTGAAATATCTGAGCAAATGTAAAGGTGATCTGAAGCTACTCATAACTTGATTTCTTGATGAGGTTGTACAATTCAAGCATATATGAACCACATTTTTATGAATGGAACCAAGGTGAAAGCTAAGCTCATGAATACTGGCTTACATGACTGAACAAACAGTCTAGGAAAATGACCTTGTGATTTAAGCATTAGCTAATTAATATTCACAACCCACAGATCTTGCCCTCTTATCTCCCTTTAAATTTAAAACACTTCCCGGATATATACTTTAAATGTTATTGAATGGATTGTATTTAAATGTGTCCCTGCTCTAAATAAAAACTGTTGCGTTCTGCTGTCAAAGATGTTGACTCGAACCTTGATTAAAGTCAAGGTTGACTTGTGACTTCATGCAGAACAACCACTTCTGATTGACCTGACTGTTGAGTCAGTTAATCTGCTTTCAAAGTAACTCCGTCTAGTTAAGTTATTTATCACTTTCTCAAAACTGAAGTGCTTCCTCAGTTGCATAACAAATATCTAAATTGTTAAGTGTGTGTGTGTGTGTGTGTGCGCTTGCGTGTGTTAAATAGCAGAGAGGAACGGTTTAGATAGGGTCATGCTTTTGCTCAACTTGCCTGCCCTTCATGGCTTGTTTCACTGAGTGCCAATGTTATTTACATCTCTATGACAGTTCCATTAGGCTGGCAGAGCCCTCTGGTGAAGCTCTGTGAAGGGGCTTTTGAACAGGGTGAAATTACCTCTCCCCAGGAGCAAGAACTACCTGAAAAAGCTGGGCCTCCTCCTATTAAAAAGCAAATTATGACTGATATAGAATATTATTGCTGGTCTGGAGGCCTATTAAGAATTACTGAATAGTGTGTAATTCTGTTTGGGAGAGATATCCGACCCTCAGTCCAGATACTCAATTTAATTAGAGACCAGCAGTCCATACCCTCACACCTCTGTGAGAGGATGTGGTAATATGATGGAAGATTACCACTTGAACATATTTTGTTCTGCATTGTAAAGTCTTCATCCAATGAAACAATGTTAATGGAAACAAACTATCTTATTATTCTACAGCAGAGGCACAGGAAGTACCTTTGCAGCACCCCGTTTTTACAGGATTGTAAACACATTTACATGAATAAATCATTAGGGTACATTTAAAATAAGTCAAAAACAAATATTTTTTAATTGTTCATTATTGTTTATCCCCTCACTTATTTATTGATAGACAATGTAAATTAGAAAGTACGATATCAGACTTATCACTATTCCGTAAACTTTTGACATTGTACGTAATGTTGAATGTAAGCCACTTCAGTACCCCAAACCCAAAACATCTTCCTGTGACCCTGTTATGCAATTAGTTCCAATCCTCCAATCTGATTGGCCGTGCAGAGCTTCAAGAATATATGAAGAGCTCTTTTCCAAAATGCTATAAATCCATTTTAATAGTTTTCATGAAAATTACATTTTTTTACCTAGACCCATACATTTTGTTAATATTCAATTTATCATGTTAAAATGGTCTGTTGTCTCAGTCTGAACATTTTAAACAATGATTGTTAACCCACCCCGGGTCCGCACCATCACACCGAGCGGGTCTCAAACCCGGGTTTCCGGTGCGGGAGGCAGGCGTTCTAACAAGGAACGCCAAAGGCTACAGCTTTTAGCATCAGTCGTTAGAGCGCCTCTTTGTGAGGTCAGGAGAGTGAGATACATTTTAAACAAGGAAATATAGCGATTTGGCATGAAACATTGATGGAGCAGTGAATAGGTTCAGTACACAGCAAAATGGCATGACGAACTCATTTTATTTTTATTTGGCGTTTATCGCGTTTTGGAAAAGAGCTCTTCATATATTGTTTGTTTGTCTGTACATTCCAGATGCACTGTCAGTTTATGTGTTAGCGTTAGGGATTTGTCACTAGCTCTCACATGATAAAGCCATTAAATCATTCATTGGCTAATTTGTTGAGCCAGTCACTGAATCAATCATTCAACTGATTAGTTAATCAATGCTGATTCATTCATGATTGAAACAATTGTTCATTATTGTTTATCCCCTCACTTATTGATAGACAATGTAAATTAGAAATCGATATCAGACTAATCACTATTGAATCAATGTTGAATGTAAGCCACTTCCAGTACCCCAAACAAAACATCTTCCTGTGACCCTGTTATTCAGGTTCCAATCCTCCAATCTGATTGGCGTGCAGAGCTTCAAGAATATATTTTGTTTGTCTGTACATTCCAGAGGCACTGTCAGTTTATGTGTTAGCGTTAGGGATTCTCGCTGAGAAAATTAAATCATTCATTGGCTAATTTGTTGAGCCAGTCATTGAATCAATCATTCAACTGATTAGTTAATCAATGCTGATTCATTCATGATTGAAACAAGTGACCCTTAACGAATGAGTCATTGAATCAACGGTTCAACTCATTAGTTCAACAACACTCATTTATTCAGGTACACAGCTACTCTGAGTTGCTCACAGGCATGTAGTGGTTAAAGGGATTCTTCGCTGAAAAAGTAATTCTCTCATCATTTACTCACCCTCATGCCGTCCCAGATATATCGGACTAACCTTTACTTGGCTCAACACAAGGCTTCTTAAAAACTTTGCTTCTGGCCGATAGTTTGTAGTTAAAAGTTTAAAATATTAGTATTTTTACTACTGCTGTTAATCAATTAAAAAAAGGCAATTTTCTTTATGAAATTAAGTGTAATTAATCCCACCTAACATTACATTTTTTAAATGTACATTTATATTGCATTAATTTCACATTCAATCTTCAAATGAATGTAGAAGCAACACAAATACAGCATATTTTTTATATTTGTTTAATGGCATTTTTTATGACTGAAGGTGAGTATCACTGATTCCAACGCTACTGATGTCTCTAGGACAGGGGTTCTCAAAGTTTACATTCAAAGGTCCGAATGGGAATTATCATCAACGTCAAAAGGTCCAAAATAATTGTTATTACAAAACTTGTTTTTATAAACATGCTTATAACTTTATATAACAATTCAACTTGATATATGCTTACTTATCATATTTATGACATTATCAGGTCGTACTTGCATTTATGAAAGTGAACCATAGTTTTATACAAAAAAAAAAAAAAAAACATTTGGTTACTATTAAACCATGATAACCACAAATTAACCATGGTCTTGCTACACTAACCATAGTTTAACCATTGCATTTGTAGTAAAACTGGTAATATAAATTGTAATCAATATGCAAAAGAAAAAATACAATTTTTACTACAATTCTATTATAATAAAACCATGGTTATTTTTCATAAGGGTTACTCAACAGTACTGCATTATTATACAACTAAATGTCAAATAAAGCAGTTCTCATTTAGGCCTACATATTTTATGTTTCTGAAATAGTACTGCAATGTAACCTGCCAACTTCAACTGAATTGCCAAAATCTTTAATTATACTTTTTTATAAATTAAATATTTCATATATTTAAATATATATTTCATGGAGCACAAACGTCCAAAATATGTGCATATTTCAACCCTTTACAGTAGAAATACATCCATGTTCATATGCCAGACGGTCAACAGTGATAGGTTTTTGGAAACGATGTTTTGTACTCGTTCATTCAGAAGTTTGCTGCGGTTCGGTTCGGTTCAGTTCTTTGAATACGCTGCTAACTCTGCCGTTTGAGAAAGACTGCGTCAGAGGGGGGCGGCGAAACCTCGACGCTCGCGGGGCTAAACCGGTGACATTATTTTGACTGAATGAAATCTAAGGTTTATCCAAAATGTCGCTAATTGCTATGTGCTTTGTCTTACAAAAGAGTCTGTAAGGATCCGGACCGGAGTCCGGACTTTGAGAAGCCCTGCTCTAGGAAGTTTACTTTTTCGTTATATTTAACCATTGACTATAGCCATTTTAACATTTGTTAGACTTAAAAAAATAACAACTTCTAATTTAAGTGAACTTAAAACAATTACTACATAAAAGTGCTTTGTTACAATTTGTATTGTTAAAAGCGCTATATAAATAAAGGTGACTTGACATACACCCATTAAATTGAATGTCATATTTAGCTACATGTGCCTTTCAGCAAGTATGATATATACAAAAAATAAATAAAGCTATCAAACACTAAATTCTAAATTAAATATAGATGAATCCTTAAAGCTGCAAATGTTATTGATTTGCTCTTTTTTATTCTTTGATTAACAGATATCACAGCAGCTGGTTATTAGGTTATTTTGGCTGCTTTAAGAGCTGCCGCTGCTGAACGTAATGCGGATCTGCCACACATCATATTTTCTCGTACTTTATTATTATCATACCTTTTCTGACCCACTACAGGTCTTAAGGTCTCTACTAATGAGCATGAATTGAATCGGATGTGTTAGATGAGGAAGGCAGTGCTGGGCTGCTCCAGGACAGTTTGGAAAACCACTGCATTTGCTCTTAAGTGACTCATATATAGCAAATACGTATATGCACAATTTTAATGCAACATAAATTGCCTTTATGGTAACTTCATGACATACCTGATTACATAAATATGACACTGCATACTCGTAGCAAGCACTTTAATATAATACAGTGTGTGCCGCCGCATTTGCGTGTGCAATTAAAGAACACATGCTTACGAGCACAGTATAACGGCTGACAGGAAAATGGGTTTTTACTGACATATAGCCTGACAGCATCTCATCTGATCGCAGTTCACTGTTGTTCGACCAAAGCTCTCTCCGTACCTGTACAGATTTGTTTGACTAGTGCCTTGCGCTGAGGCGAAGTGCAGTTGCGCATTTAAAAAGTCTCCCATTTTGATGAGCTCTTAAAGATGTTCTGCATTTAAATAAACGTAATTCTTATCAAGAGAAAATAGACAGAAATAGCAGTTGTGAGTGAGGTGGCCAACCCTAGCTCATAATTTGAAACATAAATGATTGTATGTACAGTTGTGCTATAGATGATAGAATGGAATAGAATAAAAGGAGTTGCAGGGATGTACTAGGATGGAGGTGGTAGCAAATTAATATAAGGTTATTGCACATTGTTAGTGCATATGGGGGGGGCATTTAACTGTTCATAAGGCAGATTGCCGGGGGGGAGAAACTGGTAATGTGCCTGGCTGTCCTGGTAATTGGGGTTCTATAGCGCCGGCCAGATGGCAAAAGGCTGAGTAGAACTGTTTCAACAGCTCCTGTGGCAGGTTAAACTTCCTCAGCTGGCGAAGAAAGTACAACCTTTCTTGGGCTTTTTTTACAATGGAGTTGATGTGAGTGTCCCAATTCAGGTCTTGAGAGATGATGGATCCCAGAAACTTGAATGTCTCCACTGCAGTCACAATGCTGTTCATGATGATTAGTGGGAAGACTGCAGGGGGGTTTCTCCAGAAGTCCACGATCATCTCCACTGTTTTGAGCGTGTTGAGCTCCGGGTTGTTAAGACTACACCAGACAGCCAGCTCCTTAACCTCCTGTCTGTAGGCAGACTCGTCACCGTCCTGGATGAGGCAGATCAGCGTGGTGTCGTTTGCAAACTTCAGGAGCTTGACAGAGGTGTCTTTAGAGGTGCAGTCGTTGGTGTACAGGGAGAAGAGCAGTGGAGAGAGAACACAGACCTGAGGGGCACCAGTGTTGGTGAAGCAGCTGTTTGACATGAATTTCCCCAGTCTCACTAGTTGCTGCCTATCAGTCAGAAAGCTGGTGATTCACTGACAGATAGATCTATGGACCGAGAGCTGGGTTAGTTTGGTCTAGATGAGTGTAGGGATGATGGTGTTGAAGGCCGAACTAAAGTCCACAAACAGGATCCTCACATAAGTACCTGATTTGTCCAGATGTTGCAGGATGTAATGCAATCCAATGTTGACTGCATCACCCACGGACCTGTTTGCTCAGTAAGCAAACTGCAGAGGGTCCAGTAAGGGTCCAGTGATGTCCTTCAGATAAGCCAGAAACAGTTTTCCAAATGACTTCATGACGACAGACGATAGAGCCATAGGTCTGTAGTCATTAAGATGGGAGTCAGCTGGTCAGCACAGGTTTTCAGACAGGCTGGTGTCACACCGTCTGGGCCTGGTGCTTTCCTTCTCTTGTTCTTCCTGAAGACCTGGCGCTCATCATCTTCACTGATCTGAAGTACAGGAGGGGTGAAGAGGGGGGTTGCTGAAGGTGTTAACGGCTGTGAAGAGAGATGGTCAGGACGGGTGTGGGGTGTTTCAAATCTACAATAAAACTCATTCAGGTCTTCAGCAAGTTGTTGATTCACCTCGGTGCTGGTGATTCACCTCAGTGTCCTGTACTTGGTGATGGCTTTCAGGCCTTTCCACACTGAAGCAGAGTCATTGGAAGTGAACTGATCTTCCAGCTTTTTAAGGTAGGTCCTTTTAGCCACTGTAATCTCAAATAAGTTGTGTTACATAAGTCCTGGTGGGAAAGCATATATCCTCACAGTAACTGATATATGAAGTTACAGTCTCTGTCAGTTCATCCAGATCGGTGGCAGCAGCTTCAAAAACACTCCAATAGGTAAGGTCGAGACAGGCTTGTAAAACCCACTCTGTCTCGTTGGTTCACCTCTGTATAGTCTTTACTACCGGTCTAGCAGATTTAAGTTTTTGCCTGTAGGTTGGTATAAGATGAACCAGGCAGTAATCAGAGAGCCCCAAAGCTGTCTGTGGAACAGCGTTGTATGCATTATTTATTGTGGAGTAACAATGGTTACTATTAACCAAGTAATGGAAATATTACTTTCTCTGGTGAGAACATAAATATTTGCTTTATTAAAGTCCCCAAGAATGATTAAACGGAGTTTGGGTGTTTTTGTTCTGTGTCTGTGATCAGATCAGCGAGTTTCTGTAAAGCTGAGTTCACATGCGATTGCAGAGGAATGTAAACACTCACGAGAAAGAACAAGCAAATCCCCTGCGGCGAGTAGAAAGGCTTAAAGTTAATGAAGAGCGCTTCTAGATCTGAACAGCACATCTTCTTTAACACTGTTACATCTGTACACCACCTCTCGTTAATGTAAAAGCATGTCCCACCGCCACATGATTTCCCCGTTGATTCTGCGTCACGATCCGCTCTGAACAGCTGAAAGCTCGGCAGATGCAGATCCGGAATGGCATCATTCAGCCAGGTTTCTGTGAAACACAGAGCAGCAGAGTTAGAAAAATCCTTATTTGTCCGGGAGAACAGAAGGAGTTTGTCAGTTTTGTTGGGAATAGAGCGGAGATTCACCAGATTGATCCTAGGCAACGGCATTCGATATTCGTGCTGTCTGAGCTTCAAGAGCGCGCCGGCTCGCTTCCTCCGTCTGCGCATCCTGAACTGTTTTAACAGCGCCGTTGCTCCCCCCGACTACTGTGTTCAGCAAAACGTCCGAATAATCAAACACCGGTAGGCAATTTTGTGGTGTGTTCTGACGAATATTCAACAGTTCATCCCTGGTGAAACTGATCGTGTTTGAAAAAAAAATAGGAAAAACTAACAAAAACACTAAAACAACTGGATAGAGAAGCACCTTGGCTGCCATGTGTGGCGCCATCTTTAACTTTTTTAAATCTTTGTTTGTCTTCAACTGAACAAGAAAATCTTATACATGTAAAATGGCATGAGGGTTTATTGAACTTGTTTATTGAACTGCTGTATAATTTATCACACATCAGCATTGATGTGTTTACCTGTGGCTGAATTACAGCCATGCTGATTTTTGGAACAACAGCACCCTTGCTTGTGTGATAAGGCTTTGCTTAGAAATAGGATTTTATACTTTTATAGAGGGTGCTTCTTTCATTGTAAGATTTCAATTCCAGTGTTCTATGTTCTATAGTGTTTTGTTTGATATCTGTGAATTCGGAGAATTTTGAGAGAGGAGGAGGTGTTACAGCTGCTAAAGCACTGAAGCTGAACGGAGCTCTCCATCACTGCCTGCCTCTCTGCTGGCCTTCATTCATCTGTGCCAGAAATGAGCGGGAGCGAAATCACTCTTCAGATAAGAGAAGACGAGCCTCCAGTCATAATGTGCATTTATCACCACTGGCACATTGCAACCCGCCCAGTTACAAACTCAGGGCTCTCTGTCTTCACAGTTAAAACAACATAGCTACAAAAAATATGTTCGTACAGGAAGCAAATTGTGTGTCTATATGTGGACTGGCATAGGACCATTATGCTGTGGAGGGACTGGGCTACCTAGGCATTTCCACATGCCACATTTGTGAACCTGCCAGTTTATTCTACATGCACATATGCAGACTCTAACATGGAGTCCACTGCTTTACTGTTCTTTGAAGTCTTCAGGACTTTGGAATGAGGAGCTATTAGCACAGTGGGTGTAAGTTCAAGCCCATTGCTACAGAATGGCAGTGTGTTTGTGTGGCTGTGCTTGTGTCTCTGTGGGACTGGCAGGGAGGGGCTGTGGCATGTGACTCATGCCAGGGCAGCTATGGCCACAGATGGCACCTGGGAACTTAGTGCTCAGGGCATGTATATGAGCTGCTCACCTGTGGAGCCTGTGAAGTGCCACTTCCGCAGAGCGGGAGAAAGCTAGGCAGATCCCAGAAACACGCACACACTCTGCAATGTGTGTGTGCACTATATATATATATATATTAGGGGTGTAATGGTACACAAACATGGTGGTTCGGTATGTACCTCAGTTTTGACGTCACGGTTCGGTATGTTTTCGGTACAGCAGGAGGTAAAAAAAAAAACTAAACATATAATGCAATTGGTTGTTATTTAACAATGGTTTACTGAACAAATTGCTTTTTTAAAATAAATATTTTCTTAGGGATAATAATCTACCTCAGCTTCTGCTCTAAACTATAGTGAGCCCTTTTACTTTTCTATAAGGTCACAATTAACAACAGAGCCCAAACATAAATTCAATAACTATGAACTATAATTGTATGCAAATGTGTAGATTGTAAATAATTATTTTTCAACAAATAGAAGTTGAATAGTTTAGAATGTGATTTAAAACAGAGGCACAACTTTCATAAAATATTTATTTAAACATTACATAATTAAGACATCACTAACAGGTAAATTAAAATGAAGTATGTTCTAATATTTCTCAAAATGCTCTGCACTAGACTTCATTTCTCTAGCAAATTACAAGCTGTGGAGACTGATGACTTGTCTGAGGTAAATTAAATGCTATGTGCCATTTTGTTTACAAGCTGTTTAATCACATTTTTCCGTGGTTGAAACACTAATTGTGCAATTACGTGAGGGTGAGATGTTCATTCATGTATATTTTGCATAAAAAATACCTAGAAATAAAGAAGAAGGGGTGATCATGCTCACTTGCTCTCTGCTCTGCCGTTAGTTTTGAGATGTTAGTATATGGTGATCTGTCGTGCCACATCAAAGAGCGTAAAAACGGCATTTATTGTCTGAATTTCCTAAAATGAAATTAATGATTTGTTCGATTCACCTGCGTACCAAACTAAAAGACTTATACTGAAACTGTTCTATACGAACAAGTTTACCATTGCATCCTAAAATTTTGCCTATATACATACATGTTATGTGTACCGGTTTCAAAATCTTGTACAATTTCCAAGGCTGCATTTATTTGATCACAAATAAAGTACAAACTGTAATATTGTGAAATGTTATTACAGTTTAAAATAACTTTTGTATTTTAATATATTTTAAAATGTTGTAATTTATTCCTATGATGGCAAAGCTGAATTTTCAGCAGCTATTACTCCAGTCTTTAGTCACGTGATTCTTCAGAAATCATTCTAATGTGCTAATTTGGTGCTAAAGAAACATGTATTATGCTTAATGTTGAAAACAGTTTTGCTGCTTAATATTTGTTTCATTTCAGATTATTTTTTTTCATACTGTCATTCAAAAGTTTATTATCAGTAAGATATAAGAAAACATGTAAAAGATGTAAGGACGCAGAAAATTGGTCAAAAGTGACAGTAATATAATGTTAAATATAAATAATGTTAAAAAATATTCATATTTCCAATAAATGTTGTTCATTGATCTTTCAGTTGATCAAATAATAATGAAAAATGTAATGTTTTAAGCATAAGATTGTTTTAAAATAGTTTTCAACATTATTAAAAAGGAAAGGATGTTACGTGTGACCAATAATGGTGACCCATTCTTGGAATTTGTGCTCTGCATTTAACCCATCCAAGTGCACACACACAGCAGTGATTAGTGAACAAACAAACACACACACGGTGCTGTGGTGCAGTTGGGGGCTTGCTCAAGGGTCTCACCTCAGTGGTAGTATTGAGGGTGGAGAGAGCGCTGGACATTTACTCCCCCCACCTACAATCCCTGCCGGACCTGAGACTCGAACCTGCAACCTTTGGGTTACAAGTCCGACTCTCTATCCATTAGGCCACAACTGTCCCCAATAAGAACCATTATTAATAGAGTACCAGTGATAATGGATAATTATTGAGCATCAAATCAGCATATTAAAATGATGTCTGATTTACTATATTAGTAAATATAATGATAATTTTTTTATTGCATTTATTATTATTAATATAATCAGAGGTGTCATGCCCATTCAAAGTGATTTTTTGAGCTAAGTGGATTTTGAGATGTGAGATTTTTGAGCTAAGTGGATTTTGAATGCATATTCCAAAAGACAAAAAATAGGCGATTAATATTTTCTATATTTAATACAACCGTCGTGATTAGATCGTTCAGTGTGTCCTATCATCAGCTGCTAAATTCAAATCTGCATTCACTGGCTGGTGCTGAGCCAGAGACAGACGCGTTTGTACAGCGCTGCATTATAACCAATCAGCTTATATGAATGCATTGACCAATCAGAGGCATTCAGATGAGTCATAGCTAAAATACCGGTGGTTTCTTCACTCGCTCGCTGACTGAATACCTCTTTCTGGTGAATTCTCTCACCAGAAACAACTGTTCAAATGTGCAAATGTGTGTACGAATCTGTAAGATATTAATTTAATAGTGTAACGAGCTTCTGTCATTTTAATGAGTTGGACTGTCAGTGTTCATTGCTCTATTTCTGTACAATGAAGTGTTATGATTAGTAGCCTAATTACTTGCAATGTTTTAATTCACATTAACTTTCAATGTTAAATTCACATTAAATATAAAGTCAGTCGTATTAAAAAATATGTTATGGCATTACACCCATATCGGTTAATTAAGCAGACTATCTAATTTATGCAGATTAATAGATTACATTATTTAGGATACATTGACCATCGCCTACAGATCAACATAATCTATAAAGGTGAGAATCAAGATACTGTATTTCATGATATAGTTAATGCATTTGGGAATGTTTCGAATAAAAAGGAAAACATAAATAATTGTTTTGGATTTAAATTTGAGCTATTTTATTATACAAATGTATTTTAAAGGTTGGGTGTGGAATGACAGAGACTGTATACTATATTCCTGTCATCCGCAGGTGTTGTTCTTCATACTCTCTGGGGAAGTGGGAGCTTCATTAGCCCAAGGTGCAAAAACAACTGATGCTAATATTTGTTCTTGGGAACAACAATTGTGGAAAAAAAAAACATTAAAGCAAATATAGGCTGTTTATTATTTATGGATATGGATAGATGAGTTGAGAGTCACAGTCATGACTGGGCTGTGACATTTGCATAGCCTGATTAATGAATTATTGTCAGTTGAGGTGACATCTCAGTAAGTGTGTGTGGAGGGGTCCCTGAGGAGCCTGGCTCCTTAACAGAGGAAGTAGGATGGTGCAAAACAGTTCTCACCTTGTTCTGAAGAGGCGAACAGCTTTATGTAACACTCACATGGAGGGATATAGAAAGCCCTAACAGATCTCTGTGCTTTACCTTCTTATCATTCAGAAAAGCCAAATTAGCTTTAATATCCTTTTCCTGTGATTCATCGCAGGGCAGGTGTCGACATTTTGAATGTGCTTTTATCTTGATAGCACCTCGCGCACACACTCGCACATGGAGAATTCTCGATCAGAGTCGTTATTTATGTATGAGGAGCAGGGGAACACACCGCTGAGGGTAACCAGGGTAACAACAGACGTCTTATTCATATTGATTACAGGTGACACAGCAGGTGTTGTGAACCTTTAAATGAGAACTGTATCAAGCTGTATATGAGTAGAGGTCTACATGGAAATTAAAGTTGAATCCTGAACCTAGTCTATAAATGAAACCCTTAGACTTGATTGTCGATTGTCGAAATCAATCAGTCTTTTTTCAAGTCAGCATGGAGGTAAAATCCACCCTGTCTTGTTTTTTATACTTGTTATGGATCTTATTATGAACAGTTCACTCATGCATATCTTTATGTGAAATGTAAGATTTCTCTCTGGTGACGTTTGTCAGACTTTTTTCAAACAGTAATTCACTTTTAAACCCTGCATGTTTCCTACAATTGACTGCAAGCTTGCATTCAGATGTGCCTCCATCCAATCAACAGCCGATGCATAGAGCCAAGTTCATATGGGAATATCACACAAGTAGCAGTGCGATATGACTGTATACCGGTACGGCTGTGATTCTGCTGTAGCTAATAACAGTATGCCAATATTAAGCCATATCGCATGGCTGCGAGTGTGATATTGCATTTATACAACAGTTCAATGGCAAGAGTTTGTAAAAGAAACTACAACGGAGTGTCTTTAAAAACCTTGTGCAAACAAGTAGTACCTGCATCTGATGCAGCGTTCATTCTTCAGCTTAATCTCATATTCACAATAAAACATTAGATCAACATTTTGGCTGCATCTTACAAGTTGTTGTTAAAACTAAAAATAACTTCCTTGTTTAGAACAGTGTTTCAGTCTCTTTCAATATAAAAGTCTCTAGTGCTGACTCACTCATAAAAAAACAGTCACTCTTGTCGCCATCTAATGGCGAAACAATGTAACTAAAATCACCATCACGAACACGCACCATTTCCCAATACTAAACTTACTTAAAATACTAACACTATTATTAAATACTACTATTATTTATAGGAGGTATTATTTATGTAATAATAATATTTAATAAACAACAACAACAACAGCCATCATAAAAGTTGCTAGGCAATTCAGTCAAAAGTACAAAGGCAGCACTCTGATATACAGCATTGAAGTTACACAAAATATAACGTGATGAGATTTTGCCCTCAGCCAAAACTATTTGCTCTGGAACAAATAATAAATTAATGAGACCAAAGACTACCCGCGAGATTTACCCAAACAAATTATATCTCATGCTTAGACACCATAGAAACATCAGAGCCAGTGGCAAATTGCAGAAGATACGGCCTAGGTAAGGCACTCTCGGCGGGTTTTTGAGCGCTGAACGGCCGCTGATGCCCTGGAGCTCATGTCTCTGAAAACACCGAAGCAAATTTTCAAATAGACGTTATCTTTATTAACAAACCGCGTATTTGAAGTCTAAACAAGTACATTCTTACCTAAAAACTAAATTAATAAATACAAAATAAAACCTCCATTCTGTGCATTCCAAAAACTGTATTATTTATAAAATGATAGAGGATTTGGTTGTCTGCCATGACAATTTAGTGAATTACTAGTGGTTTTGTTTATCTTAGTATATGATTGAAGCGGACTCAGAATGCTACCCTGCAGAGGGAGTTTCTGTTTGGCTTTGTGTATGTCTGTGAATCAATCTTATAATGTAACACAATATAAGGTACAACCTAATGAAAAGACTGCATAATGCATTTGTATACAGTCCAAAGGATGTAGTCATTGGCCGTCATTGCCAAGTTTAGAAGGAGAGAGTGCTGTGTGTAATTCTTAGACATAGTGGCGCCACAGTATATCTGAGTGCAGTATTCCTAGGGACGTGTGCCAGAGCATTGTGGGGTTATGAGCACTCAGCCAAGCTGTCAATACTGGTTGACATGCTTATGGTGTTGGTGTGAAGTGTCCAGTCATGGAGTCCTGTTTGCGGTGGTCTCCACCTGTGCTGATATCTGGATTGGTATGTTGAGTTGATGTGTGTTTACGTGCAAATTTTCTCACAAAATATAATCATTTATTTTTAACAAAAATACTACTAATTAAATGTCTAAAGTTGTTTTAAACCTCAAATCAATTTAGGTATAGAAATATAAAAGTACTAAAGTTATGGAAGCTCATTTTCACCGCAAAGGAATAGTCTTAAATATGACTTCACCAAAGCATGATTTATTTCCATTTTCAAGATTTTTTCCTTATGTGACAGAAATGGGCTTCCACATAAAACACTAAGCAAATATATACCCATAAAACGAACTGTTGCCAGAACTACCTGCGACGGAAGGAATCTGCTGGAACATTGAAAATGATGGACTGGCCCCCTCAAAGTCCGGACCTCAACCCCTTCGAGCGAGTTGGAAAATAAACTGGACAGATCTATTGTACATTCAAAGGAAAGCCGTTGGCTTGAGTTGCAGAAGGCATGGAATAACATTAGTGTTGTAGTTCTCAGGAAATATATTGATGCCAGAGAGATGTGCTGCTGCAATTGCTGAAAACGGTGGACATACCAAATATTAAAATTAAAAGTGGATAAAAAAGCAGTACGACACACTTCATCTGATATTTGTTGTACTCAGAGCAACCATCTGCATGTTTTATGCACATTATGAAATTAAATCATGTTCTGGAGGCAAATAAAAGGTAAATATGTTCAGATCTGGCAGGTGTTCTTGCAATTTTGGCCACCACTGTAAATGTACAGTGGGTACGGAAAGTATTCAGACCCCCTTAAATTTTTCACTCTTTGTTATATTGCAGCCATTTGCTAAAATCATTTAAGTTCATTTTTTTTCCTCATTAATGTACACACAGCACCCCATATTGACAGAAAAGCACAGAATTGTTGACATTTTTGCAGATTTATTAAAAAAGAAAAACTGAAATATCACATGGTCCTAAGTATTCAGACCCTTTGCTGTGACACTCATATATTTAACTCAGGTGCTGTACATTTCTTCTGATCATCCTTGAGATGGTTCTACACCTTCATTTGAGTCCAGCTGTGTTTGATTATACTGATTGGACTTGATTAGGAAAGCCACACACCTGTCTATATAAGACCTTACAGCTCACAGTGCATGTCAGAGCAAATGAGAACCATGAGGTCAAAGGAACTGCCTGAAGAGCTCAGAGACAGAATTGTGGCAAGGCACAGATCTGGCCAAGGTTACAAAAACATTTCTGCTGCACTTAAGGTTCCTAAGAGCAAAGTGGCCTCCATAATCCTTAAATGGAAGACATTTGGGATGACCAGAACCCTTCCTAGAGCTGGCCGTCCGGCCAAACTGAGCTATCGGGGGAGAAGAGCCTTGGTGAGAGAGGTAAAGACGAACCCAAATATCACTGTGGCTGAGCTCCAGAGATGCATTCGGGAGATGGGAGAAAGTTGTAGAAAGTCAACCATCACTGCAGCCCTCCACCAGTCGGGGCTTTATGGCAGAGTGGCCCGACGGAAGCCTCTCCTCAGTGCAAGATACATGAAAAAACACCTGAAGGACTCCAAGATGGTGACAAATAAGATTCTCTGGTCTGATGAGACCAAGATAGAACTTTTTGGCCTTAATTCTAAGCGGTATGTGTGGAGAAAACCAGGCATTGCTCATCACCTGTCCAATACAGTCCCAACCGTGAAGCATGGTGGTGGCAGCATCATGCTGTGGGGGTGTTTTTCAGCTGCAGGGACAGGTCGACTGGTTGCAATCGAGGGAAAGATGAATGCGGCCAAGTACAGGGATATCCTGGACGAAAATCTTCTCCAGAGTGCTCAGGACCTCAGACTGGGCCGAAGGTTTACCTTCCAACAAGACAATGACCCTAAGCACACAGCTAAAATAACGAAGGATTGGCTTCACAACAACTCTGTGACTGTTCTTGAATGGCCCAGCCAGGGCCCTGACTTAAACCCAATTGAGCATCTCTGGAGAGACCTAAAATGGCTGTCCACCAACGTTTACCATCCAACCTGACAGAACTGGAGAGGATCTGCAAGGAGGAATGGCAGAGGATCCCCAAATCCAGGTGTGAAAACTTGTTGCATCTTTCCCAAAAGACTCATGGCTGTATTAAATCAAAGGTGCTTCTACTAAATACTGAGCAAAGGGTCTGAATACTTAGGACCATGTGATATTTCAGTTTTTCTTTTTTAATAAATCTGCAAAACTGTCAACAATTCTGTGTTTTTCTGTCAATATGGGGTGCTGTGTGTACATTAATGAGGAAAAAAATGAACTTAAATGATTTTAGCAAATGGCTGCAATATAACAAAGAGTGAAACATTTAAGGGGGTCTGAATACTTTCCGTACCCACTGTATATGTCAAATGATTAATCGCATCCAAAATAAAGGTTTTTGTTTACATAAAATATGTATGTGTGCTGGGTGTATTTATTATGTATATATAAAAACACACACACATACAGTATATATTTAGAAATTATTTACATGTTTATATATTTATATTCTTATATATTATATATAAATAAATTTAATATATAAACAATTTTTTTCTTAAAGTCCCCCTGTAGTCAAATATTGGATATAAGTATCCCTTAAAACTTATATTTGATCAACAAAATTAAATATTTAAATGTTTTTTCTTGTGAAAATAATTTTCTCATGCCTTAAAATGGCTTGAATGTAACTACACCCTTGCCTCATTTACTATACGCTTATCTATGAATATGCAAATTAGCCCTGCCTCCACCCAGTCACACCAGCCAGCGCCTCCTGATCCTGAACTGTAGTAAACACAAAACAATAACACATATGGATAATGACTGATGAAACTATGTTTGTACTAGTGGACAACTACAGTGAATACTGTAACACTCGTTAAAGTTACTTACTTGACAATGTTGTGTCCTAAAATGCCTTGAAGACTCGAATACAGCTGTTTGTAATTCTTAATTCGCGCCCGTGAGCATACGCAAGTGAAGTGACACCAATGCAGGAGAGGTGTGTCTGACTGCGGGGTACTTATTCAAGTTAGCAATTCTAAATTCACATTAAACCAAGGCTTCATGTTTTGTTTGCTCTAATTTAGTTTTGATTTTGTGCGGGTATTGGTATAGTTTGCATGCTAGCGATAGGAATCGATCCCTTGACGTGATTGGTTACTGGTTTGTGACGCAGCAAACCGAGGGCTGTTTCAAACCGCATTTCTGGGCGTGCCATTGGGAAACTACAAAAGGATTGTCAAATGGTTTGTCTAAAAGCATATTAAAACCACCACACAGACAAATAAACAACATAAAAACTTGATTTCCACTAAAGGGGGACTTTAAATATATACATGCATGTGTTTGTATTTATATACAGTATACATATTAAATAAATATACACAGCACACACACATATATTATGTAAACAAAAACTTGTATTTTGGATACAATTAATCGCGATTAATTGTTTGACAGGACTAATATATAACAATTCTAGGATATAATTTCACTAAAACATTTTGTGACTCTACATTGTCTACATTAATTGCAATCTGCTACATTGACAAACGTCTCGAGTTACTCGCGTAACCCTTGTTCTCTGAATAGGGAACGAGACGCTGCGTAGCTAGCTTTACGCATCGGGAACGCCTTCCGTGACCGAGTCTGAGCCCATATAGAATCACGCCAATTCATTGGCTGATGGCGCGACGCCGTCTCTGGCGCAATGACGTCGTCAGGTCATACTGGCGAACGCGCCATCCACTCCTCAGATTTCTCTGCGAAAGAACGCTGTCGGCAGCGTGAGGAGCTTGGCAGCGTAGCGTCTCGTTCCTATTCAGAGAAAACAAGGGTTACGCGGTAACCCGAGACGCGTTCTCTTTCATAGGTAACTCTACGCTGCGTAGCTAGCTTTACGCATCGGGAACGATATACCAAACACGCCAAGCTGAAAAGCGCTGCCTATCTGGCCCAATAATGAACCAACAACATACGGTCGGTTCAAACAGACAGGACCTGAGAACCTGGAGCCGTATCAACGTCAAGGTTGTAAAACCTGACAAAGGTGTGCGGAGAGGACCATCCTGCCGCAACACAAATATCCTCCAGGGTACCCTCTAAAAGAGCTTGAGAGGAGGCTACGCCTCTAGTAGAATGCGCCCGAAGACTAAGAGGTGAAGGGAGTTCCGCGCCTCATAAGCCAGCGAAATGGCATCTCTCACCCAGTGAGAAATCCTCTGCTTTGACGTGGCAAGCCCCTGCGACCAGCACCAAAACAGATCAATAACTGGGAGATTTTCTCCAAACCTTGGGCGATCCACATACAGCTTCAATGCCCTGACCGGGCAGAGCATGTGGAGTCTCTCATCCTCACTTGAATCAAAGGGAGGGGATGGAAAGAGTGAAGAGTGACCACTTGAGAACGAAACGACGTGGACAAGACCTTGGGAATGTAACCCGGCCCTAGGCCGCAGGGGTAACTTTGACTAGACCCGGGGCAAAGTCCATACACGTTTCACTGACAGAAAAAGCCTGCAGATCTCCAACTCTTTTCAGTGGCGTAAGCGCCAGTAAAGAACAACCTTAAGAGTCAGTATCCGATCCGAAGCTGACTCTAAGGGCTCAAAAGGGGCCGTCACTAGTCCTTCGAGGGCGACTGACAAGTCCCAAGAAGGAACTGCCGTGGGGCGAACAGGCCTAAGGCGTCTGGCCCCACGCATGAAAGCGAGACCAACCGATGTCTCCCAAGGGATCTCATCCAGCTCTCTCCGAGCTGCAATGGCCGCTACATAAACCCTAAGGGTGGCAGCCGCCCCACTGTCAGATATTGGTATAGTTTGCATGCTAGCGATAGGAATCGATCCCTTGACGTGATTGGTTACTGGTTTGTGACGCAGCAAACCGAGGGCTGTTTAAACCGCATTTCTGGGCGTGCCATTGGGAAACTACAAAAGGATTGTCAAATGGTGGTAGCAGCCGCCCCCACTGTCAGCCTTTCTTGCAAAAACTCCAGCACTGGACCAACAGGGCAGTTAACTGGGTCGATTGCACGAGTCAAACACCACGATTCAAAGACGCCCACTTGGAAGAGTATAGCTTCCTGGTAGCGGGGCTCTGGCACTGGCTATGGTTTCCTGAACTTGGCAGGCAAACCATCAATCACAGCCCTTGGCCCTGTATGGGCCATACCCACAACTTCCAGAGCTCCGGCTGAGGATGCCAGATCTTGCCCTGAAGCTGGGACAGTAAGTGCCGCCTGATCGGAATCTCCCAAGGAGGCCGATACAAGAGGGAGTTAGCTCCGAGAACCAGGTCTGGGAGGGCCAGAATGGGGCTATGAGAAGGAGGCAGGCACCGCTCACCTTCACTCTGCATAGTACTGCGGAATCAGCTTTATTGGCGGAAACGCTACAGACTGACATTCGGCCATGGGTGGGCGAACGATCTATGCCTAGAGTCGCCGGAAATTCAGGGAGAACCAGAGCGGGCACTGGGATGACTCTTGAGAAGCAAAGAGGTCCACCTCCGCTTTGCCAAACAGATCCCAGATCTGGGATACCGTCTGACGGTTCAACATCCATTCCCCTTGAGCTTCTGTCGACAGAAAATCGGCCGCCAGGTTCAGTACTCCCGGGCGTGAACCGCCCTCAAAGAGAGGAACTTGTCTTGAGACCAAAGGAGAAGATGGCGCGCAAGCCTGTCCAGGGTGCGACCTTGAACCTCCTTGGCGGTTTATGTGGGACACAACCGCCATATTGTCCGTCCTGACTATGACATGATGCTCCCGAGAACGGGAGAAAATACTTCAAAGCCAGGAAGACAGCCCTGAGTTCCAGGCAGTTTATATGCCAAAGAGGAACTCTTCCTTCCACTCTCCACTCGCCGGCCTTCCTTCAAGACCGCGCCCAGCCTGTCATTGATGCGTCCGTCGTGATCATATGGCGGTGGATCGCACCCATTCTCACCCGCTCCGGAGAAAGGCGGGGTCTCGCCACATTAACAGGTGTCGACAGCAACTGCGCGACACTCTGACAAGGCGGTAGCTGGTACAGTGGGGTGTAACCTCAGCTCCTTCATCCACCAAAGGAATGGCCTCATGTGAAGCAGCCCTAGGGGCAACACAGGGGAGGCTGCTGCCATAAGGCCCAACAGCCTGCGGCAGGTACCTACAGAGACATGATGGCCTGGCTTGAAGCGGGCCAAACATGCTGTAAAACTGGTATCCGGGCAGGAGCCAAACGGGCCTGCATCTGAAGCGGAATCAAACGAACTCCCTAGAAATACAGTTCGTTGAGATGGGAGGAGCACACTCTTCTTGGCGTTCACCCTGAGGCCAAGAGAATGGATGTGGCCGAGAACGATATCCCTGTGACGACTCACTAGCTCCCTGGAGTGAGCCAGAATGAGCCAGTCGTCCAGATAGTTCAGTACACGGATGCCCTGGAGCCTCAAAGGGGCCAGTGCAGCATCCATGCATTTGGTAAATGTCCTCGGGGCCAAAGCCAGGCCGAAGGGCAGAACCTTGTATTGGTAAGCCTTCCCTCCAAAGGCGAACCGAAGGAATCTCCTGTGTCTGTGAACGACCTGGATGTGAAAATACGCATCCTTCAGGTCGATGGTGACAAACCAGTCTCCCTCCTGGACCTGAGACATGATGGTTCTCATCGTCAGCATTTTGAACTTCCCTTTGTAGAGGGAAAGATTCAAACGCCGTAGATCCAGGATAGGCCTTAAGCCGCCGTCCCTCTTTGGAACGAGGAAGTAGCGGCTGAAGAAACCTCGTTCGACTTCCGACTGCGGTACTTCCTCTATTGCTCCTTTCTGCAGGAGGGAGGAAAGTTCCTGTTGTAGAACAGAAGCCTTGGCGCTGTTTACTACTGTCAGGTGAACCCCGTCGAAGCAGGGGATTTTCCCAAACTGAAGAGTGTAACCGGTTCGGTGTGCGGAGAACCCACAGCGATACCCCGGGTAAACGCTCCCATTCGTGAAGGAAGTGTGACAGAGGAATCATAGTGTCGTGCAAGGGAAGACATACCTGAGATGGGGTGTCGAGAAGGCCTGGAAGCAGCGGCACCCTCCACCGTGAAGGAGAGCCCTCGGCGTCCTTGCTCGGGATGACGGAGAGAGAAGTGCTGCGGGTGGCGGCACGGGTTCCGTACACTGCAGGAGAGAAACAGCTGTGTCTCCTAACATGCGGCTCGCCCGGCGGCGATGGACGGGCTGCAAGGGGAAAAACGAGCGTCCCCAACTGCCAGCCCGAGTGAAAATGAGGGTGAATTGGATCTGCACACCAAGCCTCGAAGGGTGGTTGTGACAGATTTAAGTGAGAGAGGCGCGTTCGGGCGGGCAGAAAAGCTTTGCGGTCTGGCCTCGCCCGTAACGGTGAAACGACTCTCCTCATTCCGACCGGAGGTCAGGAACGACCGGGTTAGCCGAGCGGCAGGCTTGTTGGGCCGCTTCATGTTAACCCGCTGCGTGGTTGTTGGCGGGAAGAAGACCGGCGCGGGCTCCCCAAACCGTAGTGGGGAAGGCGCGTGGCCTGGGCTCCGCTGAGGGGCTCCCTCCTGGGGGGCTGCTGCTCCCTAGGCACAGAGGAGGAGGGAGTTGAAAAATCCCTTGCTCTCCTCGGCATGAACTGATTGAGAGCAGCCGACTGAGTTTTGGCTGAGCGGAACTTGTCCACTACAGCGCTAACAGCCTCCCCGAACAACCCAGATTGTGAGATGGGTGCGTCCATTAAAAACGTCTTTTCCTTCTCCCGAATCTCGGTCAGGTTGAGCCATAGATGGTGTTCTGCGGCCACCGAAGCCGCCATAGAGCGCCCCACGGCATGTGCGGTGTGCTTGGTGGCTCTCAGAGCCAAGTCAGTGGCTCTTCGTAGCTCCTTCACGGCTTCAGGAGTTAAGCCGGTCCCTTCGTCCATTTCCTTCAGGACGTCCGCCTGGTAGGCCTGAAGGATGGCCATTGTGTGAAGGGCCATACCTGCCTGACCGGCCGCGATGTAGGACTTCCGATAAGGGCGGAAGTGGTCCTACACGGCTTGGAAGGAAGGAGGCGGGACTTCAAGAAGGAGCCAAAGAAGGTGAAAGATGTGAGGCCAAAGTATCCTCAATCACCGGCATGGCGGTGTAACCCTGCTCCACAGAACCCACAAGGTTGGTGAAGTCAGCGGCTGCCGCGTTAGTAAGGCGAGAGGAAAATGGCTGCTTCCAGGAACTGGAGATCTCACGATGCAGATCACTGAAAATGGCAGCTTCCTCCTTTCAAGCTTGGAGTGCGCGCCCGATGAGGAAGCGATCGTCGAGCTTGACTCGAGACTCGGGGGCTCATCGGGCCAATCCAGCGCAAGCTTTTCGGTGGCGGCAAGCACGTCCACGAGCTCAGAGTAGGCCGCTGAAGGCCGCGCCTCCTGGCCGCTAGGCGGGGCGCATCTGCTAAAGCAGGCCCGAAATCCTCGGAGTCGGAGGCTGCCGTGTGCAGAATATCATCTAGCCGAAAGCGAAATCACGTGCTTTTGGGCTAGGAAACTGAAAATCAGGCAAAAATTCGACCGGCGACGCGCGCGCGATCGGAGAGGGAGGGAGAAAAGGCGAGGCCTGTCTGCTCACTCTCCATCTCCTCGAGCTCGACATCCGAACCCCAGCTCGCGGCTCTCGAGAGGCAGCGGCCTCACGAGACCGCGATCTCACGAGGCGGCGTTGGTGCTCGATGCGCCGGGAAAATTTGGAGGATTCACGTTCATAATCCTCAAGCCGAGAGCGGAGGGTTATGAGGCGGAAATCGTCGCAAATTTTGCAGTTAGAGGTCCCATAAACCGCCTCACGTGCGAAAACCCAAACACAAAATACACTTACTGTGTGGGTCTTGGCGGCGATGAAAGCAGCGTGCGGTGGCATACAGCGGCGAAATTCCATGGCACTTCACCGCGAGGAGAAACAAAGTTCCACTAAAGCAGTCGCTTGAAGTGCAATAATCGCAGGTTAATAATTGGGTCAGAAATCGCAACAACGGCGGG